>CM069865.1:34513556-35113556 GCA_036172795.1 Pelodytes ibericus
ATGATATCATCATCATCATCATCATCATCTCATCATATCATCATCATCATCATGTCATCATGATATCATCAACATGATATCATCATCATCATCTCACCATGATATCATCATCGTGATATCATCATCATCTCATCATGATATCATCATCATGATATCATCATCATCATCTCATCATGATATCATCATCATCATCATCTCATCATGATATCATCATCATCATCATCATCATCATCATCATCATCATCTCATCATCATCTCATCATGATATCATCATCATCTTCATCTCATCATGATATCATCATCATCATCATCATCATCATCATTTCATCATGATATCATCATCATGATATCATCATCATGATATCATCATCATCATCATCTCATCATGATATCATCATCATGATATCATCATCATCTCATCATGATATCAACATCATCATCATCATCATCATCATCCCATCGTGATATCATCATCATGATATCATCTCATCATGATATCATCATCATGATATCATCATCATGATATCATCATCATGATATCATCATCATCATCTCATCATTATATCATCATCATCATCTCATCATTATATCATCATCATGATATCATCATCATGATATCATCATCATCATCATCATCATCACCATCATCATCATCTCATCATGATATCATCATCATGATATCATCATCATCATCATCTCATCATGATATCATCATCATCATCTCATCATGATATCATCATCATCATCATTACTGTCTCATCATGATATTATCATCATCATCATCATCATCATCTCATCATGATATTATCATCATGATATCATCATCATCATCATCATCATCTCATCATCATGATATCATCATCATCATCTCATCATGATATCATCATCATCATCATCTCATCATGATATCATCATCGTGCTATCATCATCATCTCATCATGATATCATCATCATCATCATCATCATCATCTCATCATGATATCATCATCATGATATCATCATCATCATCATCTCATCGTGATATCATCATCATCATCTCATCATGATATTATCATCATGATATCATCATCATCATCTCATCATGATATCATCATCATGATATCATCATCATCTCATCATGATATCATCATCGTGATATCATCATCATCATCATCTCATCATGATATCATCATCATCATCATCATCATCTCATCATGATATCATCATGATATCATCATCATCATCATCATCATCATCTCATCATGATATCATCATCATGATATCATCATCATCTCATCATGATATCATCATCATCATCATCATCATCTCATCATGATATCATCACCATCATCTCATCATGATATCATCATCATGATATCATCATCATCATCATCATCTCATCATGATATCATCATCATGATATCATCATCATCATCATCATCATCTCATCATGATATCATCATCATCATCATCATCATCGTCATCATCATCTCATCATGATATCATCATCATGATATCATCATCATCATCTCATCATGATATCATCATCATTATATCATCATCATCATCTCATCATGATATCATCATCATGATATCATCATCATCATCATCATCATCTCATCATGATATCATCATCATCATCTCATCATCATCATCTCATCATCATGATATCATCATCATCATCATCATCATCATCTCATCATGATATCATCATCATGATATCATCATCATGATATCATCATCATGATATCATCACCATCATCATCTCATCATGGTATCATCATCATGATATCATCATCTCATCATGATATCATCATCATCATCATCATCATCATCTCATCATGATATCATCATCATGATATCATCATCATGATATCATCATCATGATATCATCATCATGATATCATCATCATCATCATCTCATCATGATATCATCATCATCTCATCATGATATCATCATCATCATCATCATCATCATCTCTTCATGATATCATCATCATCATCTCTTCATGATATCATCATCATCATCTCATCATGATATCATCATCATCTCATCATGATATCATCATCATCTCATCGTGATATCATCATCATCATCATCATCATCTCATCATTATATCAGCATCATCATGATATCATCATCATCATCTCATCATGATATCATCATCATGTTATCATCATCATCATCGCATGATGATATCATCATCATCATCATTACTGTCTCATCATGATATTATCATCATCATCATCTCATCCTGATATTATCATCATGATATCATTATCATCATCATCACCATCATCTCATCATGATATCATCATCATGATATCATCATCATAATCATCATCTCATCATAATCATCATCATCATCATCATCATCATCATCATCATCTCATCATGATATCATCATCATGATATCATCATCATCTCATCATGATATCATCATCATGATATCATCATCATCTCATCATGATATCATCATCATCATCTCATCATGATATCATCATCATGATATCATGATATCATCATCATGATATCATCATCATGATATCATCATCATGATATCATCATAATGATATCATCATCATGATTTCATCATCATCATTTCATCATCATCATCATCATCATGATATCATCATCATGATATCATCATCATCATCTCATCATGATATCATCATCATGATATCATCATCATCTCATCATGATATCATCATCATGATATCATCATCATGATATCATCATAATGATATCATCATCATGATTTCATCATCATCATCATCATCATCATCATCATCATCTCATCATAATATCATCATGATCATCATCATCATCTCATCATAATATCATCATGATCATCATCATCATCTCATCATGATATCATCATCATGATATCATCATCATCTCATCATGATATCATCATCATGATCATCATCATCATCTCATCATGATATCATCATCATCATCATCATGATATCATCATCATCTCATCATGATATCATCATCATCTCATCATGATATCATCATCATCATCATCATCATCATCATCATCATTTCATCATGATATCATCATCATGATATCATCATCATCATCATCATCATCCCATCATGATATCATCATCATCATCTCATCATTATATCATCATCATGATATCATCATCATCATCATGATATCATCATCATCATCTCATCATCCCATCATGATATCATCATCATCATCTCATCATTATATCATCATCATGATATCATCATCATCATCATCATCATGATATCATCATCATCATCTCATCATGATATCATCATCATCATCATCATCATCATCATGATATCATCATCATGATATCATCATCATGATATCATCATCATGATATCATCATCATGATATCATCATCATCATCTCATCATGATATCATCATCATCATCATCTCATCATGATATCATCATCATCATCATCTCATTACCGTCTCATCATGATATAATCATCATCATCTCATCATGATATCATCATCATCTCATCATGATATCATCATCATCATCATCATCTCATCATATCATCATCATCATCATCATTACAGTCTCATCATGATATTATCATCATCATCATCATCATCATCATCTCATCATGATATTATCATCATGATATCATCATCATCATCATCATCATGATATTATCATCATGATATCATCATCATCATCATCATCATGATATTATCATCATGATATCATCATCATCATCATCATCATGATATTATCATCATGATATCATCATCATCATCATCATCATCATCATCATCATCATCATCTCATCATGATATCATCATCATGATATCATCATCATCATCATCTCATCATGATATCATCATCATCATCATCTCATCATGATATCATCATCATCATCATCTCATCATGATATCATCATCATCATCATCATCATCATCTCATCATGATATCATCATCATGATATCATCATCATCATCATCATCTCATCATGATATCATCATCATCATCATTACTGTCTCATCATGATATTATCATCATCATCATCATCATCATCATCTCATCATAATATCATCATGATCATCATCATCATCTCATCATGATATCATCATCATGATATCATCATCATCATCTCATCATGATATCATCATCATCATTTCATCATGATATCATCATCATGATATCATCATCATGATATCATCATCATCATCATCATCATCATCATCATCATGATATCATCATCATGATATCATCATCATCATCATCATCATCATCATCATCATCATCTCATAATGATATCATCATCATGATATCATTATCATCTCATCATGATATCAACATCATCATCATCATCATCATCATCATCATCATCCCATCATGATATCATCATCATGATATCATCATCATCATCTCATCATGATAT
This sequence comes from Pelodytes ibericus, assembly GCA_036172795.1. Lineage (NCBI taxonomy): Eukaryota > Metazoa > Chordata > Amphibia > Anura > Pelodytidae > Pelodytes > Pelodytes ibericus. The sequence goes on from CM069865.1 coordinate 34,517,951, forward strand.
CATCATCATCATCTCATCATTATATCATCATCATCATCTCATCATTATATCATCATCAAGATATCATCATCATCATCTCATCATGATATTATCATCATGATATCATCATCATCATCATCATCTCATCATGATATCATCATCATGATATCATCATCATCATCTCATCATGATATCATCATCATCATATCATCATCTCATCATGATATCATCATCATCATCATCATGATATCATCATCATCATCATCATGATATCATCATCATCATCATCATCATCTCATCATGATATCATCATCATGATATCATCATCATGATATCATCATCATCATCTCATCATGATATCATCATCATGATATCATCATCATCATCTCATCATGATATCATCATCATCATATCATCATCATTACCGTCTCATCATGATATAATCATCATCATCTCATCATGATATCATCATCATCATCATCATCTCATCATATCATCATCATCATCATTACTGTCTCATCATGATATTATCATCATCATCATCATCATCATCTCATCATGATATTATCATCATGATATCATCATCATCTCATCATGATATCATCATCATCATCTCATCATGATATCATCATCGTGCTATCATCATCATCTCATCATGATATCATCATCATCATCATCATCATCATCATCATCTCATCATGATATCATCATCATGATATCATCATCATCATCATCTCATCGTGATATCATCATCATCATCTCATCATGATATTATCATCATGATATCATCATCATCATCTCATCATGATATCATCATCATGATATCATCATCATCATCATCTCATCATGATATCATCATCATCATCTCATCATGATATCATCATCGTGCTATCATCATCATCTCATCATGATATCATCATCATCATCATCATCTCATCATGATATCATCATCATCATCTCATCATGATATCATCATCATCATCATTACTGTCTCATCATGATATTATCATCATCATCATCATCATCATCATCATCATCTCATCATGATATTATCATCATGATATCATCATCATCATCATCATCATCATCATCATCATCATCTCATCATGATATCATCATCATGATATCATCATCATCATCATCTCATCATGATATCATCATCATCATCATCATCTCATCATGATATCATCATCATGCTATCATCATCATCTCATCATGATATCATCATCATCATCATCATCATCATCTCATCATATCATCATCATCATCATCTCATCATGATATCATCATCATGCTATCATCATCATCTCATCATGATATCATCATCATCATCATCTCATCATGATATCATCATCATGATATCATCATCATGATATCATCATCATGCTATCATCATCATCATCTCATCATGATATCATCATCATGCTATCATCATCATCTCATCATGATATCATCATCATCATCATCATCATCATCTCATCATATCATCATCATCATCATGTCATCATGATATCATCAACATGATATCATCATCATCATCTCACCATGATATCATCATCGTGATATCATCATCATCTCATCATGATATCATCATCATGATATCATCATCATCATCTCATCATGATATCATCATCATCATCATCTCATCATGATATCATCATCATCATCATCATCATCATCATCATCATCATCATCATCTCATCATGATATCATCATCATGATATCATCATCATCTTCATCTCATCATGATATCATCATCATCATCATCATCATCATCATTTCATCATGATATCATCATCATGATATCATCATCATGATATCATCATCATCATCATCTCATCATGATATCATCATCATGATATCATCATCATCTCATCATGATATCAACATCATCATCATCATCATCATCATCCCATCGTGATATCATCATCATGATATCATCACCATCATCTCATCATGATATCATCATCATCATCTCATCATGATATCATCATCATGATATCATCATCATCATCTCATCATTATATCATCATCATCATCTCATCATTATATCATCATCATGATATCATCATCATGATATCATCATCATCATCATCATCATCATCATCACCATCATCATCATCTCATCATGATATCATCATCATGATATCATCATCATCATCTCATCATGATATCATCATCATCATCTCATCATGATATCATCATCATCATCATTACTGTCTCATCATGATATTATCATCATCATCATCATCATCATCTCATCATGATATTATCATCATGATATCATCATCATCATCATCATCATCATCATCTCATCATCATGATATCATCATCCTCATCTCATCATGATATCATCATCATCATCATCTCATCATGATATCATCATCATGCTATCATCATCATCTCATCATGATATCATCATCATCATCATCATCATCTCATCATGATATCATCATCATGATATCATCATCATGATATCATCATCATCATCTCATCATGATATCATCATCATCATCTCATCATGATATCATCATCATGCTATCATCATCATCTCATCATGATATCATCATCATCATCATCTCATCATAATATCATCATGATCATCATCATCATCTCATCATGATATTATCATCATGATATCATCATCATCATCATCATCATCTCATCATGATATCATCATCATGATATCATCATCATCATCATCATCTCATCATGATATCATCATCATCATCTCATCATGATATCATCATCGTGCTATCATCATCATCTCATCATGATATCATCATCATCATCATCATCATCATCTCATCATGATATCATCATCATCATCATCATTACTGTCTCATCATGATATCATCATCATCATCATCATCATCATCATATCATCATCATCATCATCATCATCATCATCTCATCATGATATTATCATCATGATATCATCATCATCATCATCATCATCATCATCTCATCATGATATTATCATCATGATATCATCATCATCATCATCATCATCTCATCATGATATCATCATCATGATATCATCATCATCTCATCATGATATCAACATCATCATCATCATCATCATCATCCCATCGTGATATCATCATCATGATATCATCACCATCATCATCATCATGATATCATCATAATCATCATCTCATCATGATATCATCATCATCATCTCATCATGATATCATCATCATCATCATCATCATGATATCATCATCATCATCATCATCATCATCTCATCATGATATCATCATCATGATATCATCATCATCATCATCTCATCATGATATCATCATCATCATCTCATCATGATATCATCATCATCATCATTACTGTCTCATCATGATATTATCATCATCATCATCATCATCATCTCATCATAATATCATCATGATCATCATCATCATCTCATCATGATATCATCATCATGATATCATCATCATCTCATCATGATATCATCATCATGATATCATCATCATGATATCATCATCATCATTTCATCATGATATCATCATCATGATATCATCATCATGATATCATCATCATGATATCATCATCATGATCATCATCATCATCTCATAATGATATCATCATCATGATATCATTATCATCTCATCATGATATCAACATCATCATCATCATCATCATCATCATCATCATCATCATCATCCCATCATGATATCATCATCATGATATCATCATCATCATCTCATCATGATATCATCATCATCATCTCATCATTATATCATCATCATCATCTCATCATTATATCATCATCAAGATATCATCATCATCATCTCATCATGATATTATCATCATGATATCATCATCATCATCATCATCTCATCATGATATCATCATCATCATCATCATCATGATATCATCATCATCATCATCATCATCATCATCATCATCTCATCATGATATCATCATCATGATATCATCATCATCATCTCATCATGATATCATCATCATGATATCATCATCATCATCTCATCATGATATCATCATCATCATCTCATCATATCATCATCATTACCGTCTCATCATGATATAATCATCATCATCTCATCATGATATCATCATCATCATCATCATCTCATCATATCATCATCATCATCATCATTACTGTCTCATCATGATATTATCATCATCATCATCATCATCATCATCATCTCATCATGATATTATCATCATGATATCATCATCATCATCATCATCATCTCATCATGATAGCATCATCATGATATCATCATCATGATATCATCATCATCTCATCATGATATCATCATCATCATCTCATCATGATATCATCATCGTGCTATCATCATCATCTCATCATGATATCATCATCATCATCATCATCATCATCATCTCATCATGATATCATCATCATGATATCATCATCATCATCATCTCATCGTGATATCATCATCATCATCTCATCATGATATTATCATCATGATATCATCATCATCATCTCATCATGATATCATCATCATGATATCATCATCATCATCATCTCATCATGATATCATCATCATCATCTCATCATGATATCATCATCGTGCTATCATCATCATCTCATCATGATATCATCATCATCATCATCATCTCATCATGATATCATCATCATGATATCATCATCATAATCATCTCATCATGATATCATCATCATCATCTCATCATGATATCATCATCATCATCATTACTGTCTCATCATGATATTATCATCATCATCATCATCATCATCATCATCATCATCATCATCTCATCATGATATTATCATCATGATATCATCATCATCATCATCATCTCATCATGATATTATCATCATGATATCATCATCATCATCATCATCATCATCATCATCATCTCATCATGATATCATCATCATGATATCATCATCATCATCATCTCATCATGATATCATCATCATCATCATCTCATCATGATATCATCATCATGCTATCATCATCAACTCATCATGATATCATCATCATCATCATCATCATCTCATCATGATATCATCATCATGCTATCATCATCATCTCATCATGATATCATCATCATGCTATCATCATCATCTCATCATGATATCATCATCATGATATCATCATCATCTCATCATGATATCATCATCATCATCATCATCATCATCATCATCATCATCATCATCATCTCATCATATCATCATCATCATCTCATCATGATATCATCATCATGCTATCATCATCATCTCATCATGATATCATCATCATCATCATCTCATCATGATATCATCATCATGATATCATCATCATGATATCATCATCATGCTATCATCATCATCATCTCATCATGATATCATCATCATGCTATCATCATCATCTCATCATGATATCATCATCATCATCATCATCATCATCTCATCATATCATCATCATCATCATGTCATCATGATATCATCAACATGATATCATCATCATCATCTCATCATGATATCATCATCATGATATCATCATCATCATCTCATCATGATATCATCATCATCATCATCTCATCATGATATCATCATCATCATCTCATCATGATATCATCATCATCATCATCATCATCATCTCATCATGATATCATCATCATCATCATCATCATCATCTCATCATGATATCATCATCATCATCATCATCATCTCATCATGATATCATCATCATGATATCATCATCATCTTCATCTCATCATGATATCATCATCATCATCATCATCATCATCATTTCATCATGATATCATCATCATGATATCATCATCATGATATCATCATCATCATCATCATCATCATCATCATCATCATCTCATCATGATATCATCATCATGATATCATCATCATCTCATCATGATATCAACATCATCATCATCATCATCATCATCCCATCGTGATATCATCATCATGATATCATCACCATCATCTCATCATGATATCATCATCATCATCTCATCATGATATCATCATCATGATATCATCATCATCATCTCATCATTATATCATCATCATCATCTCATCATTATATCATTATCATGATATCATCATCATGATATCATCATCATCATCATCATCATCATCATCATCATCACCATCATCATCATCATCATCTCATCATGATATCATCATCATGATATCATCATCATCATCTCATCATGATATCATCATCATCATCTCATCATGATATCATCATCATCATCATTACTGTCTCATCATGATATCATCATCATCATCATCATCATCATCATCATCATCATCTCATCATGATATTATCATCATGATATCATCATCATCATCATCATCATCATCATCATCATCTCATCATCATGATATCATCATCATCATCTCATCATGATATCATCATCATCATCATCTCATCATGATATCATCATCATGCTATCATCATCATCTCATCATGATATCATCATCATCATATCATCATCATCATCATCATCATCATCATCATCTCATCATGATATCATCATCATGATATCATCATCATGATATCATCATCATCATCTCATCATGATATCATCATCATCATCTCATCATGATATCATCATCATGCTATCATCATCATCTCATCATGATATCATCATCATCATCATCTCATCGTGATATCATCATCATCATCTCATCATGATATTATCATCATGATATCATCATCATCATCATCATCTCATCATGATATCATCATCATGATATCATCATCATCATCATCATCTCATCATGATATCATCATCATCATCTCATCATGATATCATCATCGTGCTATCATCATCATCTCATCATGATATCATCATCATCATCATCATCATCATCTCATCATGATATCATCATCATGATATCATCATCATAATCATCTCATCATGATATCATCATCATCATCTCATCATGATATCATCATCATCATCATTACTGTCTCATCATGATATTATCATCATCATCATCATCATCATCTCATCATGATATCATCATCATGATATCATCATCATCATCATCTCATCATGATATCATCATCATCATCATCATCATCTCATCATGATATCATCATCATGCTATGCTATCATCATCATCTCATCATGATATCATCATCATCATCATCATCATCTCATCATGATATCATCATCATGCTATCATCATCATCTCATCATGATATCATCATCACGCTATCATCATCATCTCATCATTATATCATCATCATCATCATCATCATCATCATCATCATCATCTCATCATCATCATCATCTCATCATGATATCATCATCATGCTATCATCATCATCTCATCATGATATCATCATCATCATCATCATCATCTCATCATGATATCATCATCATGATATCATCATCATCATCTCATCATGATATCATCATCTCATCATGATATCATCATCATGCTATCATCATCATGTCATCATGATATCATCATCATCATCATCATCATCATCTCATAATATCATCATCATCATCATGTCATCATGATATCATCAACATGATATCATCATCATCATCTCATCATGATATCATCATCATGATATCATCATCATCTCATCATGATTTCATCATCATCATCTCATCATGATATCATCATCATCATCATCATCATCATCATCTCATCATGATATCATCATCATCATCATCATCTCATCATGATATCATCATCATCATCATCATCATCTCATCATGATATCATCATCATGATATCATCATCATCTTCATCTCATCATGATATCATCATCATCATCATTACTGTCTCATCATGATATTATCATCATCATCATCATCATCATCATCTCATCATGATATTATCATCATGATATCATCATCATCATCATCATCATCATCATCATCATCTCATCATGATATCATCATCATGATATCATCATCATCATCATCTCATCATGATATCATCATCATCATCATCATCATCTCATCATGATATCATCATCATGCTATCATCATCATCTCATCATGATATCATCATCATCATCATCATCTCATCATGATATCATCATCATGCTATCATCATCATCTCATCATGATATCATCATCATCATCATCATCATCATCTCATCATATCATCATCATCATCATCTCATCATGATATCATCATCATGCTATCATCATCATCTCATCATGATATCATCATCATCATCATCATCTCATCATGATATCATCATCATGATATCATCATCATCATCTCATCATGATATCATCATCATCATCTCATCATGATATCATCATCATGCTATCATCATCATGTCATCATCATATCATCATCATCATCATGTCATCATGATATCATCAACATGATATCATCATCATCATCTCATCATGATATCATCATCATGATATCATCATCATCTCATCATGATATCATCATCATCATCTCATCATGATATCATCATCATCATCATCATCTCATCATGATATCATCATCATCATCTCATCATGATATCATCATCATGCTATCATCATCATCTCATCATGATATCATCATCATCATCATCATCATCATCATCTCATCATATCATCATCATCATCATCTCATCATGATATCATCATCATGCTATCATCATCATCTCATCATGATATCATCATCATCATCATCTCATCATGATATCATCATCATGATATCATCATCATGATATCATCATCATGCTATCATCATCATCATCTCATCATGATATCATCATCATGCTATCATCATCATCTCATCATGATATCATCATCATCATCATCATCATCTCATCATGATATCATCATCATCATCATCATCATCATCATCTCATCATATCATCATCATCATCATGTCATCATGATATCATCAACATGATATCATCATCATCATCTCACCATGATATCATCATCGTGATATCATCATCATCTCATCATGATATCATCATCATGATATCATCATCATCATCTCATCATGATATCATCATCATGATATCATCATCATCATCTCATCATGATATCATCATCATCATCATCATCATCATCTCATCATGATATCATCATCATCATCATCATCATCTCATCATGATATCATCATCATCATCATCATCATCTCATCATGATATCATCATCATGCTATGCTATCATCATCATCTCATCATTATATCATCATCATCATCATCATCATCATCATCATCATCATCATCATCATCATCATCTCATCATATCATCATCATCATCATCTCATCATGATATCATCATCATGCTATCATCATCATCTCATCATGATATCATCATCATCATCATCATCATCATCTCATCATGATATCATCATCATGATATCATCATCATCATCTCATCATGATATCATCATCACGCTATCATCATCATCTCATCATTATATCATCATCATCATCATCATCATCATCATCATCATCTCATCATATCATCATCATCATCATCTCATCATGATATCATCATCATGCTATCATCATCATCTCATCATGATATCATCATCATCATCATCATCATCATCTCATCATGATATCATCATCATGATATCATCATCATCATCTCATCATGATATCATCATCTCATCATGATATCATCATCATGCTATCATCATCATGTCATCATGATATCATCATCATCATCATCATCATCATCATCATCTCATAATATCATCATCATCATCATGTCATCATGATATCATCAACATGATATCATCATCATCATCTCATCATGATATCATCATCATGATATCATCATCATCATCTCATCATGATATCATCATCATCATCATCATATCATCATCATCATCATCATCATCATCATCATCTCATCATGATATCATCATCATCATCATCATCATCTCATCATGATATCATCATCATGATATCATCATCATCTTCATCTCATCATGATATCATCATCATCATCATTACTGTCTCATCATGATATTATCATCATCATCATCATCATCATCATCATCTCATCATGATATTATCATCATGATATCATCATCATCATCATCATCATCATCTCATCATGATATCATCATCATGATATCATCATCATCATCATCTCATCATGATATCATCATCATCATCATCATCATCTCATCATGATATCATCATCATGCTATCATCATCATCTCATCATGATATCATCATCATCATCATCATCTCATCATGATATCATCATCATGCTATCATCATCATCTCATCATGATATCATCATCATCATCATCATCATCTCATCATATCATCATCATCATCATCTCATCATGATATCATCATCATGCTATCATCATCATCTCATCATGATATCATCATCATCATCATCATCTCATCATGATATCATCATCATGATATCATCAACATCATCTCATCATGATATCATCATCATCATCTCATCATGATATCATCATCATGCTATCATCATCATGTCATCATGATATCATCATCATCATCATCATCATCATCATCTCATCATATCATCATCATCATCATGTCATCATGATATCATCAACATGATATCATCATCATCATCTCATCATGATATCATCATCATGATATCATCATCATCTCATCATGATATCATCATCATCATCTCATCATGATATCATCATCATCATCATCATCTCATCATGATATCATCATCATCATCTCATCATGATATCATCATCATGCTATCATCATCATCTCATCATGATATCATCATCATCATCATCATCATCATCTCATCATATCATCATCATCATCATCTCATCATGATATCATCATCATGCTATCATCATCATCTCATCATGATATCATCATCATCATCATCTCATCATGATATCATCATCATGCTATCATCATCATCTCATCATGATATCATCATCATCATCATCATCTCATCATGATATCATCATCATCATCATCATCTCATCATGATATCATCATCATCATCATCATCATCATCATCTCATCATATCATCATCATCATCATGTCATCATGATATCATCATCATCATCATCATCATCATCTCATCATGATATCATCATCATCATCATCATCATCATCTCATCATGATATCATCATCATGATATCATCATCATGATATCATCATCATCTTCATCTCATCATGATATCATCATCATCATCATCATCATTTCATCATGATATCATCATCATGATATCATCATCATGATATCATCATCATCATCATCATCATCATCTCATCATGATATCATCATCATGATATCATCATCATCTCATCATGATATCAACATCATCATCATCATCATCATCATCCCATCGTGATATCATCATCATGATATCATCACCATCATCTCATCATGATATCATCATCATCATCTCATCATGATATCATCATCATGATATCATCATCATCATCTCATCATTATATCATCATCATCATCTCATCATTATATCATCATCATGATATCATCATCATGATATCATCATCATCATCATCATCACCATCATCATCATCTCATCATGATATCATCATCATGATATCATCATCATCATCTCATCATGATATCATCATCATCATCTCATCATGATATCATCATCATCATCATTACTGTCTCATCATGATATTATCATCATCATCATCATCATCATCATCATCTCATCATGATATTATCATCATGATATCATCATCATCATCATCATCATCATCATCATCATCATCATCATCTCATCATCATGATATCATCATCATCATCTCATCATGATATCATCATAATCATCATCTCATCATGATATCATCATCATGCTATCATCATCATCTCATCATGATATCATCATCATCATCATCATCATCATCTCATCATGATATCATCATCATGATATCATCATCATGATATCATCATCATCATCTCATCATGATATCATCATCATCATCTCATCATGATATCATCATCATGCTATCATCATCATCTCATCATGATATCATCATCATCATCATCTCATCATGATATTATCATCATGATATCATCATCATCATCATCATCATCTCATCATGATATCATCATCATGATATCATCATCATCATCATCATCTCATCATGATATCATCATCATCATCTCATCATGATATCATCATCGTGCTATCATCATCATCTCATCATGATATCATCATCATCATCATCTCATCATGATATCATCATCATGATATCATCATCATAATCATCTCATCATGATATCATCATCATCATCTCATCATGATATCATCATCATCATCATTACTGTCTCATCATGATATTATCATCATCATCATCATCATCATCATCATCATCATCATCTCATCATGATATTATCATCATGATATCATCATCATCATCATCATCTCATCATGATATCATCATCATGATATCATCATCATCTCATCATGATATCAACATCATCATCATCATCATCATCATCCCATCGTGATATCATCATCATGATATCATCACCATCATCATCATCATCATCTCATCATGATATCATCATCATGATATCATCATAATCATCATCTCATCATGATATCATCATCATCATCTCATCATGATATCATCATCATCATCATCATCATCATCATCTCATCATGATATCATCATCATGATATCATCATCATCATCATCTCATCATGATATCATCATCATCATCTCATCATGATATCATCATCATCATCATTACTGTCTCATCATGATATTATCATCATCATCATCATCATCATCTCATCATAATATCATCATGATCATCATCATCATCTCATCATGATATCATCATCATGATATCATCATCATCTCATCATGATATCATCATCATGATATCATCATCATGATATCATCATAATCATTTCATCATGATATCATCATCATGATATCATCATCATGATATCATCATCATGATATCATCATCTCATAATGATATCATCATCATGATATCATTATCATCTCATCATGATATCAACATCATCATCATCATCATCATCATCATCATCCCATCATGATATCATCATCATGATATCATCATCATCATCTCATCATGATATCATCATCATCATCTCATCATTATATCATCATCATCATCTCATCATTATATCATCATCAAGATATCATCATCATCATCTCATCATGATATTATCATCATGATATCATCATCATCATCATCATCTCATCATGATATCATCATCATGATATCATCATCATCATCTCATCATGATATCATCATCATGATATCATCATCATCATCATCATCATCTCATCATGATATCATCATCATCATCATCATGATATCATCATCATCATCATCATCATCTCATCATGATATCATCATCATGATATCATCATCATGATATCATCATCATGATATCATCATCATCATCTCATCATGATATCATCATCATGATATCATCATCATCATCTCATCATGATATCATCATCATCATCTCATCATATCATCATCATTACCGTCTCATCATGATATAATCATCATCATCTCATCATGATATCATCATCATCATCATCATCTCATCATATCATCATCATCATCATTACTGTCTCATCATGATATTATCATCATCATCATCATCATCTCATCATGATATTATCATCATGATATCATCATCATCATCCTCATCATCATCATCATCATCATCTCATCATGATAGCATCATCATGATAGCATCATCATGATATCATCATCATGATATCATCATCATCTCATCATGATATCATCATCATCATCTCATCATGATATCATCATCGTGCTATCATCATCATCTCATCATGATATCATCATCATCATCATCATCATCATCATCATCATCATCATCTCATCATGATATCATCATCATGATATCATCATCATCTCATCGTGATATCATCATCATCATCTCATCATGATATTATCATCATGATATCATCATCATCATCTCATCATGATATCATCATCATGATATCATCATCATCATCATCTCATCATGATATCATCATCATCATCTCATCATGATATCATCATCGTGCTATCATCATCATCTCATCATGATATCATCATCATCATCATCATCTCATCATGATATCATCATCATGATATCATCATCATAATCATCTCATCATGATATCATCATCATCATCTCATCATGATATCATCATCATCATCATTACTGTCTCATCATGATATTATCATCATCATCATCATCATCATCATCATCATCATCTCATCATGATATTATCATCATGATATCATCATCATCATCATCATCATCTCATCATGATATTATCATCATCATCATCATCATCATCATCATCATCTCATCATGATATCATCATCATGATATCATCATCATCATCATCTCATCATGATATCATCATCATCATCATCATCTCATCATGATATCATCATCATGCTATCATCATCAACTCATCATGATATCATCATCATCATCATCATCTCATCATGATATCATCATCATCATCATCATCATCATCATCATCATCTCATCATGATATCATCATCATGCTATCATCATCATCTCATCATGATATCATCATCATGCTATCATCATCATCTCATCATGATATCATCATCATCATCATCATCATCTCATCATATCATCATCATCATCTCATCATGATATCATCATCATGCTATCATCATCATCTCATCATGATATCATCATCATCATCATCTCATCATGATATCATCATCATCATCATCTCATCATGATATCATCATCATGATATCATCATCATGATATCATCATCATGCTATCATCATCATCATCTCATCATGATATCATCATCATGCTATCATCATCATCTCATCATGATATCATCATCATCATCATCATCATCATCATCATCATCTCATCATATCATCATCATCATCATGTCATCATGATATCATCATCATGATATCATCATCATCATCTCATCATGATATCATCATCATGATATCATCATCATCATCTCATCATGATATCATCATCATCATCATCATCATCATCATCTCATCATGATATCATCATCATCATCATCATCATCATCTCATCATGATATCATCATCATCATCATCATCATCATCTCATCATGATATCATCATCATCATCATCATCATCATCATCTCATCATGATATCATCATCATGATATCATCATCATCTTCATCTCATCATGATATCATCATCATCATCATCATCATCATTTCATCATGATATCATCATCATGATATCATCATCATGATATCATCATCATCATCATCATCATCATCTCATCATGATATCATCATCATGATATCATCATCATCTCATCATGATATCAACATCATCATCATCATCATCATCATCATCATCCCATCGTGATATCATCATCATGATTTCATCACCATCATCTCATCATGATATCATCATCATCATCTCATCATGATATCATCATCATGATATCATCATCATCATCTCATCATTATATCATCATCATCATCTCATCATTATATCATCATCATGATATCATCATCATGATATCATCATCATCATCATCATCATCACCATCATCATCATCATCATCATCTCATCATGATATCATCATCATGATATCATCATCATCATCTCATCATGATATCATCATCATCATCTCATCATGATATCATCATCATCATCATTACTGTCTCATCATGATATTATCATCATCATCATCATCATCATCTCATCATGATATTATCATCATGATATCATCATCATCATCATCATCATCATCATCATCTCATCATCATGATATCATCATCATCATCTCATCATGATATCATCATCATCATCATCTCATCATGATATCATCATCATGCTATCATCATCATCTCATCATGATATCATCATCATCATCATGCTATCATCATCATCTCATCATGATATCATCATCATCATCATCATCATCATCATCATCATCATCATCATCATCATATCATCATCATCATCATATCATCATCATCATCATCATCATCTCATCATGATATCATCATCATGATATCATCATCATGATATCATCATCATCATCTCATCATGATATCATCATCATCATCTCATCATGATATCATCATCATCATGCTATCATCATCATCTCATCATGATATCATCATCATCATCATCATCATGATATCATCATCATCATCATCTCATCATCATCATGGTATCATCATCATCATCATCTCATCATGATATCATCATCATCATCATCTCATCATGATATCATCATCATCATCATGATATCATCATCATGATATCATCATCATCATCATCATCATCATCTCATCATGATATCATCATCATCATCATCATGATATCATCATCATCATCATCATGATATCATCATCATCATCATCATGATATCATCATCATCATCATCATGATATCATCATCATCATCATCATGATATAATCATCATCATCATCATGATATCATCATCATCATCATCATGATATCATCATCATCATCATCATGATATCATCATCATCATCATCATGATATCATCATCATCATCATCATGATATCATCATCATCATCATCATGATATCATCATCATCATCATCATCATCTCATAATGATATCATCATGATATCATCATCATCATCATCATCTCATAATGATATCATCATGATATCATCATCATCATCATCATCATCTCATCATGATATCATCATCATCATCTCATCATGATATCATCATCATGATATCATCATCATCATCTCATCATGATATCATCATCATGATATCATCATCATCATCTCATCATGATATCATCATCATCATCATCATCTCATCGTGATATCATCATCATCATCTCATCATGATATCATCATCATCATCATCATCATCATCTCATCATGATATCATCATCATCATCTCATCATGATATCATCATCATCATGATATCATCATCATCATCTCATCATGATATCATCATCATGATATCATCATCATCATCTCATCATGATATCATCATCATGATATCATCATCATCATCATCATCTCATCATGATATCATCATCATGATATCATCATCATCATCTCATCATGATATCATCATCATGATATCATCATCATGATATCATCATCATCATCTCATCATGATATCATCATCATCATCTCATCATCATCATCATCTCATCATGATATCATCATCATTACTGTCTCATCATGATATCATCATCATCATCATCATCATCTCATCATGATATCATCATCATCATCTCATCATGATATCATCATCATGATATCATCATTATCATCATCATCATCATCATCTCATCATGATATCATCATCATGATATCATCATCATGATATCATCATCATCATCATCTTATCATGATATCATCATCATCATCATCTTATCATGATATCATCATCATCATCTCATGATGATATCATCATCATCATCATCATCATCTCATCATGATATTATCATCATGATATCATTATCATCATCATCATCATCTCATCATGATATCATCATCATGATATCATCATCATCATCATCTCATCATGATATCATCATCATGATATCATCATCATGATAGCATCATCATCATCATCATCATCATCATCATCATTATCATCATCATTATCATCATCATCTCATCATGATATCATCATCATGATATCATCATCATCATCATCTTATGATATCATCATCATCATCATCATCATCATCTCATCATGATATCATCATCATCATCATTACTGTCTCATCATGATATCATCATCATCAACTCATCATGATATATCATCATCTCATCATGATATCATCATCATCATCATCATCACCATCTCATTATGCTATCATTATCATCATCAGATCATTATATCATCATCATGATATCATCATCATCATCATCATAATCATCATCATCATCTCATCATGATATCATCATCAAGATATCATCATGATATCATCATCATGATATCATCATCATCATCTCATCATGATATCATCATCATCATGATATCATCATCATGATATCATCATCATCATCATCTCATCATGATATCATCATCATGATATCATCATGATATCAACATCATCATCATCTCATCATGATATCATCATCATCATCATCTCATCATGATATCATCATCATCATGATATCATCATCATCATGATATCATCATCATCATCTCATCATGATATCATCATCATGATATCATCATCATGATATCATCATCATCATCTCATCATGATATCATCATCATCATCATCTCATCATGATATCATCATCATCATCATCTCATGATGATATCATCATCATCATCATTACTGTCTCATCATGATATCATCATCATCATCATTACTGTCTCATCATGATATCATCATCATCATCATTACTGTCTCATCATGATATCATCATCATCATCATCATCATCATCATTACTGTCTCATCATGATATCATCATCATCAACTCATCATGATATATCATCATCTCATCATGATCTCATCATGATATCATCATCATCATCATCTCATGATGATATCATCATCATCATCATTACTGTCTCATCATGATATTATCATCATCATCATCATCATCATCTCATCATGATATCATCATCATGATATCATCATCATCATCATCTCATCATGATATCATCATCATCATCTCATCATGATATCATCATCATGATATCATCATCATCATCTCATCATGATATCATCATCATCATCATCTCATCGTGATATCATCATCATCATCTCATCATGATATCATCATCATCATCATCTCATCATGATATCATCATCATCATCATCTCATCATCATGATATCATCATCATCATCATCTCATCATGATATCATCATCATCATCATCTCATCATGATATCATCATCATCATCATCTCATCATGATATCATCATCATCATCATCTCATCATGATATCATCATCATCATCATCATCATCTCATCATGATATCATCATCATCATCATATCATCATCATCATCATCATCATCATCTCATCATGATATCATCATCATCATCATCATCATCTCATCATGATATCATCATCATCATCAACATCTCATCATGATATCATCATCATCATCATCATCTCATCATGATATCATCATCATCATCATCATCTCATCATGATATCATCATCATCATCATCATCATCTCATCATGATATCATCATCATCATCATCATCTCATCATGATATCATCATCATCATCATCATCATCTCATCATGATATCATCATCATCATCATCATCATCTCATAATGATATCATCATCATCATCATCATCATCATCTCATAATGATATCATCATGATATCATCATCATCATCATCATCTCATAATGATATCATCATGATATCATCATCATCATCATCATCTCATAATGATATCATCATGATATCATCATCATCATCATCATCTCATAATGATATCATCATGATATCATCATCATCATCATCATCTCATAATGATATCATCATGATATCATCATCATCATCATCATCTCATAATGATATCATCATGATATCATCATCATCATCATCATCT
Organism: Pelodytes ibericus; assembly: GCA_036172795.1. Classification (NCBI taxonomy): domain Eukaryota; kingdom Metazoa; phylum Chordata; class Amphibia; order Anura; family Pelodytidae; genus Pelodytes; species Pelodytes ibericus. The sequence goes on from CM069865.1 coordinate 34,537,461, forward strand.
CATAATGATATCATCATGATATCATCATCATCATCTCATAATGATATCATCATGATATCATCATCATCATCATCTCATCATGATATCATCATCATCATCTCATCATGATATCATCATCATGATATCATCATCATCATCTCATCATGATATCATCATCATGATATCATCATCATCATCTCATCATGATATCATCATCATGATATCATCATCATCATCTCATCATGATATCATCATCATCATCATCATCTCATCGTGATATCATCATCATCATCTCATCATGATATCATCATCATCATCATCATCATCATCATCTCATCATGATATCATCATCATCATCTCATCATGATATCATCATCATCATGATATCATCATCATCATGATATCATCATCATCATCTCATCATGATATCATCATCATGATATCATCATCATCATCTCATCATGAGATCATCATCATGATATCATCATCATCATCATCTCATCATGATATCATCATCATGATATCATCATCATGATATCATCATCATGATATCATCATCATGATATCATCATCATCATCTCATCATGATATCATCATCATCATCTCATCATCATCATCATCTCATGATGATATCATCATCATCATCATTACTGTCTCATCATGATATCATCATCATCATCATCATCTCATCATGATATCATCATCATGATATCATCATCATGATATCATCATCATGATATCATCATCATCATCATCATCTCATCATGATATCATCATCATGATATCATCATCATCATCATCATCTTATCATGATATCATCATCATCATCATCTTATCATGATATCATCATCATCATCTCATCATGATATCATCATCATCATCATTACTGTCTCATCATGATATCATCATCATCAACTCATCATGATATATCATCATCTCATCATGATATCATCATCATCATCATCATCATCTCATCATGATATCATCATCATGATATCATCATCATGATATCATCATCATCATCTCATGATGATATCATCATCATCATCATCATCATCTCATCATGATATCATCATCATGATATCATCATCATCATCATCATCTCATCATGATATCATCATCATGATATCATCATCATCACCATCATCATCTCATCATGATATCATCATCATCATCTCATCATCATCATCATCATCATCATCTCATCATGATATCATCATCATCATCATCATCATCATCTCATCATGATATCATCATCATCATCATCATTATCATCATCATGATATCATCATGATATCATCAGCATCATCATCATCATCATCATCTCATCATGATATCATCATCATCATCTCATCATGATATCATCATCATGATATCATCATCATGATATCATCATCATCATCTCATCATGATATCATCATCATGATATCATCATCATCATCATCATCTCATCATGATATCATCATCATCATCATCATCTCATCGTGATATCATCATCATGATATCATCATCATCATCTCATCGTGATATCATCATCATGAAATCATCATCATCATCATCATCTCATCATGATATCATCATCATCATCATCATCATCTCATCGTGAAATCATCATCATGATATCATCATCATCATCTCATCGTGATATCATCATCATGAAATCATCATCATCTCATCATGATATCATCATCATCATCATCTCATCATTATATCATCATCATCATCATTACCATCTCATCATGATATCATCATCATCAACTTATCATGATATATCATCATCTCATCATGATATCATCATCATCACCATCATCATCATCATCTCATCATGATATCATCATCATCATCTCATCATGATATCATCATCATCTCATCATCATCATCATGATATCATCATCATCATCTCATCATGATATCATCATCATGATATCATCATCATCATCTCATCATGATATCATCATCATGATATCATCATCATCATCTCATCATGATATCATCATCATCATCATCATCATCTCATCATGATATCATCATCATGATATCATCATCATCACCATCATCATCATCATCTCATCATGATATCATCATCATCATCTCATCATGATATCATCATCATCTCATCATCATCATCATGATATCATCATCACCATCATCATCATCATCATCATCTCATCATGATATCATCATCATGATATCATCATCATCATCTCATCATGATATCATCATCATGATATCATCATCATCATCTCATCATGATATCATCATCATCATCATCATCATCATCTCATCATGATATCATCATCATGATATCATCATCATGATATCATCATCATCATCTCATCATGATATCATCATCATCATCATCATGATATCATCATCATGATATCATCATCATCATCTCATCATGATATCATCATCATCATCATCATCATCTCATCATGATATCATCATCATGATATCATCATCATGATATCATCATCATAATCATCATCATCTCATCATGATATCATCATCATGATATCATCATCATGATATCATCATCATGATATCATCATCATCATCTTATCATGATATCATCATCATCATCATTACTGTCTCATCATGATATCATCATCATCAACTCATCATGATATATCATCATCTCATCATGATATCATCATCTCATCATGATATCATCATCATGATATCATCATCATCATCTCATGATATTATCATCATGATATCATTATCATCATCATCATCATCTCATCATGATATCATCATCATCATGATATCATCTCATCATGATATCATCATCATGATATCATCATCATCATCTTATCATGATATCATCATCATCATCATCATCATCTTATCATGATATCATCATCATCATCATCATCTCATCATGATATCATCATCATCATCATCATCTCATCGTGATATCATCATCATGATATCATCATCATCATCTCATCGTGATATCATCATCATGAAATCATCATCATCATCATCATCTCATCATGATATCATCATCATCATCATCATCATCTCATCGTGAAATCATCATCATGATATCATCATCATCATCTCATCGTGATATCATCATCATGAAATCATCATCATCTCATCATGATATCATCATCATCATCATCTCATCATTATATCATCATCATCATCATTACCATCTCATCATGATATCATCATCATCAACTTATCATGATATATCATCATCTCATCATGATATCATCATCATCACCATCATCATCATCATCTCATCATGATATCATCATCATCATCTCATCATGATATCATCATCATCTCATCATCATCATCATGATATCATCATCACCATCATCATCATCATCTCATCATGATATCATCATCATGATATCATCATCATCATCTCATCATGATATCATCATCATGATATCATCATCATCATCTCATCATGATATCATCATCATCATCATCATCATCTCATCATGATATCATCATCATGATATCATCATCATCACCATCATCATCATCATCTCATCATGATATCATCATCATCATCTCATCATGATATCATCATCATCTCATCATCATCATCATGATATCATCATCACCATCATCATCATCATCATCTCATCATGATATCATCATCATGATATCATCATCATCATCTCATCATGATATCATCATCATGATATCATCATCATCATCTCATCATGATATCATCATCATCATCATCATCATGATATCATCATCATGATATCATCATCATGATATCATCATCATCATCTCATCATGATATCATCATCATCATCATCATGATATCATCATCATGATATCATCATCATCATCTCATCATGATATCATCATCATCATCATCATCATCATCTCATCATGATATCATCATCATGATATCATCATCATGATATCATCATCATAATCATCATCATCTCATCATGATATCATCATCATGATATCATCATCATGATATCATCATCATGATATCATCATCATGATATCATCATCATCATCTTATCATGATATCATCATCATCATCATTACTGTCTCATCATGATATCATCATCATCAACTCATCATGATATATCATCATCTCATCATGATATCATCATCTCATCATGATATCATCATCATGATATCATCATCATCATCTCATGATATTATCATCATGATATCATTATCATCATCATCATCATCTCATCATGATATCATCATCATCATGATATCATCTCATCATGATATCATCATCATGATATCATCATCATCATCTTATCATGATATCATCATCATCATCATCATCATCTTATCATGATATCATCATCATCATCATCATCATCTTATCATGATATCATCATCATCATCATCATCATCTTATCATGATATCATCATCATCATCATCATCATCTTATCATGATATCATCATCATCATCATCATCATCATCTTATCATGATATCATCATCATCATCATCATCATCTTATCATGATATCATCATCATCATCATCATCATCATCATCATCTCATCATGATATCATCATCATCATCATTACTGTCTCATCATGATATCATCATCATCAACTCATCATGATATATCATCATCTCATCATGATATCATCATCATCATCACCATCTCATTATGCTATCATTATCATCATCAGAACATTATATCATCATCATGATATCATCATCATCAACATCATAATCATCATCATCTCATCATGATATCATCATCATCATCTCATCATGATATCATCATCATCATGATATCATCATCATCATGATATCATCATGATATTATCATCATCATCATCCTCTCATCATGATATCATCATCATCATGATATCATCATCATCATCATCTCATAATGATATCATCATCATCATCATCATCATCTCATCATGATATCATCATCATCATATCATCATCATCATCATCATCATCATCATCATCTCATCATGATATCATCATCATGATATCATCATCATGATATCATCATCATCATCTCATCATGATATCATCATCATCATCTCATCATGATATCATCATCATGCTATCATCATCATCTCATCATGATATCATCATCATCATCATCTCATCGTGATATCATCATCATCATCTCATCATGATATTATCATCATGATATCATCATCATCATCATCATCTCATCATGATATCATCATCATGATATCATCATCATCATCATCATCTCATCATGATATCATCATCATCATCTCATCATGATATCATCATCGTGCTATCATCATCATCTCATCATGATATCATCATCATCATCATCATCATCATCTCATCATGATATCATCATCATGATATCATCATCATAATCATCTCATCATGATATCATCATCATCATCTCATCATGATATCATCATCATCATCATTACTGTCTCATCATGATATTATCATCATCATCATCATCATCATCTCATCATGATATCATCATCATGATATCATCATCATCATCATCTCATCATGATATCATCATCATCATCATCATCATCTCATCATGATATCATCATCATGCTATGCTATCATCATCATCTCATCATGATATCATCATCATCATCATCATCATCTCATCATGATATCATCATCATGCTATCATCATCATCTCATCATGATATCATCATCACGCTATCATCATCATCTCATCATTATATCATCATCATCATCATCATCATCATCATCATCATCATCTCATCATCATCATCATCTCATCATGATATCATCATCATGCTATCATCATCATCTCATCATGATATCATCATCATCATCATCATCATCTCATCATGATATCATCATCATGATATCATCATCATCATCTCATCATGATATCATCATCTCATCATGATATCATCATCATGCTATCATCATCATGTCATCATGATATCATCATCATCATCATCATCATCATCTCATAATATCATCATCATCATCATGTCATCATGATATCATCAACATGATATCATCATCATCATCTCATCATGATATCATCATCATGATATCATCATCATCTCATCATGATTTCATCATCATCATCTCATCATGATATCATCATCATCATCATCATCATCATCATCTCATCATGATATCATCATCATCATCATCATCTCATCATGATATCATCATCATCATCATCATCATCTCATCATGATATCATCATCATGATATCATCATCATCTTCATCTCATCATGATATCATCATCATCATCATTACTGTCTCATCATGATATTATCATCATCATCATCATCATCATCATCTCATCATGATATTATCATCATGATATCATCATCATCATCATCATCATCATCATCATCTCATCATGATATCATCATCATGATATCATCATCATCATCATCTCATCATGATATCATCATCATCATCATCATCATCTCATCATGATATCATCATCATGCTATCATCATCATCTCATCATGATATCATCATCATCATCATCATCTCATCATGATATCATCATCATGCTATCATCATCATCTCATCATGATATCATCATCATCATCATCATCATCATCTCATCATATCATCATCATCATCATCTCATCATGATATCATCATCATGCTATCATCATCATCTCATCATGATATCATCATCATCATCATCATCTCATCATGATATCATCATCATGATATCATCATCATCATCTCATCATGATATCATCATCATCATCTCATCATGATATCATCATCATGCTATCATCATCATGTCATCATCATATCATCATCATCATCATGTCATCATGATATCATCAACATGATATCATCATCATCATCTCATCATGATATCATCATCATGATATCATCATCATCTCATCATGATATCATCATCATCATCTCATCATGATATCATCATCATCATCATCATCTCATCATGATATCATCATCATCATCTCATCATGATATCATCATCATGCTATCATCATCATCTCATCATGATATCATCATCATCATCATCATCATCATCTCATCATATCATCATCATCATCATCTCATCATGATATCATCATCATGCTATCATCATCATCTCATCATGATATCATCATCATCATCATCTCATCATGATATCATCATCATGATATCATCATCATGATATCATCATCATGCTATCATCATCATCATCTCATCATGATATCATCATCATGCTATCATCATCATCTCATCATGATATCATCATCATCATCATCATCATCTCATCATGATATCATCATCATCATCATCATCATCATCATCTCATCATATCATCATCATCATCATGTCATCATGATATCATCAACATGATATCATCATCATCATCTCACCATGATATCATCATCGTGATATCATCATCATCTCATCATGATATCATCATCATGATATCATCATCATCATCTCATCATGATATCATCATCATGATATCATCATCATCATCTCATCATGATATCATCATCATCATCATCATCATCATCTCATCATGATATCATCATCATCATCATCATCATCATCTCATCATGATATCATCATCATCATCATCATCATCTCATCATGATATCATCATCATGCTATGCTATCATCATCATCTCATCATTATATCATCATCATCATCATCATCATCATCATCATCATCATCATCATCATCATCTCATCATATCATCATCATCATCATCTCATCATGATATCATCATCATGCTATCATCATCATCTCATCATGATATCATCATCATCATCATCATCATCATCTCATCATGATATCATCATCATGATATCATCATCATCATCTCATCATGATATCATCATCACGCTATCATCATCATCTCATCATTATATCATCATCATCATCATCATCATCATCATCATCATCTCATCATATCATCATCATCATCATCTCATCATGATATCATCATCATGCTATCATCATCATCTCATCATGATATCATCATCATCATCATCATCATCATCTCATCATGATATCATCATCATGATATCATCATCATCATCTCATCATGATATCATCATCTCATCATGATATCATCATCATGCTATCATCATCATGTCATCATGATATCATCATCATCATCATCATCATCATCATCATCTCATAATATCATCATCATCATCATGTCATCATGATATCATCAACATGATATCATCATCATCATCTCATCATGATATCATCATCATGATATCATCATCATCATCTCATCATGATATCATCATCATCATCATCATATCATCATCATCATCATCATCATCATCATCATCTCATCATGATATCATCATCATCATCATCATCATCTCATCATGATATCATCATCATGATATCATCATCATCTTCATCTCATCATGATATCATCATCATCATCATTACTGTCTCATCATGATATTATCATCATCATCATCATCATCATCATCATCTCATCATGATATTATCATCATGATATCATCATCATCATCATCATCATCATCTCATCATGATATCATCATCATGATATCATCATCATCATCATCTCATCATGATATCATCATCATCATCATCATCATCTCATCATGATATCATCATCATGCTATCATCATCATCTCATCATGATATCATCATCATCATCATCATCTCATCATGATATCATCATCATGCTATCATCATCATCTCATCATGATATCATCATCATCATCATCATCATCTCATCATATCATCATCATCATCATCTCATCATGATATCATCATCATGCTATCATCATCATCTCATCATGATATCATCATCATCATCATCATCTCATCATGATATCATCATCATGATATCATCAACATCATCTCATCATGATATCATCATCATCATCTCATCATGATATCATCATCATGCTATCATCATCATGTCATCATGATATCATCATCATCATCATCATCATCATCTCATCATATCATCATCATCATCATGTCATCATGATATCATCAACATGATATCATCATCATCATCTCATCATGATATCATCATCATGATATCATCATCATCTCATCATGATATCATCATCATCATCTCATCATGATATCATCATCATCATCATCATCTCATCATGATATCATCATCATCATCTCATCATGATATCATCATCATGCTATCATCATCATCTCATCATGATATCATCATCATCATCATCATCATCATCTCATCATATCATCATCATCATCATCTCATCATGATATCATCATCATGCTATCATCATCATCTCATCATGATATCATCATCATCATCATCTCATCATGATATCATCATCATGCTATCATCATCATCTCATCATGATATCATCATCATCATCATCATCTCATCATGATATCATCATCATCATCATCATCTCATCATGATATCATCATCATCATCATCATCATCATCATCTCATCATATCATCATCATCATCATGTCATCATGATATCATCATCATCATCATCATCATCATCTCATCATGATATCATCATCATCATCATCATCATCATCTCATCATGATATCATCATCATGATATCATCATCATGATATCATCATCATCTTCATCTCATCATGATATCATCATCATCATCATCATCATTTCATCATGATATCATCATCATGATATCATCATCATGATATCATCATCATCATCATCATCATCATCTCATCATGATATCATCATCATGATATCATCATCATCTCATCATGATATCAACATCATCATCATCATCATCATCATCCCATCGTGATATCATCATCATGATATCATCACCATCATCTCATCATGATATCATCATCATCATCTCATCATGATATCATCATCATGATATCATCATCATCATCTCATCATTATATCATCATCATCATCTCATCATTATATCATCATCATGATATCATCATCATGATATCATCATCATCATCATCATCACCATCATCATCATCTCATCATGATATCATCATCATGATATCATCATCATCATCTCATCATGATATCATCATCATCATCTCATCATGATATCATCATCATCATCATTACTGTCTCATCATGATATTATCATCATCATCATCATCATCATCATCATCTCATCATGATATTATCATCATGATATCATCATCATCATCATCATCATCATCATCATCATCATCGTCTCATCATCATGATATCATCATCATCATCTCATCATGATATCATCATAATCATCATCTCATCATGATATCATCATCATGCTATCATCATCATCTCATCATGATATCATCATCATCATCATCATCATCATCTCATCATGATATCATCATCATGATATCATCATCATGATATCATCATCATCATCTCATCATGATATCATCATCATCATCTCATCATGATATCATCATCATGCTATCATCATCATCTCATCATGATATCATCATCATCATCATCTCATCATGATATTATCATCATGATATCATCATCATCATCATCATCATCTCATCATGATATCATCATCATGATATCATCATCATCATCATCATCTCATCATGATATCATCATCATCATCTCATCATGATATCATCATCGTGCTATCATCATCATCTCATCATGATATCATCATCATCATCATCTCATCATGATATCATCATCATGATATCATCATCATAATCATCTCATCATGATATCATCATCATCATCTCATCATGATATCATCATCATCATCATTACTGTCTCATCATGATATTATCATCATCATCATCATCATCATCATCATCATCATCATCATCTCATCATGATATTATCATCATGATATCATCATCATCATCATCATCTCATCATGATATCATCATCATGATATCATCATCATCTCATCATGATATCAACATCATCATCATCATCATCATCATCCCATCGTGATATCATCATCATGATATCATCACCATCATCATCATCATCATCTCATCATGATATCATCATCATGATATCATCATAATCATCATCTCATCATGATATCATCATCATCATCTCATCATGATATCATCATCATCATCATCATCATCATCATCTCATCATGATATCATCATCATGATATCATCATCATCATCATCTCATCATGATATCATCATCATCATCTCATCATGATATCATCATCATCATCATTACTGTCTCATCATGATATTATCATCATCATCATCATCATCATCTCATCATAATATCATCATGATCATCATCATCATCTCATCATGATATCATCATCATGATATCATCATCATCTCATCATGATATCATCATCATGATATCATCATCATGATATCATCATAATCATTTCATCATGATATCATCATCATGATATCATCATCATGATATCATCATCATGATATCATCATCTCATAATGATATCATCATCATGATATCATTATCATCTCATCATGATATCAACATCATCATCATCATCATCATCATCATCATCCCATCATGATATCATCATCATGATATCATCATCATCATCTCATCATGATATCATCATCATCATCTCATCATTATATCATCATCATCATCTCATCATTATATCATCATCAAGATATCATCATCATCATCTCATCATGATATTATCATCATGATATCATCATCATCATCATCATCTCATCATGATATCATCATCATGATATCATCATCATCATCTCATCATGATATCATCATCATGATATCATCATCATCATCATCATCATCTCATCATGATATCATCATCATCATCATCATGATATCATCATCATCATCATCATCATCTCATCATGATATCATCATCATGATATCATCATCATGATATCATCATCATGATATCATCATCATCATCTCATCATGATATCATCATCATGATATCATCATCATCATCTCATCATGATATCATCATCATCATCTCATCATATCATCATCATTACCGTCTCATCATGATATAATCATCATCATCTCATCATGATATCATCATCATCATCATCATCTCATCATATCATCATCATCATCATTACTGTCTCATCATGATATTATCATCATCATCATCATCATCTCATCATGATATTATCATCATGATATCATCATCATCATCCTCATCATCATCATCATCATCATCTCATCATGATAGCATCATCATGATAGCATCATCATGATATCATCATCATGATATCATCATCATCTCATCATGATATCATCATCATCATCTCATCATGATATCATCATCGTGCTATCATCATCATCTCATCATGATATCATCATCATCATCATCATCATCATCATCATCATCATCATCTCATCATGATATCATCATCATGATATCATCATCATCTCATCGTGATATCATCATCATCATCTCATCATGATATTATCATCATGATATCATCATCATCATCTCATCATGATATCATCATCATGATATCATCATCATCATCATCTCATCATGATATCATCATCATCATCTCATCATGATATCATCATCGTGCTATCATCATCATCTCATCATGATATCATCATCATCATCATCATCTCATCATGATATCATCATCATGATATCATCATCATAATCATCTCATCATGATATCATCATCATCATCTCATCATGATATCATCATCATCATCATTACTGTCTCATCATGATATTATCATCATCATCATCATCATCATCATCATCATCATCTCATCATGATATTATCATCATGATATCATCATCATCATCATCATCATCTCATCATGATATTATCATCATCATCATCATCATCATCATCATCTCATCATGATATCATCATCATGATATCATCATCATCATCATCTCATCATGATATCATCATCATCATCATCATCTCATCATGATATCATCATCATGCTATCATCATCAACTCATCATGATATCATCATCATCATCATCATCTCATCATGATATCATCATCATCATCATCATCATCATCATCATCATCATCTCATCATGATATCATCATCATGCTATCATCATCATCTCATCATGATATCATCATCATGCTATCATCATCATCTCATCATGATATCATCATCATCATCATCATCATCTCATCATATCATCATCATCATCTCATCATGATATCATCATCATGCTATCATCATCATCTCATCATGATATCATCATCATCATCATCTCATCATGATATCATCATCATCATCATCTCATCATGATATCATCATCATGATATCATCATCATGATATCATCATCATGCTATCATCATCATCATCTCATCATGATATCATCATCATGCTATCATCATCATCTCATCATGATATCATCATCATCATCATCATCATCATCATCATCATCTCATCATATCATCATCATCATCATGTCATCATGATATCATCATCATGATATCATCATCATCATCTCATCATGATATCATCATCATGATATCATCATCATCATCTCATCATGATATCATCATCATCATCATCATCATCATCATCTCATCATGATATCATCATCATCATCATCATCATCATCTCATCATGATATCATCATCATCATCATCATCATCATCTCATCATGATATCATCATCATCATCATCATCATCATCTCATCATGATATCATCATCATGATATCATCATCATCTTCATCTCATCATGATATCATCATCATCATCATCATCATCATTTCATCATGATATCATCATCATGATATCATCATCATGATATCATCATCATCATCATCATCATCATCTCATCATGATATCATCATCATGATATCATCATCATCTCATCATGATATCAACATCATCATCATCATCATCATCATCATCATCCCATCGTGATATCATCATCATGATTTCATCACCATCATCTCATCATGATATCATCATCATCATCTCATCATGATATCATCATCATGATATCATCATCATCATCTCATCATTATATCATCATCATCATCTCATCATTATATCATCATCATGATATCATCATCATGATATCATCATCATCATCATCATCATCACCATCATCATCATCATCATCATCTCATCATGATATCATCATCATGATATCATCATCATCATCTCATCATGATATCATCATCATCATCTCATCATGATATCATCATCATCATCATTACTGTCTCATCATGATATTATCATCATCATCATCATCATCATCTCATCATGATATTATCATCATGATATCATCATCATCATCATCATCATCATCATCATCTCATCATCATGATATCATCATCATCATCTCATCATGATATCATCATCATCATCATCTCATCATGATATCATCATCATGCTATCATCATCATCTCATCATGATATCATCATCATCATCATGCTATCATCATCATCTCATCATGATATCATCATCATCATCATCATCATCATCATCATCATCATCATATCATCATCATCATCATATCATCATCATCATCATCATCATCTCATCATGATATCATCATCATGATATCATCATCATGATATCATCATCATCATCTCATCATGATATCATCATCATCATCTCATCATGATATCATCATCATCATGCTATCATCATCATCTCATCATGATATCATCATCATCATCATCATCATGATATCATCATCATCATCATCTCATCATCATCATGGTATCATCATCATCATCATCTCATCATGATATCATCATCATCATCATCTCATCATGATATCATCATCATCATCATGATATCATCATCATGATATCATCATCATCATCATCATCATCATCTCATCATGATATCATCATCATCATCATCATGATATCATCATCATCATCATCATGATATCATCATCATCATCATCATGATATCATCATCATCATCATCATGATATCATCATCATCATCATCATGATATAATCATCATCATCATCATGATATCATCATCATCATCATCATGATATCATCATCATCATCATCATGATATCATCATCATCATCATCATGATATCATCATCATCATCATCATGATATCATCATCATCATCATCATGATATCATCATCATCATCATCATCATCTCATAATGATATCATCATGATATCATCATCATCATCATCATCTCATAATGATATCATCATGATATCATCATCATCATCATCATCTCATCATGATATCATCATCATCATCTCATCATGATATCATCATCATGATATCATCATCATCATCTCATCATGATATCATCATCATGATATCATCATCATCATCTCATCATGATATCATCATCATCATCATCATCTCATCGTGATATCATCATCATCATCTCATCATGATATCATCATCATCATCATCATCATCATCTCATCATGATATCATCATCATCATCTCATCATGATATCATCATCATCATGATATCATCATCATCATCTCATCATGATATCATCATCATGATATCATCATCATCATCTCATCATGATATCATCATCATGATATCATCATCATCATCATCATCTCATCATGATATCATCATCATGATATCATCATCATCATCTCATCATGATATCATCATCATGATATCATCATCATGATATCATCATCATCATCTCATCATGATATCATCATCATCATCTCATCATCATCATCATCTCATCATGATATCATCATCATTACTGTCTCATCATGATATCATCATCATCATCATCATCATCTCATCATGATATCATCATCATCATCTCATCATGATATCATCATCATGATATCATCATTATCATCATCATCATCATCATCTCATCATGATATCATCATCATGATATCATCATCATGATATCATCATCATCATCATCTTATCATGATATCATCATCATCATCATCTTATCATGATATCATCATCATCATCTCATGATGATATCATCATCATCATCATCATCATCTCATCATGATATTATCATCATGATATCATTATCATCATCATCATCATCTCATCATGATATCATCATCATGATATCATCATCATCATCATCTCATCATGATATCATCATCATGATATCATCATCATGATAGCATCATCATCATCATCATCATCATCATCATCATTATCATCATCATTATCATCATCATCTCATCATGATATCATCATCATGATATCATCATCATCATCATCTTATGATATCATCATCATCATCATCATCATCATCTCATCATGATATCATCATCATCATCATTACTGTCTCATCATGATATCATCATCATCAACTCATCATGATATATCATCATCTCATCATGATATCATCATCATCATCATCATCACCATCTCATTATGCTATCATTATCATCATCAGATCATTATATCATCATCATGATATCATCATCATCATCATCATAATCATCATCATCATCTCATCATGATATCATCATCAAGATATCATCATGATATCATCATCATGATATCATCATCATCATCTCATCATGATATCATCATCATCATGATATCATCATCATGATATCATCATCATCATCATCTCATCATGATATCATCATCATGATATCATCATCATGATATCATCATGATATCAACATCATCATCATCTCATCATGATATCATCATCATCATCATCTCATCATGATATCATCATCATCATGATATCATCATCATCATGATATCATCATCATCATCTCATCATGATATCATCATCATGATATCATCATCATGATATCATCATCATCATCTCATCATGATATCATCATCATCATCATCTCATCATGATATCATCATCATCATCATCTCATGATGATATCATCATCATCATCATTACTGTCTCATCATGATATCATCATCATCATCATTACTGTCTCATCATGATATCATCATCATCATCATTACTGTCTCATCATGATATCATCATCATCATCATCATCATCATCATTACTGTCTCATCATGATATCATCATCATCAACTCATCATGATATATCATCATCTCATCATGATCTCATCATGATATCATCATCATCATCATCTCATGATGATATCATCATCATCATCATTACTGTCTCATCATGATATTATCATCATCATCATCATCATCATCTCATCATGATATCATCATCATGATATCATCATCATCATCATCTCATCATGATATCATCATCATCATCTCATCATGATATCATCATCATGATATCATCATCATCATCTCATCATGATATCATCATCATCATCATCTCATCGTGATATCATCATCATCATCTCATCATGATATCATCATCATCATCATCTCATCATGATATCATCATCATCATCATCTCATCATCATGATATCATCATCATCATCATCTCATCATGATATCATCATCATCATCATCTCATCATGATATCATCATCATCATCATCTCATCATGATATCATCATCATCATCATCTCATCATGATATCATCATCATCATCATCATCATCTCATCATGATATCATCATCATCATCATATCATCATCATCATCATCATCATCTCATCATGATATCATCATCATCATCATCATCATCTCATCATGATATCATCATCATCATCAACATCTCATCATGATATCATCATCATCATCATCATCTCTTCATGATATCATCATCATCATCATCATCTCATCATGATATCATCATCATCATCATCATCATCTCATCATGATATCATCATCATCATCATCATCATCTCATAATGATATCATCATCATCATCATCATCATCATCTCATAATGATATCATCATGATATCATCATCATCATCATCATCTCATAATGATATCATCATGATATCATCATCATCATCATCATCTCATAATGATATCATCATGATATCATCATCATCATCATCATCTCATAATGATATCATCATGATATCATCATCATCATCATCATCTCATAATGATATCATCATGATATCATCATCATCATCATCATCTCATAATGATATCATCATGATATCATCATCATCATCATCATCTCATAATGATATCATCATGATATCATCATCATCATCTCATAATGATATCATCATGATATCATCATCATCATCATCTCATCATGATATCATCATCATCATCTCATCATGATATCATCATCATGATATCATCATCATCATCTCATCATGATATCATCATCATGATATCATCATCATCATCTCATCATGATATCATCATCATGATATCATCATCATCATCTCATCATGATATCATCATCATCATCATCATCTCATCGTGATATCATCATCATCATCTCATCATGATATCATCATCATCATCTCATCATGATATCATCATCATCATCATCATCATCATCATCTCATCATGATATCATCATCATCATCTCATCATGATATCATCATCATCATGATATCATCATCATCATGATATCATCATCATCATCTCATCATGATATCATCATCATGATATCATCATCATCATCTCATCATGAGATCATCATCATGATATCATCATCATCATCATCTCATCATGATATCATCATCATGATATCATCATCATGATATCATCATCATGATATCATCATCATGATATCATCATCATCATCTCATCATGATATCATCATCATCATCTCATCATCATCATCATCTCATGATGATATCATCATCATCATCATTACTGTCTCATCATGATATCATCATCATCATCATCATCTCATCATGATATCATCATCATGATATCATCATCATGATATCATCATCATGATATCATCATCATCATCATCATCTCATCATGATATCATCATCATGATATCATCATCATCATCATCATCTTATCATGATATCATCATCATCATCATCTTATCATGATATCATCATCATCATCTCATCATGATATCATCATCATCATCATTACTGTCTCATCATGATATCATCATCATCAACTCATCATGATATATCATCATCTCATCATGATATCATCATCATCATCATCATCATCTCATCATGATATCATCATCATGATATCATCATCATGATATCATCATCATCATCTCATGATGATATCATCATCATCATCATCATCATCTCATCATGATATCATCATCATGATATCATCATCATCATCATCATCTCATCATGATATCATCATCATGATATCATCATCATCACCATCATCATCTCATCATGATATCATCATCATCATCTCATCATCATCATCATCATCATCATCTCATCATGATATCATCATCATCATCATCATCATCATCTCATCATGATATCATCATCATCATCATCATTATCATCATCATGATATCATCATGATATCATCAGCATCATCATCATCATCATCATCTCATCATGATATCATCATCATCATCTCATCATGATATCATCATCATGATATCATCATCATGATATCATCATCATCATCTCATCATGATATCATCATCATGATATCATCATCATCATCATCATCTCATCATGATATCATCATCATCATCATCATCTCATCGTGATATCATCATCATGATATCATCATCATCATCTCATCGTGATATCATCATCATGAAATCATCATCATCATCATCATCTCATCATGATATCATCATCATCATCATCATCATCTCATCGTGAAATCATCATCATGATATCATCATCATCATCTCATCGTGATATCATCATCATGAAATCATCATCATCTCATCATGATATCATCATCATCATCATCTCATCATTATATCATCATCATCATCATTACCATCTCATCATGATATCATCATCATCAACTTATCATGATATATCATCATCTCATCATGATATCATCATCATCACCATCATCATCATCATCTCATCATGATATCATCATCATCATCTCATCATGATATCATCATCATCTCATCATCATCATCATGATATCATCATCATCATCTCATCATGATATCATCATCATGATATCATCATCATCATCTCATCATGATATCATCATCATGATATCATCATCATCATCTCATCATGATATCATCATCATCATCATCATCATCTCATCATGATATCATCATCATGATATCATCATCATCACCATCATCATCATCATCTCATCATGATATCATCATCATCATCTCATCATGATATCATCATCATCTCATCATCATCATCATGATATCATCATCACCATCATCATCATCATCATCATCTCATCATGATATCATCATCATGATATCATCATCATCATCTCATCATGATATCATCATCATGATATCATCATCATCATCTCATCATGATATCATCATCATCATCATCATCATCATCTCATCATGATATCATCATCATGATATCATCATCATGATATCATCATCATCATCTCATCATGATATCATCATCATCATCATCATGATATCATCATCATGATATCATCATCATCATCTCATCATGATATCATCATCATCATCATCATCATCTCATCATGATATCATCATCATGATATCATCATCATGATATCATCATCATAATCATCATCATCTCATCATGATATCATCATCATGATATCATCATCATGATATCATCATCATGATATCATCATCATCATCTTATCATGATATCATCATCATCATCATTACTGTCTCATCATGATATCATCATCATCAACTCATCATGATATATCATCATCTCATCATGATATCATCATCTCATCATGATATCATCATCATGATATCATCATCATCATCTCATGATATTATCATCATGATATCATTATCATCATCATCATCATCTCATCATGATATCATCATCATCATGATATCATCTCATCATGATATCATCATCATGATATCATCATCATCATCTTATCATGATATCATCATCATCATCATCATCATCTTATCATGATATCATCATCATCATCATCATCTCATCATGATATCATCATCATCATCATCATCTCATCGTGATATCATCATCATGATATCATCATCATCATCTCATCGTGATATCATCATCATGAAATCATCATCATCATCATCATCTCATCATGATATCATCATCATCATCATCATCATCTCATCGTGAAATCATCATCATGATATCATCATCATCATCTCATCGTGATATCATCATCATGAAATCATCATCATCTCATCATGATATCATCATCATCATCATCTCATCATTATATCATCATCATCATCATTACCATCTCATCATGATATCATCATCATCAACTTATCATGATATATCATCATCTCATCATGATATCATCATCATCACCATCATCATCATCATCTCATCATGATATCATCATCATCATCTCATCATGATATCATCATCATCTCATCATCATCATCATGATATCATCATCACCATCATCATCATCATCTCATCATGATATCATCATCATGATATCATCATCATCATCTCATCATGATATCATCATCATGATATCATCATCATCATCTCATCATGATATCATCATCATCATCATCATCATCTCATCATGATATCATCATCATGATATCATCATCATCACCATCATCATCATCATCTCATCATGATATCATCATCATCATCTCATCATGATATCATCATCATCTCATCATCATCATCATGATATCATCATCACCATCATCATCATCATCATCTCATCATGATATCATCATCATGATATCATCATCATCATCTCATCATGATATCATCATCATGATATCATCATCATCATCTCATCATGATATCATCATCATCATCATCATCATGATATCATCATCATGATATCATCATCATGATATCATCATCATCATCTCATCATGATATCATCATCATCATCATCATGATATCATCATCATGATATCATCATCATCATCTCATCATGATATCATCATCATCATCATCATCATCATCTCATCATGATATCATCATCATGATATCATCATCATGATATCATCATCATAATCATCATCATCTCATCATGATATCATCATCATGATATCATCATCATGATATCATCATCATGATATCATCATCATGATATCATCATCATCATCTTATCATGATATCATCATCATCATCATTACTGTCTCATCATGATATCATCATCATCAACTCATCATGATATATCATCATCTCATCATGATATCATCATCTCATCATGATATCATCATCATGATATCATCATCATCATCTCATGATATTATCATCATGATATCATTATCATCATCATCATCATCTCATCATGATATCATCATCATCATGATATCATCTCATCATGATATCATCATCATGATATCATCATCATCATCTTATCATGATATCATCATCATCATCATCATCATCTTATCATGATATCATCATCATCATCATCATCATCTTATCATGATATCATCATCATCATCATCATCATCTTATCATGATATCATCATCATCATCATCATCATCTTATCATGATATCATCATCATCATCATCATCATCATCTTATCATGATATCATCATCATCATCATCATCATCTTATCATGATATCATCATCATCATCATCATCATCATCATCATCTCATCATGATATCATCATCATCATCATTACTGTCTCATCATGATATCATCATCATCAACTCATCATGATATATCATCATCTCATCATGATATCATCATCATCATCACCATCTCATTATGCTATCATTATCATCATCAGAACATTATATCATCATCATGATATCATCATCATCAACATCATAATCATCATCATCTCATCATGATATCATCATCATCATCTCATCATGATATCATCATCATCATGATATCATCATCATCATGATATCATCATGATATTATCATCATCATCATCCTCTCATCATGATATCATCATCATCATGATATCATCATCATCATCATCTCATAATGATATCATCATCATCATCATCATCATCTCATCATGATATCATCATCATGATATCATCATCATCTCATCATGATATCATCATCATCATCTCATCATGATATCATCATCATTACTGTCTCATCATGATATCATCATCATCATCATCATCATCTCATCATGATATTATCATCATGATATCATTTTCATCATCATCATCATCTCATCATGATATCATCATCATCATCTCATCATTATATCATCATCATCATCATCATCTCATCATCATCATCTCATCATTATATCATCATCATCATCATCATCTCATCATCATCATCTCATCATCATATCATCATCATCATCATGTCATCATGATATCATCATCATGATATCATCATCATCATCATCATCATCATAATCTCATCATGATATCATCATCATGATATCATCATCATCATCTCATCATGATATCATCATCATGATATCATCATCATGATATCATCATCATCATCTCATCATGATATCACCATCATCATCATCATCTCATCATGATATCATCATCATCATCATCATCTCATCATCATATCATCATCATCATCATTACCGTCTCATCATGATATCATCATCATCAACTCATCATGATATATCATCATCTCATCATGATCTCATTCCATCAGGGTCTCATTCCATTCTTTTGACACAAACGACACCATATTTATGAAAGAATGGAATGAGACCCTTGAGTCTTGCACTTTCTCGCTCATGCACATCATTATAAAACAAAGAAATAAAACACTCATAGACTTGGATAATGAAATCCAAAATATACAAGAAGAATTAAGGAAGCATACTCCAGATTCACAATTTCAGCATCTCTCTGAAAATACAATCAAAAAGATTGAGAAAATAGAATTAGATATAAGAACTACAAAAATCAAAAAATACCATAGAGATCAAGAAGATTACAAGCTACAAACCTTTAGAAATCCAACTAACTACAGAAATAGAAAGGATCACAATAAAATAACTACAAATGAACATAAGAGAACCCGGCCTCAAAGTATAATATATAACGATCACATACCAATAAAAACAAGAGATGAATCTAATAAAGGAGATAATTTAAGAACTCCAATTCAAACAAGACTGACCAAAATCAGTCAAAATCTACATCCATCTTATAGAGATATTGTTATGAAAGATAAAAACAACCATCACACTGAAACCCACAATAGATTTCAAATACTATCAGAATCAGGTGAAACATCCCCTTTTTTAGATTCGGACCGAAGACTCCTCCGTCCATTACCCAGGGAGCAAAAGGAAAGCTACAGGGGAAACCATTATCACCAACAACAAAAATATCCCATAAATATGTATCAAAGAAATCAAAAAGAAAGACAAAATCTAAATCGAGGGGAACAAGAGGCGGTAAGAAATTACAAAGGAAAAAGAAGGCTCAGATACTAAGATCTAAAACTCTAATGGGAATTTTCAATCTATCCCAAAAAACCCTATCACAGGAGCAACTTTTGGTCCTAAGTAAAGGCCTAAAATTCGCCCCAACGAATAAATTCAATTTATTCGCCGCCTATATAGATATCAATAAATTTGTAAGGAATACCACTATTAAAAGATTTTATGCTTTAAAACCAAGTGTAAGTCATACTAAGGAAATAGGCCCAAATATCATCATGCCTACGAATTTAAAGAAAAAATCAAAATTCTACCCTACAACATATAGATCAGGAGCATTAGAGGTTTTCGAGAAAGCCATCATGGAAGACCTCCGAAAATTACAACCATCAAAATATGATCCTAACAATATGACCAACAAAGAAAAAGCTATACTCAAAAGCTTACAAGAAGATCAAGAAATCGTCATAAAACCAGCAGACAAGGGAGGTGGTATAGTCATTTTATCCAGAGAATCTTACTTACAAGAAGCTCAGAGACAGCTAGGACAAAATGATACCTATAAAAAGCTGAAAAAAGACCCAACAAATGATTTTAAGAAGATACTCACGGGTTATTTGGATAAAGGAAGAAATAATAACTATATATCTAAAAACGAATATGAATATATCAATATACTTACCCCAAAAATCCCAGTTATATATTTCTTGCCAAAAATACATAAACATCCAACCAACCCTCCAGGAAGACCCATAGTCTCTGGTATTAACTCCTTGTTCTCCAATCTATCTGAGTATCTAGACTTCATACTTCAACCTTATGTGAAGGAGATGAAGTCATACTTAAAGGATACTATAAGTATACTAAAATTGTTAGAAACATGCCCTTGGGAGGACGACTATTTCCTAGTTTCTAGTGATGTCACATCTCTCTATACCATTATAAATCATCAACAAGGATGTGAAGCAGTTAAAAACATCCTAAAAGAGAAAAACTTATTAAATGACGATCAAATCAATTTTGTTATAGAGGGGATAGACATCATTCTTAATCATAATTTCTTCTGGTTTCTGGAAAATTTTTATCTTCAAACCACAGGTACAGCTATGGGAAGCAAATTTGCCCCAAGCTACGCTAATCTTTTTATGTCCCAATGGGAAAATACTTACATTTGGGCAAAACATAACTGGGAAAATAACTTAGTCCTTTACTATAGATATATTGACGATCTAATCTTTGTATGGAAAGGCGATGAAATTGAATTACACTCATTTCTGGAATATATAAATAAAAACAACAACAATGTTCTTCTTAATACAACCTATAGCAGAGAACGCATACAATTTTTGGATTTAGAAATCTATATAGAAAACAACCAAATCAAAACAAAGAATTTCTTCAAAAAAGTAGATGCCAACAATTTTATAGACACATCCAGCTGCCATTATCCCCCCTGGTTAAAGGGAATACCAAAAAGCCAATGCACTCGAATAAGGAGGAATTGCACAGATATAACCGACTATAATGAACAAACAGAGATTTTACGACAAAAATTCAAAGAAAGAGGTTATGATGATAATATTGTAAACAAAGCAATCTCAGATATTGCAAAAACAGATAGAAGTCAATTACTAGCTTATAAAGAAAAAAAGACTGACAATACATTTCAAAATAAGATGCCTCTCATCTTCCATTATAATAATAAATCAAAACGTGTTAAAAAGATAATTAAAAAACACTGGACAATACTACAAAAAGACGAAATCCTGAAAGATCTCCTACCAATTCAACCTATGATAGTCTTTAGAGGCGCCCCAAATCTGACACAAAAACTTACTACGAATTATACTAGGGCAATAAAAACTAAAAATAACGCACCTAACCATTTTCTGACAAGAAAATCTGGTTTTTATGGGTGCCTAAACTGCATAGACTGCAAATCCACCAGACATCAAAAATATCCAATTACAAAATTTAATTCAACAAAAAATGGCCAAGAGTACAATATAAAAACCTTTATGACGTGTTCTACATCCAATGTAATATATCTAGCAGAATGTTCTTGCGGTCTACAGTATGTTGGTAGAACTACGAGACAATTTAAAAAAAGAATGGAAGAACATGTCAGGAATATAAAAAATGGTCTAACAACACATAGTTTGTCCAAACACTTTCTAGATCACCATCAAAAAAAACCCAAAGAATTAAAATTTTGTGCCATTGAGAAAGTCGATAAAGATTGGCGGGGAGGTGATAATATAAAAAATATAGGGAAAAGGGAAATGCGATGGGTTTTTGATCTTGCCACTCTAAGACCACAAGGTTTAAATGCAGACTTCGATCTGTATAATTTTATGTGATGACATTCTGTAAAGAGAACTTGGCATATAAAATATCCTCCTTTTTACTAAGATCCTCTTTTTTACAAACATTTGTATTTTTTTACAAACATTTGTATTTTTTCTATTTTTAATATTTTTAATATCTTTTAATATTTTTTAATGTATTTTAACCTATTAGTGTATTTTCCCCGTTTGGGATTTATACATCCCAATAGCCTTTTTTTATTGGACCACATATTTTATTAACCCAAGTTTTCTGATCTTTTTATCTCGTTTGGGATAAAACACTTGTTTCTCTTTCCCCCTCTTTTTTAAATGTCTATAAACCGAACAAATCAAATGGAACCTAATACCGATGAAACCGAGAACCTGTCTGCAAATACGAAATGTTAATACGAACATATATACAGTAAACCGAAGACTTCCCCGAGAATCGACATTGAAAACGGATTAAGAATATGAGAGCCGAACAACCATCGACGTGTCTACAAATACGAACTGTAATACGAACAGATTACAGTAAACCGAAGACATCTTTATAGACCGACATTAAAAACGAAACTCCGAGAGCCGAGTAACCTCCCATAAACCGACACCACCAAAGAAGATATTGACTAAGTCAAAATCTCGCGATGTAATGACGAATGCGGAAGAATACGACGAGGATTATGTTTATCAGCTATATAAGGGTGATTCAATGCAGGGAGTCCAGACGCCAAGTTGAAGCCCACAGGCGAAACGCGTAGTGGACTGGACTCACCTGCCTCATTTGTACCCTTTTATCTATTGGACCCATTTTATTATTTTTTTTAAAAAGCTCTTTGTACACCTTGTGTACACTGTCTATGTATATCTTGTATCCAGCTACACTTTCAGAGGACATCATATCCAATTTTGTTTGAGGCGCCCATCATACAGGATAAAGATAACTCCAAGTGTAAGCTACTATTTATCTCTTTATTAAATATTTGTACAATCACATACTGATCCACTGCCTTTTCGTTGTACTTTTCCTGAGCTGCAACCTGCAGAGGAGGTCGATACCACGCCCCCTACTGATGAATACAGGCTTTCAAAGTGCAACATATTTTCTGGAAGTCTGTGAGTGAGATGAAAGAGGGGAGATAAAAATCCCCCTCGATCACACAATATATTATTCCACTGCATCTCCTTTTGCACAGGATTTTTCACTGCAATCATCTTTTCTTCACCTAATAAGGTGTATATATATATATATTCACATTGTTTTTTCACCTTGCTAATTTTTTCACCTTACAGTTTGTTTAAGCGCACTTTAGCAAATTTTGTCACTTTATGCTTATGTTATTGTGTGTGGTTTAGGGACACACTGCCTCAGTGCTGCTAAAACCTAGATCAGAGCGCTGGACACATTTTTTTCATTTCATGTGACAAAGCTGCCTCTCTCTTTCCCTTGCCCCCAGATTTGTCGCTCTCCCCCCCTTAGTGTTGTCTCTCTCTCACCCTCCCTTTGGCTCCCCCCTCGCTCCCCTTGTGTCTGTCTCTTCCCCCCTTCCCTCCCCTTGTTTCTCTCTGCCCCCCCCCCCCTTGTTATTCTGTCCCCCCCTCACCTGTTTCTTGCTCCCTGGTGGCTAGTGGGGGCAGCCGGGGGATGTATGCACTATACATAATAGACGGAAGTGTCGGGCAGCATGGAGGTTGTCTGCACGATTCGTGCAGACATCCCCCAGCTGCCCGATTCTCCCTGGTGGCTAGCGAGGCAGCGGTGGATGTCTGCGCGATGAGCGAGACCTCCCCTGCTGCCGCCCGGAACGACAGCCAGGACTTTTATGAGGAAGCCGGAAGTACCCAGCTTCATCATAGAAGTCCCGGCGGTCATGTCGGGCGGCAGCAGGAGAGGTCTCGCTCATCGCGCAGACATCCTCCGCTCCCTCGCTAGCCACCAGGGAGAATCGGGCAGCTGGGGGATGTCTGCACGAATCGTGCAGACAACCTCCATGCTGCCCGACACTTCCGTCTATTATGTATAGTGCATACATCCCCCGGCTGCCCCCACTAGCCACCAGGGAGCAAGAAACAGGTGAGGGGGGGACAGAATAACAAGGGGGGGGGCAGAGAGAAACAAGGGGAGGGAAGGGGGGAAGAGACAGACACAAGGGGAGCGAGGGGGGAGCCAAAGGGAGGGTGAGAGAGAGACAACACTAAGGGGGGGAGAGCGACAAATCTGGGGGCAAGGGAAAGAGAGAGGCAGCATTGTCACATAAAAGGAAATAAAAACAAGATTTTTTTATATCATAATTTTTTATTTAAAAAGCAATTTACATGTGAATATATACTAGACATGTGCATTCGTTTTCGGACGAATGCATTTTCGTCCGAAAATTGCATTTTCGTCCATTCGCCCGAAAAACGAAGAACGAAAATGCTAAGCTAACTAAAGCCGAATGAACGAATGGTTAATAAAGGAAAATCATTCGTTCATTCGTCCATTCGTAGTACTATTGCATTCTATAAGCCGAAATAGAGTCGGTTTATAGAATACAATAGCATTTAACTATACGGAGACAGAGTCTCCATTCATAAATTTATGAATGGAGACTTTGTCTCCGTATAGTTAAATGCCCACAGCCTATAAACCGAACGTTCGGTTTATAGGCTGTGGGCATTTAACTATACGGAGACAGAGTCTCCATTCATAAAAATTATAAATGGAGACTTTGTCTCCGTATAGTTAAAAGCCGGCATTTAACTATACGGAGACAGAGTCTCCATTCATAAAATTATGAATGGAGACTTTGTCTCCGTGTAGTAAAATGCCCACAGCCTATCAACCGAACGTTCGGTTTATAGGCTGTCGGCTTATGGAATACATGTATTCCTATTGCTATTCTATAAACCGAACTTTCGGTTTATAGAATAGCCATAGGATTACATGTATTACATAAGCCGAAAGTCTATAAACCGATCGTTCGGTTTATAGACTTTCGGCATTTTACTACACGGAGACAAAGTCTCCATTCATAATTTTATGAATGGAGACTCTGTCTCTGTATAGTTAAATGCCGACAGCCTATAAACCGAACGACTTTCGGTTTATAGACTTTCGGCTTATGTACTACATGTAATCCTATGGCTATTCTATAAACCGAAAGTCGTTCGGTTTATAGTTTAGCAATAGCATTACATGTATTCTATAAACCGAACGTCGTTCGTTTTAAAGACTTTCGGCTTATAGAATACTATTGGCTTTCTATAAACCGAACTAGAGTCGAGTCCCCATTCATAAGAAATTCTTATGAATGAGGAGGGACTCTAGTTAGGTTTATAGAATGCCAATAGTATTCTATAAGCCGAAAGTCTTTAAAACGAACGACGTTCGGTTTATAGAATGCATGTAATGCTATTGCTGTTCTATAAGCCGAATGTCTTTCGGCTTATAGAACAGCAATAGCATTACATGTATTCTATAAACCGAACGTCGTTTGTTTTAAAGACTTTCGGCTTATAGAATACATGCTGCTATTGGCTTTCTATAAACCGAAAGAGTCCCCATTCATACGAATAGGTCAATTGACCTATTCGTATGAATGGAAACTCAATTTCGGTTTATAGGAAGCTAATAGCATTACATGCATTCCATAAACCGAAAGTCATTCATGTCGGTTTATGGAATGTAGTAGAATGCTATTGGTATTGTAAACCGACTCTATTTCGGTTTAGAATGCCAATAGCACGAATGGACGAATGGACGAATGAACGAATGATTTTCGTTTATTAACCATTCGTTCATTCGGATTTTGTTAGTTAAAATTTTCGTTATTCGTTTTTCGGACGAATGGACGAAAATGCTTTTTTCGTCCGAAAATGCATTCGTCCGAAAACGAATGCACATGTCTACCCTGCACTACCACAATAGAGACATAAATTGTGATTGCGTCGCCACTGTTTTTCTTCAGTGGACAGTGGCCCTCTTATTAGATCAACCTGCATAGCCTCTGGTTCAGAGTCCACAGATAATTGAGGGGTTTGAGCAGAAAGTCTTGAATGGAATGCAGGACTAGCACTTGATTTAAAAGAGCCCTGTCTTTCCAATCTTCTTTCTGAGAGTCTCCGGTCTATACGTATAGCCAACTGCACAAAAGAATCAAATTCATCAGGAAGGTCAACACGGGCCAGTTCATCTTTTATAGCATCCGAAAGTCCCATGCGAAAATGGAATCTCTAAGCTGATTGGTTCCAAGTAGTATCAGCAATCCACTGCCTGAATTCAGCAGCATATTCAGCCACAGAACGCCTCCCTTGATGTAAGTTAAGGAGAGTAGCTTCTGCTGTTGCACAGCGATTGGGGTCATCAAAAATTATGCTCATAGCATCAATAAAGTGTCTTAAATTTCCCAAGACTGGACTATCCTGTTGCAGTAAAGGGGAGCCCCAGGCAAGGGCTTCATCTTTTAATAGGGAAAAAATGAATCCCACCTTCTCTCTTTCAGACGGATATCTGTTGGGTAACATCATAAAGTGCAAACGGCATTGATTTAGGAAACCCCTGAATTTTCGGCGGTCACCTCCAAATTTTTCTGGCAGAGGCAAGCGGGCATCTTGTGCAGGGGCAGCAGTAGCATTAGCAGCAACTGCAGCAGCGGCCGCTGCAACATCATGTGCTCTGTAGCTGGTAAATTCATTGTGCATGGCACGAACTTCATTTTGTAGTTCAGCTACCTGATCTTTCAGCACTTGAATGGTTTGTGCCTGGGTCTGCACAGTTCTTGCATTAAATGCAACCTGCTGGGCTAATGCAGATTCTGATCCAGCGGTCTCCATGATAGGCCAGATTATTCTGTAATGATACTGATGTTAGCAGGTTTGGATTCCAGCAGCCAGATCAGCAAGGTCTTCTGCCAGAAGTAGCCACTCGTTACCCAGGTGGTTGAGCCCCTGAGCTTTGAGTGACAATCTGGTCTTTTAGCAGAGCTGTGAGGCTGGAACAAAGAGTATAAACGTAGTCAGGCAAGCCAAGGTCAGTGGGTAGGAGAAGGCAGAGTAGTGAGACGGTCCAAAATCGGTAACAGGTAAATAACAATCAATAGAAAGCTTGATATACTGCAGGCAGGAACCACAATAATCTGGCGAAGGTAGATTCACAGGAAGGGGCTTTTATAGGCTAAGAGTGAGCACATGACTTGACACAGGTGAGGAGAGTTGATGATAATAACAAGGCTTGGTATATTCATTGTAACTAGAACATAGGCTAAAATGTAAAAGACAGGCTAGCGAACCGGTAAAGAAGAGAGCTAGGAACATGGAAGTCAGTGTTCAAGTCCAGGCACGGTCAGTTCCTGACAATCAGCTTTTGACATGCCAAGCACAACTCTACATGGGAAGAGATGCTGATCTCTCTGCTGCCTTTGACACCGTTGACCACCGCCTCCTTCTTAACAGATTATCCTCATTTGGCATAGGTGGTATGGCACTCTCTTGGACAGAGTATAACTAATCTGAGCGCTCCTATTCATGGTCGCTTGCTGGTGCGATATCTTCACCTGTTCCGCTCTCCGTTGGCGTTCGGCAAGGATCGGTCCTTGGCCCGCTATTGTTTTCCCTGTTCACCATCTCTCTGGGAGAACTAATCCGTTCTTTCGGCTTCCAATACCACCTATATGCGGATGATACTCAGAACTCCCTCTCTCGGCCACATCCACTTGGATGTCTGATCGCTATCTGAAACTCAATCTTTCCAAAATGGAGATGATCATCTTCCCTCCCTCAAACTCCGTCCCTACACCTGGCTTCACAGTCTCCGTTGAAAATGCTACAATCATTCCAGCTGACTGTGTCCGATCTCTTGGGGTCACTTATGACTCTGCTCTCTCCTTTGTTCACCATATTCAGTATTTAGCAAAATCCTGTCGTCTGCACCTAAGGAACATCGCACGCATTCAGCTGCTCCTGCAGAGTGCAGAGACCGGCAAAATCCTAGTGCACTCGCTTGTGATCTCTAGCCTTGACTACTATAACAGCCTCCTGACTGGACTACCTCTGGCTCGTCTATCTCCCCGGCAATCTATCCAAAACACAGCTCCCAGACTCATGTTTCTTGCACGTCGGTCTGATTCGGCAGCTCCTCTCTGCAAAGCCTCCACTCCTCAACCCCTCCATACATTGCCTCCCTGCATGACCTTTGCGCTCCTCACTGGGACTAAAACTCTCCTCCAACCTCATCCCCTAGCTGGAACACACACAATTCATCTTTGGCCCCCCCTAGTGCCAACCTTCCACACTACTGTTACTACAAGTTCGTTCAAACTGACCTCTTTAATCCCTTATGTGTCTCATGTACCCCATTCCCTCTAGATTGTAAGCTTGCGAGCAGGGTTCTCTACCTCATGTACCAGTCTGTTCTAGTTTGTCTAACTTTGGATGTAGTTCCCTTCTATGTTCTGTAGTCTGTACCTAGCACTACATAAATTGTTGGCGCTATATAAATAAATTTTAATGTAATGTAAAATAAATATTGTTTGTGAGTTGTGCAATAGATACAGAAGACATTTTTTATTCCTCCAGTGCATACAGCAATCACGGTTAGACATTCACCACATCTCAGTTATAGAAGCTTATTATGCCACAGCCATAATGCAAGCTAGGATTTGGGAACTGGTTTTAGGTTAATGGCTTTGAAGGAGGAAGCAACTGGAAGGGTAAGAAAGACCTTCAAGTATGATCTTTCAGGATTTATACCATAAAGACAGAATCTAGAGCTCCTGTCTTGAATGGGATAGTCTATACAAGGGCTGGTAAAGTTGTTCCTTCCATCCAATCACTGGTGATGTTGGGTTGCCTTGAGATAGAGATAAGAGCGTTGGCATTAAGGGACCATCAATATATACATTTTCAGCAGCTGAAGTTGACAAAACATAGCTTTTACTACCATTGCTCACATGCCCAGATTTTGGATCTCTGACATGCCGCATACTTTTGCTGATGGTGAAGTATGCCTCTTTGCAGTACAACAACGAACAAACAAAATACCTTAGCACCATTTTTTTTAGTAATAGAACTAGCTCAATATATATATAGAAAATTAACATTTTCTATAAAAGGTGCTACCATGTCAAACAAATGACACTTTTTTTGGCACCCATTACCCTGGGATTCTATTGTTTGCTTAACTACTTTGGCCAAAGACTGTTTAACGCAGGGCTTCACAAATTTAATTTGATTTTAGGAACCAGCAAAAAAAATGTAGGAGCCAGACAATCAAGCAAACATACATGCAATTCATAAACACACACACCTACTTTACATATACACACATATATATATATATATATATATATATATATATATATATATACAAACTCATCACACACACCTACTTTACATATACACATATCTACAAACTCCTCACACACACCTACTTTACATATATATACAAAGGATGGCAGATTCCTGGCAGATCCTAAATTTGGGAGCTTTCCTTGCCTTAGTTGTAATCATTGTAACAGTGCTATCAAAGGTCACTCCTTTCTGCATCCCCACCTTGGCATGAAATACAGGATTAATGACTACTTTACATGTGACTCTACCTATGTGGTCTATATCCTTAAATGCCCCTGTGGACTGCTATATGTAGGCGAGACAACGAGGCAGATTAAGAAAAGGATCTCAGAACATAAAACATCCATCAGGGCTGCTCTTGCTGGAGGTAACACCAACAAGGTACCAGTAGCCAAACATTTCAGGGAAGCAGGAAACAATGTCAATCAACTCCGTTTCCAAGTCATCGATGGGGTAGCCCCCCCTAAGGTGAGGTGGTAGCCGTGAGAAAATCCTCAAACAAAAAGAAACTAAATGGATAAATATTCTGGATACTATCTCCCCTAGAAGACTCAATGAAGATTATGAATTGATCCATTTTCTCTAACTGACATCCCACTTCACTCTACATACTACTCTTTTTAGGATTGTTCCATATCTCTTTGCCATACTTTCATTTCTTTGCTTAATTCTATACCCTCCCATGCCCTATTATTTCCCATAGGCCCATACATTCTTTTTTGCTATCCCATACATTGTTTTATCCATATTACCTTTATTTAGTCCCTTCCCCTTTTTACTCTTCCTCCTGTTTGCACATATACACTGTTTTTTATTTCATACACATTCCCTCCCTCATTTGCCCCCCCTCCCCCGCTCCTTCCATTTTTTACATATTTTTTTGTTTTATTTTTGCCCTTTTTTTTATATTCACATACATCCCATACAATGTGTTGGTACCATATTGGTGCGTTTGTGTTTTATTTCACAGTGCACTCTCGTTCTCTGCAGCGGCAGGAGATGCCAGCTGATTATATGTAGTCCCCGCAGTCTGTGACTACAGCTGCACATATCTCCTCGACGTAGGAACGTCTCTATTACTCCGCCTTCGGACACGCCCACTAGGCGGGACCAACATGCGCCCGTTGGCGCATCCAGCATGACACTACCCCTGGACACGAGCACAAAAGGGCAGCTTTATCCACATCTCGGCATGGCCCTTGAAGGAGATACTCTCCGAGCGCGTCGCCCCGTGCCTTTACTAAGCCTCAGCTGTTACACCCCAGGACTATCCCTGCATCTATAAGGTTTTTTGGGTATCAGTGGACTTATGGACTATCCACTTACCACTATTATTATTTTTCCATTTGTTTGATATAAACTCTGCTTAGATCCCCGTGTTTGGGAAAATTTTTTCAGTTTTTCCACAATTATTTATCATTGTTGCTGTTTTTTTCCTATACTACCTTTGATGCAGGTCCTTTGATCTATTGTTTGCAGGAGGTTTACCTGTGGACACTTTCCCACATTACTCTTTTTTGATATTATATGTCTTTTTTTTTTTATAGTGGTCGGCCATTTATTAGACTTATGCTGCATTATTTGCTATTTTTTTGAGCCCTCTGTTACCACTTATTCTTGTTATTTTATATTTTCCATTCCTTTTTCTTCTGTTTTTGTGCTTTTTTTCAATTTTTTATTTTTTTCTCTATCTATTTTTTTACTATTTTTTCTTTTGCTGCTTATACATTGTGCCTACATAGCTCTCTGTAGCCTTCCCTAATAATTTTTTCAATCTCTTTTTTCCATCTTTTTCTTTTTATTCTACTTTTACAGTATCACTATATATACTGTTACATTTCTCCGACCCATACCTATTGTGTTTGTCGTTACATTACTACATTTTCAAATAAATATGCTTCATTTTCTACTATCAGTGTGCATGTCTGCTTATTTGTTATATTTTTGTTTTACACATATATACAAACCCCTCACACACACCTACTTTACGTATACACATATATACAAACCCCTCACACACACCTACTTTACATATACACATATATACAAACCCCTCACACACACCTACTTTACATATACACATATATACAAACCCCTCACACACACCTACTTTACATATACACATATATACAAACACACACCCACAAAGTCTTTTCTTGGTTTCTTCTTAACGTGTCCCCCCTCCCTGCTGCTTTGTCCTCATTGCAGGGGAGTGGGACATTCGTGTTGCAGCCGATCTTCATTGATCTTCCTGCTGTCACATGACGACACCCGCCACTCAGACACGCGTTGCGCTAAAAGGTGGATCCTGCAGTCTGTGCCATTTGCACAGGCTTTACCCCCTCGCGCTGCAAAAAATAATCGGCAGCAGTAAGGGGACAATGAGGCTGACTGCACCCAGACGCGAGGTCTAATTTCCTAGTCGCCATGACGACCTGGCGCCTGGGGTTTAACACGTTAAAAGGGAACCTGCTAACAAAACATTATACTGTAAATGTAGAGAATAAAAAAAAACCAATGATTTATATTGTCATTTTATGCCTTTGCATGCAACTCTGCTAAGAGGAAAACATTTTAAAGGTGTTTGTGGTGTCTCCTGCTAATGACATGCCCTTCAGCTCGATATGCAAACACATTTCTCCTTGAAAATTAGTTCATTTGCATATCAAGCCACAGATGAGGTCATATGTAGGAGACATCATAGACACTTGCTCTTATGCCAACACAACGTACAGATAATTTTTCAGCAATTTTTTTATTCTCTACATTCACAGTATGAGCAATGTTATGAGTCCCTTTAAATACTGATTTAAATTAACATATTGACATTATAAAAGCATGTGTCTGTGTCTTAGCACATACATTTTTAAAAATTAAAAGTCCGCTAGCACCATGCAGCAATGTGAGTTTAACACATGATTAAAGCAAAATAATAATAACTTATAGAAAATACAAAAAAAAAAATAACACAAATGGGTAAAATATTACAAATTTATTAAAAACAAAGAGTAAGGTGATATCGATTAAACCAGTGGTGTCCAAACTTTTTTCAAAGAGGGCCAGACTTGATGAAGTGAACATGCGTGAGGGCCGACCATTTTGCCTGACAGTTAAAATTAAGTACAAATGAACTATTTTATGCAGACTTAATTGCAAACGATTTGAATGACAATTCTAAACAGTAGTAAAAAAAAACAACACAGGATGCTGAAATTTATGTCAAGAACACAACTAACATTAACTGAGATTTTTTTTATCATGTATTCATCTCTATTGAAAAAAATGGCCTGCACTAATGTGAAGGGTGAAACTGAGATCTGGACTGCAGCACATAGGCTAGGTCTGTTTCAAAGGCAGTGGTCAAAGTGATCAAATAAATAAGAATTGCAGGCTGAACACTAAGCTAGGAACATTACTAGAAAAGATACAAAAATTAAAAAATAAAGTGCAGCGCAAAAAAAACCATGTCTATCACACATCAAATGAATATAGCAGTAAGGCCCAAAAGTCCCTAGAAATAGGTAGGGTCCAATGAAAGAGGGAGGGTGCCAGAAAACCGGATCCACTTCAGGTGACAAACTGTAAGACCCCTGTATTACCAGCAGGTCATACACCACTTTATGCCCCTTTTACACAGGCGCACCGCCCGACCGAGTCCGTTCTGCTCAGCGGGGAGAGCAAAATTTTATTATATATTGAAAGTGTCCAGTTTTTTTTGTCCCTGACTTTATTAAATTTAGTAAAAAACTTTGGCTAGAGCGTGTGATAAGAAAAAGTAAATAAACCATTATATATAAAATGCAAATTTAATTTATTTTATTGTTTGTATTAACAAAAAGGACTCAATATTCAATGACATGGAAGGTGTCTGTTTTTTTTTTACCCTGACTGTATATACACACATATTTATATATATATATATTTATGTGTGTGTATATATATGGAAATATATGAAGCATCAGGGCTTTATGGATAAAATTGCACTTACTAAGACAGGCAGTAGACCTCCTCGGTCAGCTCCACATGGGGCTACAGGTGGCTGTGTAGTGAGAGAAGGAATGCAGATTTCAAATTCCTTCAGCATTTCTTCTGCATTCCCGCGTCGTGGGCGGCGCCAGGCACATAGAGAAGAGCGGGGGGCATGGCCTCTCTTGGCTGCTCCCGAGTCCTGACAAGTTCCGCTCCGCCCCCCGCCCCCGCTCTCAGACACAGAGAGAGGCATTGATCAGCCGTGTCTCTGGGGCCGTATGGAAGTAAAGGACGGGCCGCAACTGGCCCGCGGGCCGGACTTTGGACATGACTGGATTAAACGGACTTCATTTATCAAACAAATGCAGAAACTTTTGTTTTTATTTTACACATCATATTTACATTAAACCCTCCAAATACAGAAAACAAAAGTACCAAGAAAATCATTTGCCTTTTTAAAACACACAGGAGGGGAAATACCAAATTTGCAGAACGTTTGATTTTAGAAGCATTGTGTAAAGAGTTTTTAATCCGCCCTCAAATAAATAATGCAAACAAATGTGCTTTTAATTTTTAAATACGTTTATCTCTGCCCTATTCCACAACCGTGTAAGGAGAAAAGTTTGCTTCTCTTTTAAAAAGAGAAAAGCATAAAAAATAAAAAGATAAACACACTACTAGGAAGAAACAAAAAATGTAAAATCTGCTTTACAAAGTTCCCAGATCACAAAAAAACAACAAAAACAACTGATCCAGTTCAAAAGGCAGATTTTGTGACATGCAATGGTTACATTTTGAGACCAGGTTAGCATGCAATAATGGGTAAATAACCATTGTACAGATGTATTTAACATAACAGAAAATGTATAACTACAGCTTACAATGCTTTAGCTGTATCTGCCTTAACTCATATGTTCCAACACAGGACCGCAAAACATTGTATCTAAAATATTTTTTGACAGAAGATTTAAAAGAAAATGACTTCTCTAGATTTCATATTATGGAATTTTCTATGGCATTCTAAGATTGTTGTAAAGGAAACAATGTTTTTTTTAAAAATACATATTTGTATGTGCAATATGAGACTGGCAGGGTGTCAACATGTAGCATTATTTGAAAAGTGCAATGAGTGAAATTTGCCACAGAAGTTGTAATGGTGTTGGTCATCCTATGGTCTCACAGATTTTGATTAGAATTCCCAGAATCCTTAGACAAACTAGGTTGTAGTGCCCAGTGCACGTTCTAATTCGGATGTTGTTTTATATCAGGGAAGAGATACATCCATACAATTCTCTATAAAACACTCAAATTATAAATCAGCAGTAACATTTGTTTTGGGAGCCATGGCTCACAGCCTCCTGAGATTTGTCAAACCCTGTGTTACAAGATCATCATTCTGTGCACCTTTTCACAAGAAATATCAGCTTAAGGTTCTCCCTAGAAATTGTAATTTAATATAAAATATAGGAACCGCAACTATCAATAAGCAATAAACCAAGTTGCATGGAAGTGTCCCAGTGCAGATATCCCTCATGCCTTTCCAGAAATTGTATGGTAACTTCTATGGATACATGTAAACACTCTTATAAAAGTGCAAATCACTTAAGGCTACTACGTCTCATGTAAGCCATGCCAGGCCTGCCAGCTGTATTTCTACTGATCTTGCGTTAATCAAGTTCTGTTAGCTGGAAATGCTTTGGTAAAAAGCCAGTTTCACTCTTTCAATATGATAGCACAGTTTGATTGCTGTGGCAAGCTTGAGATCCATGCAGTCCTGAACAGCAGGTAGATTAAGTAGTAACAAGGCTTTTCCATCTATTTCCTAGAAGAAGAAAAAAAAAAGAAAAAAAACATGAACAGAATGAAGTTGCAGATATAGCTTATTTGTCATCAACATTAATGGATTAAATGGTTGCATGTGCACATTATATGTGCAAGATTATTTGATTGTGCTGGTATTGAAAATCAGAGAGGAGATATGATAGGAAGAAGTAATTCATTGCTCAGTGTGTAGAGTGAGAATATCCACATTGTAGGCTTTAAAGTACACGGAAATGTTCAAACATCTTAATTTTAATTTGATTATTTTTATTAGACAAACTCTGCCAGAAAAATGTTTAATACATTAAAGGTCTAGAATGGGGTGGAAGCAGGGGCGTACCTCGAGTGTTTGGAAGTGGGTGTTATAGGGTACATTACCAAACGGGTAATGCTATGCCATCTCCTGCACGGAATTATTGAAAGTGCTGGCTGATGTTAATACCATGGAAAAACTATATCACTGATCATCTGCAGAATTGTTGCTAATCAGGTAACAAACATTAGTATTGCTTATAAAAGAGTGTTCAGCCCCATATAATTCCAAGCAGTCATATAATATATACCTGTTCTTGAAAGAGCCGCGCTAGGTGAGCACAATCTGTTGATTTGATATAATTAATTACATCGCCAATACTCCAGTCCAAGGGATTGCTGTCAAGTGTTAGTGGATCTGTTATCTCAATTTTGATATCCTAAAGAAAGAAAAAGGTTCGGGTCATACGGACACCATATTAAACAGTAATGTTTTAGCTTACGTTTAACAAACATAGAATATTCTTCTTGGGAAAAGGGAGCTCAATTTGTTTTGTTCATTTGGTTAGAAATGGTTTTTAAAAGTTGTAAGGATTCTAAAATTAAACATAATTTGTCTAGAGACGCGTCAGCAGTCATTAGTTAATAATGTAAATTTGGTCATACGTGAAGCAGATAAAAGGGGAGGAGTTGTATATTTGGATAAATCTACTTATTGGTTCTACCAACTTTACATGGAGTTCTAGAATCAGAAAGTCAGGGCAGGTTGGACAAACGTTAACCAACTGATTTATACAAGAGGGATTTGGCCTATTGCTAATCTCAATAGAATATTTAGAATTCACTAGCAATCCTTGCTAGCTTTAATTTTCAGGGACACGTAGATACTTTTCACCTCTAACCATGGGTAAAATATGGTCAAATGAAGGATAAGTATATTAACCTTTATATCAGAGTTTTATAAACATAGAAACATAACAATCATTTGCCCCATCAAGTCTGTCCAATTCCTTCCTAAAGAAAAATCTCAATACTTTCATAAGCCCTGGCCTTATCTTATATCTCCTCTCATGAGGCTATGGACCGACTATAAAGAAAAATGAAACAAAATTAGAGACAAGTAGGTACATATCCACTCTGTCTAAAGGTGTGTTTATACCTCTACACCTCTTTGCTTACCTTGGCCATGACACATTTATCATTATCGGTAAACCAATGCTTTCTTTTCTTTTCCGTTGTCACAGAGTGGTCACTCCGTGTAGGGGATGTAGAGCCAGAACCCTTTCCTGATATCTCAGACCCTTCATGTTGTTCCTGCATGCTTTCTTCACTGGGTGAATATTCCTCTCCCTCTTCCTCCTCATCATCACCACTCCCCTATAGTAAGATGAATGGAACACCCTAAATATACATTCAATGCTATGTATGCTGACCACAAATAAAGATACACACAGGTCTGTATGACATATTTTTTAATACTTTTATTAGTCCCCCCGTTGATTTCCATACTAACTAAATCAGAAACATGCAGTTCATCCATATTACATCCCATAACTGCATGACTCAGAGCAGAGATAGGGGTTAAAGTATGGGTAAAAGTGTATTTTTTCCCATTAAGAATGTTATTGTACATCACCATTAAAGCGTATGTGTGTGAGGTTCTGATTACAATGTTTTTGATTTGTTTACAAACATTTTTGGTCAAACTAGTAAACAGATGTGTCATATGATGATGTCACAGACTCATAGCCGACTAGTTATTGTCTGCCGGTCTAAACCCTAAGAACATCTGTAATAATAATAATGGATTGAGACTCCTCAAACGACTTCCACATTTGGTGGTCACAGTGAACACTACAGAAGCCAACTAGATAGAGTTGAACTGGTGCCTCACTAAGATTTATGTCAACATTTTACAATGCCCTTTGATTTATTTTAGAATGCATACTAACTGCTAGTAAGGCAATAAGGCTTCATGGAGAACATTTCATGAGGCACTGATACGTTAACAGGAATCTCTTCATTTTCTTATGACTCACAATGCTAAAACTGAGATTAGGAATGTCCCCCACCTGTGGGCTCCCTGCAGGTGTGTTATCTACGGAGGCAGACTAACGCTTCTTTTGTGCACAAAGAAATGTTTTCTCCTTCTTCTCTTCTTAGCAGGCTTTTTTAAAGCTACATCAGTGGTTCGCAGTATTCCTGAAGGGCTGCTAAGGTTTCTCCTTCTCCGTTTCCCATAATAATGAGCTGAACACAACACATACAGTGCAGAGTATAAAGAAACATTCACAAACAATTATGTTATCTTCTCTGTAAACAGACTGGCATATACATCCCGCTCTTTCCACTCGCACTTTCCTTATTGAATGTTTTGTTTGCTTAATGTTTTTGCTTACCGATTATAGGATCTACTCAATAAAGGGTGAGATCCCAGTCTCAGTTCCCCACGCATCTCTAACTCAGGGCCAAAAGTAGCTGGGTTGGAAACATTCTCCTATTCAGCTGCACTAGAGAATCTTTCCAACTCTGCTAGATGGGTCTAAAGGTTTGAATTCCCATCTCAATTCCCTGCAATTCTCTCTTTATGGAGTAGACACTTGTGTTTTAGTGTTTTACTTCTGTTCTAATGAATCCACTTTTGGAATATTGCATTTTCAAGTGGAGAGTGAAAAATTCATTATTTTGATATAAACTAATTGCTTGGCACATAATAGAACCACTTGCAGTTCTGCCAACACAATGTATAGATCAGGTTTGTAACCTCTCCATTCTTCACCATTCAAACGCTCTCCCTCCTCATAACCCATGAGTGGTTTTGGTTATGAGATTTGACAGTGTAGCCTACTTAGAAGCCACCCTCCTGTCTTGTGTTAA
The DNA here is from genome assembly GCA_036172795.1 of Pelodytes ibericus. NCBI lineage: Eukaryota > Metazoa > Chordata > Amphibia > Anura > Pelodytidae > Pelodytes > Pelodytes ibericus. The sequence continues at coordinate 34,580,164 of CM069865.1, forward strand.
CAAAAAGATACATGTGCTTGGCATTCAACTTTTATATCATTAATATGGTTGTAAATATTGAAATATACTATACTATAAATATACTATATTAAAATGAACATAAATATATAAATATAGAATACACATAGATAAATAATCAATTAATATATCTCTATTTGTATTTTTTCTTTTTATGACTATTCAGTCACTCATTAAAATGAACTAATTCATTAAAAAGATAATATAAGATGGCGGATAGCCGTTATAAGTTCATTATTTTAAGTACAGAAAATCTCTCTTCTCAAAACATCGATTTATAGGACACCACAAAACAAATGTACAAACTGACAATTAACATATATATATAATAAATAATTATATATATATATATTTTGTTTTAGATAGATATATTTAGTTTACTGCCCTTCTATTTCTCCGTTTCCTTGAGTCTTCTGTCTTCTTCTCTCTCGATGTTATCTTTGCTCTGTCGCAGTTAATCAGTTTACTCTCTTACAGGGCAAGCCAAAAAAAAAAAAAATCTTCCATGCGGTATTCAATTTCTTTCCGATCCTCTCTCTCTTCTCAATATGATCTACGCTCTGTCAGATGTGTCTTCACGATCTCCTGCAAATATCCGATGCCTTCGTCCTCCCCAACTCCGTGTCTATTCCTCTCAGCTGCAACGGGGATCAAGGCATTGATGTTCAATAATAAATTACTTTTTGTTTAAAAGAAGTGGCTTTTTCATTTCCATTAGCCCACTTCTTTTCAATATGATGTATGCCAGATGATTTGGCCGTCGCCACTCGGGCGTCTCTGACTCCGGATTATAGTTGGTGGTTTCGGTATTTCTTGTCACCTTTGACTCCTTTCTTCTTTTTTTTTTTCAACAGAAATCTTTTCTTTTTTTCTTCTTTTCTTTCATTTCTTTAATTATACTCAGATCTTTTCCTTTCTGTGATTTCTATCTTTGTTTTTACTCAGGAGACATGCGGAGATGCGACCTTCATTGGTAGCTCCGCCCAACATGTTCAGAAACCATGGCTCCTGACTCCTGGATTTTGTGGAGCCCTCTAGCAGGTTAAATAATTTCGTTTATCTTCAGTATAGCCCTAGATTATGCATCATAACTCTATTTACTGTGACATTTTAACAGTTTAACAGTCTCCGTTGGTCTTGGTCCCATTGTTATAACCTGTTTCACAGAGTTTGATCAACAACAGCAACAACAACAAAAACAACAAAAACAACAAAAACAACAAAAACATGTATTATGTTACTGGACTCAACGTTTGGAAGCTCTTTTACGACTAACACACAGCTGCCTGGTCCAACAGATTTTGGAAGTTCTGCTATCCTCCCTTTGTTCAGATATGGCCCAGAGAAACACCGATGGTTGAAATAGATCTTAGGACAGAGGTATTTTCCATTGGAATCTAAATTGGTTAATAGGCACAACAGAAAAAATAAATGATCATAAAGTTCAATTAAATGATAAACTACTATTCATGCCAACTAAAAATTAAGCTAGATGTCTATCCAGGTGTCCAAGAGAAATAAAACCTTCAAGACCCTGAGTGTAGTGCTTTAAATAATACACTCTCCCTTTCTGGTATGAAATGGATTAAGATCACAAAGAACATAACTACATATTATTAAAGGGACCGTATCACCTAAACATTGTTTTACTATGCATGTAGAGCATGTATTGAAAATGATCTAAATATTGTGCCAAATTTCAAGTAAATACCTAAATTAGCATAGTTGCCAAATGTCCCGAATCGGCCGGGACAGTCGCGGCAACTATGCAAATGTCACGCTTATATTGCGATCGCGGGACAGTCCCGGGCTGTCTCGCGATTGCGGCGGGTCATGTGATGTGATCGTGCGGCTGTGTGAGCTATGCTCACAGCAGCAGTAGCTTTTTTTTTTTTTTTTTTTTAAAGTTTCTTCCGCCGGATATGACAGCTAGTCATATCCGGCTAATGTACTTCCCTCCTCCGTGCAGGAGGGAAGCTTGCAACAAAGAGGACCCGAGTACTGGGGAAGGGGGTGGAGGGTGGGTGACATTAATGGGCAGAATAACCCTGGCAAATGATGTAAAATTAACCCTGGCAAATGATGGATAAAATAACCCTGGCAAATGATGGGGAAATTAACCCTGGCATATGATTGGGAAATTAACCCTGGCATATGATTGGGAAATTAACCCTGGCATATGATGGATAAATTAACCCTGGCAACCCTGACAAATATTGGTTAATGATAATTAAGAAGTAATGATGGTCTGTGCGGAGCGGAAATGCCCCCCTTCCCTGCAGTGAGATATAGCAGCAGGGATGGGGGACATATTGATCAACATTTTTTTTTATTTTTTTAAGATAAAAAAAAAACACTTGTATGTGTGTATGTGACAGACTGTATGTATGTATGAGTGTATGTGACAGACTGTACGTGTGTGAGAATGTATGAGAGTATGTGACAGACTGTACGTATGTGTTTGACAGACTATGTATGTATGAGTGTATGTTATAGACTATGTATGTGTGAGACTATCTATGAGTGTGTGTGTCTATGTGACAGATTGTATGAATGTATGTATCTATGTGACAGACTGTATGGGTGTGTGTGTCTATGTGACTGACTGTATGTATGAGTGTGTGTCTGTAACAGACTGTATGTATGTATGTATATGTGACAGACTGTATGTGTGTGTGTGTCTATGTGACTGACTATGAGTGTATGTGTCTATTTTACCGACTGTATGTATGAGTGTGTGTCTGTGACAGACAGTATGTATGTATGTATGTATGAGTGTGTATCTGACACTGTACAAGTGTGTGTCTATGTAAAAGACTGTATGCATGAGTGTATGTGACAGACTGTAGGTATGTATGTATGAGTGTGTGTGACAAACTGTATGTATGTACGAGTGTATGTGACAGACTGCATGTATGTACGAGTGTATGTGACAGATTATGAATGCATGTACGAGTGTATGTGACAGACTGTTTGTATGTATGTATGAGTGTGTATGTCTATGTGACCGACTGCATGTTTGAGTGTGTATGTGTGTCTGTATATGACTGCATGTGATTGTGTGTATGTGCTGTTGTCTGGCTCCTAGATTTTTTTACTGGCTCCTAAAACTCAGTTAAGTTTGTCAAGCCCTGGCATAAATGCAACTAGTTAAATACATATATGTGGGGTCCAGCTCAAGCTTTTGAAAGTGTTCCTGTAAAGTGCTCCTTCTCCATACACAACGCGTTTCTCCTTTAAAATAGGCTTTTTCAAGTGTAAAAACTTGAAAAAGCCTATTTTAAAAGGAGAAACGCGTTGTGTATGGAGAAGGAGCACTTTACAGGAACCTTTTGCACCCTAAAAACTGGGACTCTCTGCACTTTATGAGCTGGATGCTGCCTGTTTTTATGTAAGATTTTATATTTATTGGTGTATCATTACAAGTGTTTTTTACTGAGAATACATCTCCTTCCTCCCCTGTTCCACCATATCTACCTGAATTTGGAGCTACTTTGGAATCCTATTTTATCCAGGACCCCACGAGGAGCTCCCGAATACCCTATAGACTGAGCAGGATACTGCTCAGTAAAATGTGAGTATGTCTACGTCTACGCACTTATATCACTTTATGTTTTATGAATATACTACACAATAAGAGTTTTTTTATTCTTTTTCCCTTTGCATACCACGGAGAGGATTGTCTCCACGTATAGGGTAAATACGAGTGTGTAGTGTTTTTGGGAAGCGCACTGTCCACATTGTGTGTATTATCCTAGATATTAGGCCAGAGATTATTGAAAATATGACTTTACTGATAGGGTAGTGGATACATGGAATGGCCTTCCAACAGAAGTGGTAGAGGTTAATACAGTGAAGGAGTTTAAGCACACGTGGGATAGGTATAAGGTTATCTTAGATATTAGGCCAGGGACTAATTATAGTATTACTTTACTGATAGGGTAGTGGATACAATGAATGGCCTTCCAGTAGAAATGGTAGGTTCATACTGATGTATGTTTTATGGTGTACACACAGCTCTCTGACTGAAGCAGATCTGCACCAGGTCTTACTATATTTCACGTAAATGTGATAATATCTATATGCCTGATGTAGATGTTGTGCTGTGAATGTATCTGTTGTATACCAAAGATGCATGGTAATGTTGGTGGGAACTTGGTGATATAATCTACACTGTGACAATAAGGTGGAGTTACATTATGCTATTTATGTGGAGTGGGTGGAGCTTTGGGCAGTAGGTGTGGTCAATCTTAAAGTAAGTACCATATTTGCTCGATTATAAGACAAGGTTTTTTTCAGAAAAAAAATTCTGAAAAATCCCCCTCATCTTATAATCGAGGTCGTTTTATAATCTGACCTCAAATTTAGGATTTAGGACCTGGATCCCCTTCTCTAACAGCAGGGGATGTCTGCGCGATGAGCGCAGAATTCCCCTGCTGCCGCCTGGCACGACCGCCGGGACTTCTGTGATGAAGCCGGGTACTGTGATGAAGCCAAGAGAGAGACAACCCGCGGAGGGGGGAAGAGACAGAGACAAGGGGAGGGAGAGGGGCAGAGAGACAGGGGGAGGGGGGGACAGAGCAACAAGGGGAGGGAGACAAAGCTGGGGGCAAGGGAAGGAGAGAGGCAGCATTGGCACATAAAAGGAAATAAAAACAAGAAATGCATTTTTTTATATACTTTTTTATTAGAAAAGCTATTTACATGTGAATATATACAAGTTTAACTTTTTTCCTATAGGGTAGTCTTATATTCAGGCTTTTAGTTTTTTTCCTTAAGGAATATCCAAAATTTGGGGGGTCGTGTTATAAATCAGGGTCGTGTTATAAATCGAGAAAATACGGTAATTGGAAGCTGAGCTGCAAAGTGTCCCTGGAAATTTTTTTCAAATGTTGGCAACTATTCATATAGGCTGATCCAGTCAGCAACTATTACTGATAATTGAACAGTGAAAGATTTTTTTTGTAATCAATTAAGTGAAGCTAAGATGGCTGTTTATCTCTATATAATACTCCAGGGAACTGAGAAGGTCATTTCAAACTGATACAGCTAATGAGATCAGGAAATCTCCTCTGCTGACCCCCTTTGAAAACAGGGTCTTTCTCTGCACCAGCAGAAACACTGACCAGACCTGGACTGCCTACTTTCCAGGAAAACATGGCCGCTGCCAGTCAGAGAATAAACTAGCATCAGGATCATCTTTAATATTGATTGGACCCTGGGCAAGAATTTGCGTGGACCTTCTGGACCCTGCCTCCCTCCCCTGAATGCAATCACGCCCAGGGCCGATCCTAGGGTCATGGGCGTCTGGGTGCAGGTTTTTTTGGGCGCCCACAGGTGGGCGGTGCTATATTATGAACTCCCCACCTTTACACATGTCTGTTCCAGACACGCCCATTTCATTATTGGGGAGAGGGCGAGGGAGAGCATAAACTTTATTTTGATGTAAAGGACCAACACAAACTTTTATTTTAAATAAAGATATCAATGTGTGTGTGTGTGTGTGCGAGCACTTTAATGGCACAAAATTACTGGGTTCTGACTGGCACACTATTACTGGGTTCTGACTGGCATAATATTACTGGGTTCTGACTGGCACACTATTCCTGGGCTCTGACTGGCACACTATTCCTGGGCTCTGACTGGCACAATATTCCTGGGCTCTGACTGGCACAATATTACTGGGCTCTGAATTACACATTATTCCTGGTATTTGACTGGCACAATATTACTGGGCTCTGAGTGGCACAATATTACTGGGTTCTGAGTGGCACAATATTCCTGCCCACTTGGCACTCCGCCCGGGTGCCAAATGCTCTAGGTACGCCCCTGTGTGTGACCAAGGTCATCTGGGCTCTAGCCCCAGATCATCCAAAGACCTAGCAACGCCTCTGATGCACTCTGAACTTGCCTACATTGATTTTTTTTTCTTGTGCTATCACTAACAGTCTTAACTGTGTACATGGGCGTAAGAAGCGGGGGGGATGGGGGGGACGGATCCCCCCCAGGAAAAAATGTGGGGGGGACAGGTAAGGTGAAATCCCCCCCAGAACACGAGGCAAACGGGGCCCCCAGCCCCTGCTTGCCGCGTTCACAGCGCATTGCGCTTGTGAACGCTTTTTTCCGGCAAGCCGCATCCGATGGATGCGACGGCCGGAAAAAAAAAAAAAAACTGACGCCGGATGTGACGTCGCGTCACATCCGGTGACTGTTTCCCTTCTCCGTGCAAGAGGGAAGACTGCACGGAGGAGACATCCGGCGGGGGACACGGAGCAGTGAAGTGTAAGTACTAGGGAAGGGGGAGGGAAGGGGGGGGGGCGGGGGGCTAACTGGCACAGTATTACAGGCATCTGACTGGCCTTATATTACTGGGCATCTGGCTGGCACTATATTACTGGGCATCTGGCTGGCACTATATTACTGGGCATCTGGATGGCACTATATTACTGGGCATCTGGATGGCACTATATTACTGGGCATCTGGCTGGCACTATATTACTGGGCATCTGGCTGGCATAATATTACAGGCATCTGGCTGGCACTATATTACTGGGCATCTGGCTGGCATAATATTACAGGCATCTGGCTGGCACTATATTACTGTGCTCTGACTGGCATAATATTACAGGCATCTGGCTGGCACTATATTACTGGGCTCTGACTGGCATAATATTACAGGCATCTGGCTGACACAATATTACAGGCATCTGGCTGGCACTATTACTGGGCATCTGGCTGGCATAATATTACAGGGCATCTGGCTGGCACTATATTACTGGGCATCTGGCTGGCACAATATTACTGCCCAAATAAATGTGGGCAACAAAAACCCTGGCAAATGAATGTGGGCAAAAAAAAAAAAAAAACCCTGGCAAATGAATGTGGGCAAAAAAAACCCTGGCAAATGAATGTGGGCAAAAAAAAAACCCTGGCAAATGAATGTGGGCAAAAAAAAAACCTGACAAATGAATGTGGGCAAAATAAAACTGACAAATGAATGGGCAAAATAATGTAATTAATAAGTAATGATGGTCTGTGCCCAGGGGAGGGCTGGCAGCCTTAGGCCTGGGGGGCAAATCCAGTCAAGTGGCCCATTGCACCATCGAATCGCCTCCCCATCCACGGCCATCTTTTCCTTGTTTTATAACGAATATTGCCAGGATTTTCCCCCACAATATGCCAGGATTTGCCATTTAATATGCCAGGATTATGCCCCTCAGTATGCCAGGATTATGCCCCTCAATATGCCAGGATTATGCCCCTCAATATGCCAGGATTTTCTCCTCAATATGCCAAGATGATGCCCCCTCAATATGCCAGGATTTTCCCCTAAATATGCCAGGATTATGCCCCTCAATATGCCAGGATTATGCCCCTCAATATGCCAGGATTATGCCCCTCAATATGCCAGGATTATGCCCCTCAATATGCCAGGATTATGCCCCTCAATATGCCAGGATTTAGACACCCAATATCCCAAAATTTGGGCACCCCCCCCTACCCACGTTGCACACCTACGACATGACCCATAACCCACGTTGCACACCAGGACATGCCCCATCACCACATTTACATGCCTCCATCACCCCATTACATACACATTTCCAATATTATTTGCCATTAATATTCCCCAGCCAATTTGTCCCATAATATGCCAGTGTTATTCTGCAATTTAATATAACTCAGTAAATTTGCCCAATAATATTCCAAGGTTATCTGCAATTTAATATTCCCCAGCCATTTTGCCCAATAATATGCCAGTGTTATTCTGCCATTTAATATTCCCCAGCCGATTTGTCCAATAATATGCCAGTGTTATTCTGCCATTTAATATTCCCCAGCCGATTTGCCCAATAATATGCCAGTCTTATTTGCTATGTAATATTCCCCAGCCAATTTGCCCAATAATATGCCAGTCTTATTTGCCATGTAATATTCCCCAGCCAATTTGCCCAATAATATGCCAGTCTTATTTGCCATGTAATATTCCCCAGCCAATTTGCCCAATAATATGCCAGTCTTATTTGCCATGTAATATGCCCCAGCCAATTTGCCCAATATGCCAGTCTTGTTTGCCATGTAATATGCCCCAGCCAATTTGCCCAATAATATGCCAGTCTTATTTGCCATGTAATATGCCCCAGCCAATTTGCCAGTCTTATTTGCCATGTAATATGCCCCAGCCAATTTGCCCAATAATATGCCAGTCTTATTTGCCATGTAATATTCCCCAGCCAAATTTGCCCAATAATATGCCAGTCTTATTTGCCATGTAATATGCCCCAGCCAATTTGCCCAATAATATTCTAGTCTTATTTGCCATGTAATATGCCCCAGCCAATTTGCCCAATAATATGCCAGTGTTATTTTCCATGTAATATGCCCCAGCCAATTTGCCCAATAATATGCCAGTCTTATTTGCCATGTAATATGCCCCAGCCAATTTGCCCAATAATATGCCAGTCTTATTTGCCATGTAATATGCCCCAGCCAATTTGCCCAATAATATGCCAATCAATTTTTTGCCATGTAATATGCCCCAGCCAATTTGCCCAATAATATTCTAGTCTTATTTGCCATGTAATATGCCCCAGCCAATTTGCCCAATAATATGCCAGTCTTATTTGCCATGTAATATGCCCCAGCCAATTTGCCCAATAATATGCCAGTCTTATTTGCCATGTAATATGCCCCAGCCAATTTGCCCAATAATATGCCAGTCTTATTTGCCATGTAATATTCCCCAGCCAATTTGCCCAATAATATGCCAGTCTTATTTACCATGTAATATGCCCCAGCCAATTTGCCCAATAATATGCCAGTGTTTTTTGCCCCCCCCCCCCCCTTACCTTTTTCCCCTGGTGGCTAGTGGCAGGACTTCCCTGGTGGCTAGTGGCAGGAGGACTTACCTGGTGGCAGGCAGCATGGTCCCTCCATGCTGCCTGTTCGGCCTCCCGGCGGTTGTGCCGACAGGTCACGTGATCGGCGCGCGTCTGACGTCAGAGCGCCGATCACGTGACTGTCGGCACTTCCGTGTCGGCACACTGCACGGGGAGCCGAACAGGCAGCACGGAGGTTTCTCTGTGCTGCCTGTTCGGCTCCCCGTGCAGCTTTGCAGGCAGAGCGGAGGTGAGAGGGGATCTTCCGATCCCTTCTCACCTCAGTCTCTGCCTGCAAGCGCGTTTTTTTTTTTTAAAACACTGGCCCAGCGGCCGTGTTTTACAATCCTTAGGGCGGCCTGGGGGGCAATTGCCACCCTGACCCCCGGCCCAGCCCGCCCCTGTCTGTGCCTTTGTAAGAGGCACAGACAAACCTGGAACGGAAATGCCCACCTTCCCTGCAATGAGATATAGTGTGTGTGACTGACTGTGTGAGTTTGTGTGTCTATGACTGACTGTATGAGTTTGTGTGTCTGTGACTGACTGTATGAGTTTGTGTGTCTGTGACTGACTGTATGTATGAGTGTATGTGAAAGACCATGTATGAGTGTGTGTGTCTATGTTACAGACTGTATCTATGAGTGTGTGTCTGACAGACTGCATGTTTGTATGAGGGTGTGTCTGCGACAGACTGTATGTATGTATGTATGTATGTATGAGTGTGTCTGTGAACGACTGTATGTATGAGTGTGTGTGTGTCTGACAGACTGTATGTATGTGTGAGTGTGTGCCTGGCAGACTGTATGTATATATGTATGTATGAGTGTGTGTCTATGTGACAGTATGTATATGTGTGACAGGCTGTATGTATGAGTATATGTGTCTATGTGACTGACTGTATATGACTGCATGTGATTGTGTGTATGTGCTGTTGTCTGGCTCCTAGATTTTTTTCCTGGCTCCTAAAACTTAGTTAAGGTTGTCAAGCCCTGGTATAAATGTTACTAGTTATATACATATATTTGGGGTCCACCTTAAGCTTTTGGAAATGCTGGAAATATTTAATATTTTACAGTTTATTTTCTGGTCAGAAATGTAATGTTTGTTTGCTGAGAGGGTAGTGGATGCATGGAATAGTCTTCCAGTAGAAGTGGTAGAGGTTAATGCAGTGAAGGAGTTTAAGCATGCATGGGATAGGTATAAGGCTATCCTAGATATAAGATAAGGCCAGGGACCAATGAAAGTATTACTATACTGAGAGGGTAGTGGATGCATGGAATAGCCTTCCAGTAGAAGTGGTAGGTTAATACAGTGAAGGAGTTTAAACATGCATGGGATAGGTATAAGGCTATCCTAGATATAAGATAAGGTCAGGGACTAATGAAAGTATTACTTTACTGAGAGGGTAGTGGATACATGGAATGGCATTCCAGCAGAAGTGGTAGGTTCATACTGATGTATGTTTTATGGTGTACACACAGCTCGCTGACTATATTTCATGTAACAGTGATAACATGCACCTGCCTGATGCAGATGTTGTGCTGTGAATGTATCTGTTGTATACCAAGGATCCTGGTAATGTTGGTGGGAACTTGGTGATATAATATACACTGTGACAAGCTTTATTTTTACTGCTGCTATACCCGGCGAGCAAAAATGCTGTCCCCCCCAGATTTTTGGGGGTTCCTACACCCATGACTGTGTAAAATCATGTAATTTGCATTATGTTATACAGAGACTGTTTTATGAATTCAAGGTATCCCTATGTTTACTTTCAGGCTGATCGAGATAATTTTTGCTGCAGTATGATGTCATCCAAACCATCTATGATACCTGACATCACATCACTCACGATAGTGGCAGTTAATGCAAGGTTTATATGTACTATGCAGTTAAATAAGATCCGACCGATAGTTATACAAATATAACATTTTTTTTAAAGTTCTTAATAATGAGCAAAAACCAAAAACTTCATGAATTTGGGTCAAAACACAACTTATTATCCTTGTAATACCTGTCACACTCTGGATCTGGAGTGTAGATGAAAATACAATATTAACAGTGAATGAGAAATATATACCTAAAGTAAACATACAAGTTGGCATACAGTTTAATCAGTGAACAATGATGGCATATGAGAGCTTCTCATATTGAAAAAATATTATGTATTCTCTTGTCTTTGGTTACGGAAAAGAGGGAGATTCATCTCCTCATGAAATAAGAAAACTTGCCACAAAATGCAATATGTATGTCTTAAGTATTTGTAGGAAATTTACACTAAAATAACAAGCTTAAGTAAGATGGTAAACACACCAAATCACATCACATCAGGGGCGTACCTAGAGCATTTGGCACTCGGGGCGGACCCCGAGTGTCCCCCCCCCCCCCCCCCCCCCCCACAATAAAAATGCAAGAAAACACCCACAATTTTTTCAATGTTTGAAAATTGTACAATTATAGTTACCAGGAATAGTGTGCCAGTCAGATACCAGTAATAGTGTGCCACTCAGAGCCCAGTAATAGTGTGCCACTCAGAGCCCAGTAATAGTGTGCCACTCAGAGCCCAGTAATAGTGTGCCACTCAGAGCCCAGTAATAGTGTGCCACTCAGAGCCCAGTAATAGTGTGCCACTCAGAGCCCAGTAATAGTGTGCCAGTCAGAGCCCAGTTATATAGTGCCACTCAGAACCCAGTAATGTGCCAGTCAGAGCCCAGTAATAGTGTGCCACTCAGAACCCAGTAATATTGTGCCAGTCAGATACCAGGAATATTGTGCCAGTCAGAGCCAGTATTATTGTTTGTGCCAGTCAGAGCCCAGTAATATAGTGCCAGTCAGAGCCCAGTAAAAGTGTGCCAGTCAGTGCCCAGTAATAGTGTGCCACTCAGAGCCCAGGAATATTGTGCCAGTCAGATGCCCAGTAATATTGTGCCAGTCAGAGCCCATGAATATTATGCCAGTCAGTGCCCATGAATATTATGCCAGTCAGATGCCAAGTAATTTTGTGCCAGTCAGTGCCCAGGAATATTATGCCAGTCAGATGCCCAGTAATATTATGCCAGTCAGTGCCCAGGAATATTGTGCCAGTCAGTGCCCAGTAATACTGTGCCAGTCAGAGCCCAGTAATAGTGTGCCAGTCAGATACCAGGAATATTGTAACAGGCAGAGCCCAGTAATATAGTGCCAGTCAGTGCCCAGGAATATTGTGCCAGTCAGTGCCCAGTAATAGTGTGCCACTCAGAGCCCAGGAATAGTGTGCCAGTCAAATGCCCAGTAATATTGTGCCAGTCAGTGCCCATGATTATGCCAGTCCAATGCCAAGTAATTTTGTGCCAGTCAGTGCCCAGGAATATTGTGCCAGTCAGTGCCCAGTAATAGTGTGCCAGTCAGAGCCCAGTAATAGTGTTCCAGTCAGATACCAGTAATATTGTGCCACTCAGAGCCCAGTAATATTGTGCCAGCCCGAACCCAGTAATATTGTGCCAGTCAGAACCCAGTAATATAGTGCCAGCCAGAACCCAGTAATATAGTGCCAGCCAGAGCCCAATAATATAGTGCCAGCCAGAGCCCAGTAATATAGTGCCAGCCAGAACCCAGTAATATAGTGCCACCCCCCCCCCCCCCCCCCCATCACTTACCAAATCACTGCTTCTCCCGGACGGACGACTCCTCCGTGCAGTCTTCCCTCCTGCACGGAGGAGGGAAACACAGTCACCAGGAATATTGTAACAGTCAGAGCCCAGTAATATAGTGCCAGTCAGTGCCCAGGAATATTGTGCCAGTCAGTGCCCAGTAATAGTGTGCCAGTCAGTGCCCATGAATATTATGCCAGCCAGAGCCCAGTAATATAGTGCCAGCCAGAGCCCAGTAATATAGTGCCAGCCAGAGCCCAGTAATATTGTGCCACTCAGAGCCCAGTAATATAGTGCCAGCCAGAACCCAGTAATATTGTGCCAGCCAGAACCAAGTAATATAGTGCCAGTCAGAACCCAGTAATATTGTGCCAGTCAGAACCCAGTAATATAGTGCCAGCCAGAGCCCAATAATATAGTGCCAGCCAGAGCCCAGTAATATAGTGCCAGCCAGAACCCAGTAATATAGTGCCAGCCCCCCCCCCCCCCCCATCACTTACCAAATCGCTGCTTCTCCCGGACGGACGACTCCTCCGTGCAGTCTTCCCTCCTGCACGGAGGAGGGAAACACAGTCACCGGATGAGACGTATCGTCACATCTGGTCGCTGTGATTTTTTTTTTTTTTTTCACCCGGCGGTCGCATCCAGAGGATTCGGCCGCCTGAAAAAGAAAAAAAAAAAAAAAGGTAAGCAGCGCGGGGGGTGCCGGCAGCACCGGTGGCACCCCCCTAGTCAGTGGCACCCGGGGCGGGCCGCCCCCCCCTTGGGACGCCACTGCATCACATCAAATATACCATCGACTGTTTCAGAAAAAAGGATATATAGGCAAAGATAGCATGACTATGGACCACAAATAAATGGTCTCTTTCTTTGACACTGTTCTTTTTTAACATGTTGAGTATTACTAATCTAGCTGCAAAGTGTGCTATAGAGTTAATGGGAAAGTTCCCTTCAGCCTTTAGATACAGAAGTTATAACTGCACCACAATAATCAATTTATAAAGACACGGAGGCTCCTATTACGCATATCCCTTTCTTTATTCTCTCAGCAGCAAAGAAGACAAAGAATACAACTTGAACCAATCAAATCATGTATAAACTCCCCTTCAGGGCCATCTTTAAAGCAGGAAGAATGGGGCAGCTGTCCTGGGAGCAGTCATTCCTGGGCCCCCAACACAGCTGCCCATGGGTCAACTGCCAGCATGGCCGTATCTCATACAGAGACAGTCACGCTAAGAGCAGCGTTGACAAACTAACAGCAGCATATTAATGGTCCACTAGATTTGGATCTCTTGGCGTCTTGCCTCAACACCAAGTTTCCCAGTTTACCCTTTTGACTTTAGATTATTTTATTTCCCACCCATATCCTTTGTGTATGTGGTTTATTTGATTTTATGTATTTCTGATACTTACTGCTTATAATTTAGTGCATAGTGCTCTATAATTTTTGTCTACTGTTGTCACATACAATTATGATGGTTGTATGACCCATTACTACTGTATTTATTTGTTTTTATTTAGCCTGAATATTCTGAATATATTCTGGAATCTGGTTCTTGAATTTTTGAATGTCTCTGTGTCATGCCCCTCTGGCCCTTACCTGCAGTTCCAGGCATCCAGCAAGTCCCTTAAGTAATCCGCGATCGCGGAGTAGGCCGAAGCCGGGGCCTGTAGTACAATCTTCTATCCGCGATCGCGGTAGCGCGGTAGGCCGAAACCAGGGCCTAGGGTTTCTACAAGCCCAGGATGCATCCTCCAGACTTCACCCCAATCAAGAGGAACCTATTTCCAGCTGTAGGAGGGAGGTAAACTCTGCCAAATCTCCTATTAACTCCAAGCACAGAGATAGAGGGGTATGTGCTAGAAAAGCACACCTCTCTAACATCCAATCAAGTAAGGAGCTTGTTCCACTGAGGGGAGGAGTGGAGACCCACAGCACTATAAAAACCCCTCAAACTGTTTCTTCAATGCTCCAGAACTTTGGTTCCTGTTTGTCCTTGGACTTCAGTCTCCAGTTTTCCCTTTGTTGCTGTGCTACAGTTTATCTATTGGATTTCCCGTTACCTGACCTTTGGCTTACCTTCTGGATTACCCTGTTTGCCTGAACCCTGACCCCTGTTTTGATTACTACTCTTTGACCGCTGCCTGCCCTGATCTATTGGACTGTTTCCTGACTTCGCTTTTTGGATTATCCTTTTGTGGCACTCTCGTGCTCCTATCCTTACCAGGGTGCTCTGCCTATATATATACTTGTGGACCACCTGGTAAGGGTTACCAGCAAGAGATAGCATCCCCTGCTCTATGCTCCGAAAACCTCAATCTTGACACTCTGGACTCTTCATGGACTAATCTATGGATCATATTTATCTGTATGCATTAGCATTTGGGAGAGTGCAAAAGGGAGCTGCATTCAAATTAGTAGCAAGTATTATTGTTACTACTGTGTATAGAGCTGGTAGTGGGATGCACTAACCTGCTCTAAGGGAAAGGAAAGCAAGTTGCTAGTTATAGTAATGGCTGGCTACCCAAAGAGTGGCGTCCAACCACCTAATAAACAAACAGAGAAGTGAGGCACACAAAGAGTTAATGTGCTAGGAGGCGCTCAATCACTATATAGACCCTATGGTGACAATAGATAATACAGAATGCAGAAATGTTAAAATATACTAGAGACAGAAAGAGATATGAAAATTAATATGCAAACTGAACTATTAGTGTTCTAATGTACTAATTAGATTGAATGTAAACAGAAAGATTATTCTACTACAATAGTTTGTGTAACAAATGTTAAATAACACAGTGATTAGGTTCTTTGTGACAAGTGAAACCTAGTTGCTTCTGCAGAAGCAATCGTAGGTAGTGCACATACTGTTAGAAGTCCCAAATCTATTAGTGGTAGGAAATGTGTTGAGGCTTCTGCAACAGTGAAGAGAGGATACCCAGCCTCCGTGTAGAAGTCCAAACATATAAAGTAGAAAGCAATATCAATCAGCAGTGAGCATGAAGAGTGACAGTCCGCCGGAGCAAGGCTGCTTCTTCTAATCTAGTTGGTGACAGGACCTCCACCTGTTGATAGTGGGAAAAAGAGAGAACAGAAGATTTCGCAAATAACGTCAAACAGCTTTATTGGAACAAACAACAGTGAACACTTACAAACAAACTAGGATAAAAGGCCTATAGCTGAAATCGCACAGCTCAGCAGCCAGATGAGGGGGGTGTTCCGGAAAACACCCCTTCTCCAACAATGCCGACAAGATTCTAGCCCCTGATGAAGTAGGTGTGCCTACAAAACACGTAAGGCGTGGCTAGTGGAAAACCGATCCTGCATTTGTCTTGTCTGCATAGTTGGAGAAGGAGTGTTCCGGAACACTCCCCTCATCTGGCTGCTGAGCTGTCCGATTTCGTCTGATTTTCTTAAACAAGCTCGGCACTACCTGAATCGACCCCATAGATTTTTACTATGGACAAATATACAGAAAGTATTGATCCAACAAAAAATGGTGAATGATTATGTCTATAGTCAATATTGATACTATTATATTCAGAACCTAGTCAGAATGTTTCAAGTGAAAGCAGTAAAATACGTAATTATTGTTACAGATGATGAAATGCCACAATATGCTACATCACTATACCACAGAGTAAGCAAAACATCCAAATAATAGTGCAGGTGACATATATTAGATTAACAAGACAATGGAACTGGTGTGAGGTAGGTGGCGCTAGAGAAAATTTTGCACAAGCAGCAACTTGTCTAGCAGTTATCCCAAAATACTGCAGTAAAACACATACAAAATACACAAGGTGACAGTGCGCTATATGTGCTATAAAGTGACAGTGTAAAAGCCTGCTGGATCCTGAGGAAGCCCATTTAAACGGGCGAAACGCGTAGATCAAGCAACACTCATATGAGATTGTACCAGATCCTTGTTTACCATTGTTCCAGTTTTATGACCCTTTGCTGATGTTCCAGATTTTAAGTGTAAGGTATTTTTTGCACTTTATATTAAATTACACTTTTTACTACTAACACCATCTCTTGTTCCTTGGAGGTTGAACATTGCATATCCCCTGTGGAGGTTGCATCGAACCAGGATAAGAAAGCTGCCACTTACATTTATGTTTTGTCCCATGTTAAGGGACTATATGTGAGTGTTTTATATTTCATTGCTTTTATCATCTCTATACCTTCATTTGTGATACTGGGTATATATCATGTATTTTCTGCACAGCAGATTGATTACACTGTCACTTTATAGCACATATAGCGCACTGTCACCTTGTGTATTTTGGACATATATTAGATGTATGAGCTTCACCACAATAAATTAACAATATGGGGGTTATGTGTAAAGTAGACACACGCAAAGATAATGCACAATAGTGATGCAATTAATGCAGTGTTAATGTATATTGGGAACGCCTGACAAATATCAGGAGTTTGAATTATGTTATATGATCCTGAGCTCCTCATTTTTTCCACCCACCCCCATTCCGGGACATTGAATACATTTTTTCATTAATCTCAATCCCTTTCCTGATCTCTTCCACCCCTTTTTCATTTCTTCTTTATCTTTATTTCTACTTCTTGCTCTCCTCCCTCCCATTAAGTTTCTCCCCTCACTGCCCCCTCTTCTTATTTTCTACTTAATATTTGTTCGTATTTTACTTTCTCAGTTTTCGTTCTATAAGTTTCTCCTTGTTTATATGGCGCCTACTGTTCCCCAATATTACAAAAAAATGATTTTGAACGATTGTGTTAGCATGACCGCTTATGTATATTCTCTGGTTTTGTATATTTCATTAAAATGGAAGTTGGCTATTCGGATATTGTTCTTGTTTTACACATTGCTGGTTCCCACTATCTATTGCGCATATATGTGTCTTATATAATACATCAAAAAACCCAATAAAATAATAATAATTTATAAATAAACAGGAAATGGGATTTTCTATATCAATTGGCCAATTCATATAACCAAAACCTCTCATTTATATTTATATATTTGTTGCCAGTTTTTTTTTTTTTTTTTTTTTTTGGATACATTGTACAGCCGATCACACTGTATTTGCTGCATGCTCACACTTGTTTGGTAAGCATAATTTTTACATTTATATTATTTGAGCCTGTGACTAGCTTAGCGCACTGACATTTTTATTTTCCCTGCTTGCACATATTTGAGGGTTGTTGGCTTCTCATTGTCTGTTTGGAGCTTGCTGTTATAGGGTCCAACACAAGGTTTTGGTAGCAGTATAAACTGCTTTGTGAGCCCACTAGATAGGAGGTGAGAGTAGGTTCTCACCCTACTGACTCTGTGCCTTGACGTGGTGGGTGAGCTTAATTATGCTTTGGCCAATTCATATAAACAAAACCTCTCATTTATATATTTGTTGCCAACTTTATTAGGGTGAGAAGCGCAGACAGTTTTTGTTTTTTTTAATCTATCATTGTGTCTACTTGGATGGGACAACCAACTACAAAAGTGAAAGGATTAGCATATCACAATGAATGTAATATGCTATACACAATCTGGATATGATTCCTCGCTTGATTAACCCATTAGTGATAGAAGCTGTTTTTACATTTCTGAGTTTTTTGGGGGGGATTTAGCTGTAATTTAAAATGTTCTCTATTGTACCCACACGTTACATATTTTTTATCACCATATTTTTATTAAGATACAAATATTTTCATCATATCTTATAATTTACTACAAAAAAAATCATAAACCCCTTTTTATAACTTTGACCTGAATAGTCTTTTGCACAATTACAAACGGTAAAGAGGCACAATCTAAATAGTTTACAATATTTGTCCTGTGTTCAGAAATAGCTAATGTTTACATATTTTTATGTTGTTTTTTGCTATAGTACAATAACTGACAGTAGTGTTTCCCCCTAAAAATTTTCCCCTAAAGTGAGTTTTTGACCCCAACCCCAATGATCGACTTAACCAGAGGCGTTGCTAGGTCTCCAAAAGATCAGGGGCTGGAGCCCATGTCAGATTTGAAGAAGTGGAGTAAAAAATATATCACATGCTTAGTGGGGCATACAGACAGATCTATATATATATGTATGATGCCCATAAACAATAGGTTTTGTTGTCGCTACTGGGATCATTTTATTTTTTTTTATCCAGCAGAGCATGAAGGAGCAGTATGTGCAACTGCTGCAGAGACTTCCTGCTCCGCCCCCACACGCACTATAATGTCCGAGTGCCACGTGTGCTCAACAGGGCTAGAAACAAAGATGGTCTGCTCCTGTGTGAGAGGCACACACCAGGCTGGAATGAGATATCGTAGCAAGGAGGGAGGACTAGGGTTGCCACCTGGTCAGTATTTTACCAGCAGGCTGGTAACAAATTTACTTTGTGCCAATGTTAAGTCCGTGGACGCAGTAGAATGGGCGGTATTTTTATGTAGAAAAGATGGCAACCCTAGGGAGGACATATTGACAGATGTACTATTTTTTATCTTAAAAAAACAAAAAACTGCTGACTTGTGTGTAAGTGAATGTGGCTGACTGCATCTGTGTGTCTGTCTGTGTATGTGGCTGACTGCATCTGTGTGTCTGTCTGTGTATGTGGCTGACTGCATCTGTGTGTCTGTCTGTGTATGTGGCTGACTGCATCTGTGTGTCTGTCTGTGTATGTGGCTGACTGCATCTGTGTGTCTGTCTGTGTATGTGGCTGACTGCATGTGTGTGTTTGTCTGTGTATGTGGCTGACTGCATGTGTGTGTTTGTCTGTGTATGTGACTGACTGCATCTGTGTGTGTCTGTGTATCTGTCTGACTGCATGTGTATCTGTCTGACTGCATGTGTGTGTCTGTCTGACTGCATGTGTGTGTCTGTCTGACTGCATGTGTGTGTCTGTCTGACTGCACATGTGTGTCTGTCTGTGTATGTGGCTGACTGCATGTGTGTGTCTGTCTATGTATGTGGCTGACTGCATGTGTGTGACTGACTGTGTATGTAACTTCATGTGATTGTGTGTATGTGTTGTTGTCTGGCAACAAGATTTTTTTTTACTGGCTCCTTAAACTTAGTTAAACTTGTCAAGCCCTGTTATAAGGAATATTAACAATAAATGCATATTTATATGATCGATATGATTATATAAATGAGCAATAGGTATATATAATAGCTATACTATTGTGTATATACAATGCAAAAATAAAATATCTAAATGATTGATTAGGGGTATGTAATAAGGGGTCCAGCAGTTTCTAACTGTGCCTCTGCTAGCACTGGATGTTCCTAAGAGTTCAGTAACATTAGCACCTACACGCGGTGTCACACATTGTCTCTCTACCACACACTGTCTCACACAGACAAACCTAACAAGCACGCTGTCTCGCATGGACATGCACAACAAGCACGCTGTCTCTCACAGATACACACACAAGCAAGCTGTCTCACACACACACACACACACGAGGTTGCTCTCTCAACACACACACATATCTCACACACTGTCGACAACAGTTTCTCACCAGGGGTCGGTCCAAGACATTGTGCTGCCAGGGTCAAGAATTGAAATGCTGCCTCCTCTCCCCCATGCGCGCACACACAATCATGCACGCACCTACATAAAACACACACACAGATAGAATCACAAAGAAACACACAAACCAGCAGTGTGTACTTAAAATTGTAATATTTAAGATATACAGCACTATATAATAAGTGTGTAAATAAAAAAATTCATTCATCAATATTGTGTTTATAAAGTACCGAACAGTATAGAGAGGGTTAAATAAACTAACAATTAAAGCTGCTAGTGCTGCAACAGAATCCCTGCTTAAAAAATATGGCCTGTAAGTGAATAAAAAAACTGCAGACAGAACTTAAATATACACAATTTCTAATGATTCAAGTGTGCATATAATAATTTAATACATATAAATAAAAGATAACTAAAAATATACACAAAAATTCGACGAACAATTAAATAAACATATGTTCTCTGGCATAAATGTACTAGCAAATACATAGATATATAAAACACTATCTATAGACCACTAAAATAGCTGATAAAAAAAAATAGGGAAAATACCTTACCTGATAACCGTATGGGCTCGCTGGGTGTGATCTGGAAAACGTTGCACGTGGTCCCGCGAGGCCATAAAAAAAACAAAGATTGCAAGTATAGCCTACAGGGGGTGAGGAGAGAGGTGTGTGCGCCCACTGGCTGCACAGTGCTTTTGGGAAAGCACTTCACCTGGCTTTTTTTTGTCATAGGGCAGCTTGCAAAACGCCCACGTTATTAGTTTAGGTTGCGTGCAGCCAGCACACACACTCACATGGACACTCAGCCAGCACACATACACTCACATGGACACTCAGCCAGCACACACACATTCACATGGACACTCAGCCAGCACACACACACTCACGTGGACACTCAGCCAGCACACACACACTCACGTGGACACTCAGCCAGCACACACACATTCACGTGGACACTCAGCCAGCACACACACATTCACGTGGACACTCAGCCAGCACACAAACACTCACATGGACACTCAGCCAGCACACAAACACTCACATGGACACTCAGCCAGCACACACACTCACGTGGACACTCAGCCAGCACACACACACTCACGTGGACACTCAGCCAGCACACACACATTCACATGGACACTCAGCCAGCACACAAACACTCACATGGACACTCAGCCAGCACACAAACACTCACACGGACACTCAGCCAGCACACACACACGGACACTCAGCCAGCACACACACACACACACACACACACTCACATGGACACTCAGCCAGCACACACACACTCACATGGACACTCAGCCAGCACACACACACACACTACATGGACACTCAGCCAGCACACACACACACACACTACATGGACACTCAGCCAGCACACACACACATTGACATGGACACTCAGCCAGCACACACACACTCACATGGACACTCAGCCAGCACACACACACTCACATGGACACTCAGCCAGCACACACACACACACATGGACACTCAGCCAGCACACACACACACACACACACACACATGGACACTCAGCCAGCACACACACACACACACTACATGGACACTCAGCCAGCACACACACACTCACATGGACACTCAGCCAGCCCACTCACTTATATGCATACTCAGCCAGCACACTCACTCACAGACATACTCACCACACTCAGCAGGCAGTGACACATAAGCAGAATTTTATTTTTTTTATGTGAACATCAGGGCTCCATCCATGGGGATTCTACTTTCACCCGCAGCTCTGCCCTCATTCTAAAAGGAAAAGCGTGCGGTCCAGGAGAACAGCGCGACCGCACGCAAATAGAAAACAGTGAGGGCGGCATGAAGTGGAATTACTAGTTCCGGCTCTGGTCACATGTCCGATGCCTTTGCCCTACACGCAGCCAAAAACATACGGGGCTGCGTGAAGGCTTGATCAACACGCCGGATATGAACTTACATCATATCCGGCTTGTAGGGAGAAACAAAAATCGGAGACTCGGGGCTGTCTCCATTCGGGGCTATGATCGCGAGATTCGGGGCTTCAGCCCCAGTAGCCACCCCCTAGCGACGCCTCTGGACTTAACCATAACCCAACTATTACTCTATCCCTAGATCTTAACCATAGTTACTAGGTTTTTTGGGGGTTTCTGGAAACTACAATAGAGCGACGGAAGTGGTGATACACCACTTCCTAGGAACACGTAGGAACTGGTATTCAGGTGCATGCTTATGTGTGTCGATACCTTGTACACCAAGCATGTAAGAATCAAAGGCTAACATGTTCCAAATAAATAAGGTTGCAGTTTATATGGGCCACAAATATGTTTTTTTCATAAAAACTTAGGGTTATATATAATTATGCCACACACGGGACCCCCATTAATTATGCCACATACAGAAACCCATTAATTATGCCACACATGGGATCCCCATTAATTATGCCACACACATGATCCACATTAATAATGCCACACATGGGGCCCTATTAATTATGCCACACATTGGAACCCCGCAAGGTGACGGAGGGCCACATTCATCTATTGTACAATTATAACACACATATCACAAGCCTATCTATACACACATACATCTCTCTCACGCTCTCATTAATACTTATATGAACTTTTTAATATTATAGTCAACTATTTTCATATGTAATAAGGTTATTGAAAAATTGAATTACGTGTTTTTATTCTCTTCCCTTCTGTAATGACACTGCACCTAAATGACTTAACACAGCACCATCCAGTACCCACAGCACTTGTGATGCACCTATATTGCACCCACATCACTTGGCTTGCACCTATAGTATTTGACATACCACAGTGTCAATTTGCCCCACAGAACATACCACAGTGTCACTTTGCCCCACAAAACTGCCCCTGCAGAAAATGCCCCATAGTACATGTTATTTTGCCCCACAGAACATGCCACAGCATCATTTTGCCAATTAAAATAAATGACCAATACCAATTAAAAAAACAATAATAAGTATTGTTAAAACGTCCTGAGAATCTGGAGTAAAGCCAACGTGTATCTTAATCCCTTGTATGCCTTTAAGGGGTGGCACAAAAAAAAACTGCCACCCTTTGAGGAAAAAAAAAAAAAAAAACCTTGATTGTCGGCAAAAACACTGACTGGGGCGATCAGAAGAGTTCCCCTCACCCCCACTCTGCCTGAATGCAGGCTGCACGGGGAGCCATACAGGCAGCACAGAGAAATCTCTGTGCTGCCTGTTCGGCTCCCCGTGCAGTGTGACAGGAAACTGCCGACAGGTCACGTGACCCGGCGCTCCGATGTAAGACATGTGCTGTGTCACGTGACCTCTGCACACACCATGCTGCCTGCCACTAGCCACCAGGGACAAGGGTAAGTCCTGGGGGGGATGGGGGCATGTATTGGGGGTGAAGGAGACATGTATTGTGGGTGATGGGGACATGTATTGGGGCTGATGGGGACATGTATTGGGGCTGATGGGGACATGTATTGGGGCTGATGGGGACATGTACCCGGGGTGATGAAGGCATGTAATAGGATGATGGGGTAATGGAGCAAAGAGGGGGGTGGGTGCTACAATGCCCGAGAACAAACAGTACTGCAATAGTCTGTCCTGTAGGATAATACCTACTCGGGAGAGCAACTCCATTTTTTGCCTGCTTGCACCATTGCAAAGGAACCACTCCATTAGCATATCAGACTGATCCCACCCATAAGGGCAGTCCAGATCCGAAATGCATGGCTAGTACCCTCTACACGAGGAACACAGCAAACCACAGACGTACGTTTCGGCCTACAATGGCCTCGTCAGTGTGGTATGGCTGATGATCCTCTAGGTGCAAGCAGGCCAGGGGTAATGGAGCATGTGATGGGGACATGTAATGTGTATGTAATGGGGTGATGGGGCATTTAAGGTGTGTGCATGTGGGTGATGGGGCATGTCCTTTGTGTGCAACATGGGTTATGGGTCATGTTGTAGGTGTGCAACATGGGTAGGGGGGGGTAAGGTGAGGAGTATTACCTGGCCACCATAAACTTTAAGCTGCTCCAGTCGCTGGCAAATCGACAAAATTGCAGATACGACAATAGGATAATCTGGAAGGAAAAAACTCTAGCACTCCAGATCATATGGTGAATACGAGGGATTTAATCATGAGCAACAATACAACAGAAAATCGGACAGAAACACTTCTTTTAATTTAATTGTAACCCTATCCCTTATGCTAATTCTAATTTAATTGTATCCCTAACAACTATTCTAACCCTAACCCAAACAACAGCATCAGATCGACGGAAGTGATTTCTTTTCACTTCCGAAGCTCTACCCACAAGAGAGCAGCAGCCATTTTGCAGGAGCATGCTGCAATATGGAACCCACGACCTCTGCTCCTGCAATATGGCACCCATGATCACTCCGTGGAGCGATCGTGGCTGACTCAAAGCCAGAATTTTAGTGCTACCTATTGCCTCCACATCAAGGTTTTCAGAGTGGTTTTCACAATCGTTGATCTCGAAAACTGCTCGTTCCACAGCAGGACATGTCAGGCACGTCCATTGTCGGCAACTTCTGTGGCACTTCTGCTCCACTATGATGCTCTGAGCTGAGCCTCAATAGTTGTTAGGGTTACAATTAAATTAGGATTAGAATAAGGGATAGGGTTACAATAGAGCAGCACTGTCAGAGCGGTTTTCACGATGGTTGATCGTGAAAACCACTCGTTCCACCGCAGGAGGGGTCATGCACATCCATTGTCAGCAACGGAGTTGCCGGCTGGACATGCCTGACACGTCTGTTGTCGCGAAGGGGTTAATAGATACGCGTGGGTTTACTTTATGCTGTGTCTCACATCTGAGAAAAAGCAGTTCCTGGTGGCCGTGCGCTGACACTGTTAGCGAGCGCACAGCCATTTAGAGCGAAGGCTCACCCTGCTCCATCTGCAAAATGCGGGGGTCTCTTGCTGCTAGTGCAGAGAGAGACCCTCACTTTTAAATGGAATCACCGGATATTAGATTGACTTGCTGTCATATCTGGTCGCAATGACAGAAAGTTGTTTTTTTCGCAGACCGCTTCTAGCAGATGCGTTTGCCGGAAAAAAAAAAATAAAAAAAAATAAAAAAAAAATTATATATATATATATATATATAACACAGGTATTCACCAGGAGATTGGTGAGACAAATCCATGGAATCAATATCAAAGTGATATTTATTTATTTAGAAAGTGTTTTACCAGGAAGAATACATTGAGATTTCTCTCGTTTTCAAGTATGTCCTGGGGACCCAGTCCAGAATGGAGTTACACAGAGTTACACATTTAACAGTAGATTCAAAAATAAATTCATACATATATTAAACAAGTTGGATATAGTGAGGAGGCAGAACTCAACTTCTGACAGCTCAATTAGGGTTGTCACCCAGCATGCACAACGCCATTTAGGAAACTGTGCTAAACCGCCATTTTAGATACAGGCATTGGCATTTGCACAAAATACCAGCATGCATGCATGCGTCTAAAAAAGGGATGCACATTTTTGGTGGGATGGATATTATTTGCAGTATTGATGAGACCAGCAACCTGTAGGGGAGCTTGAGAGCTAGAATAAAGGTATTTCCTCCATCTTGTCATTTAGCATTTCCTGTACTGTTATTAGGAGGGCTAAACATATTTAAGAAAGCATTTCCCCCACTACAGTTGTCCTCTAATAGGAAAAAATGATATAACCCTGGAAGTAGTAACTGACAGACCAGCATGTTACACTAGCAGGGTGGTAAAGTATAACCATTATTACCCCAGTCTAGAATTCCTATGGTAATCGGCCAGTAATGGGCTGGCTGTATGTCATGGGAGCTGCAGTCAACAACAAAAAAGTTAGTTTAACAAGTCCAGTCTGTAACTACAAATCCAATAAAGTTATGGTAGTAACCGTGCTGATTGAATATTATTGTAGTTAGTGTTTGTACTGTAGATTTACTGATAGTTAGTGGCCAATGGGGTGACTGAAATCAATGGTAGTTGGATGAAGCTAAGGGAACTTGGGCAATAATATGATGAGAGAGGTTTAGTGGTGAGTGAGGAAAATAATAAAATGAATAATAATTTAAACCAGTATAATGTTATCCAACCTGGCAAGTGACACTATAAAAAAAAAGATACAGAAACTATAGGGCTCAAATAGCAGATTCACTGGGCTCTGCAGTGTGTTGACTCAGGGCAGTTTTCCCTTTTTGCTCTGTGTTAAAGACCGGTGGGTGTATATAATTAAATAAAAGCTTCTTCTTTTTCTTTGCTGCAGTTCCCTGTCTGAGAGGTGTATTTTATGATCTCTATGTTTAGTTAACCAACTGCCCCCTCTTGTCACTCCCCTGTGGATGCCCATATTAGTGACCTAGAACATCACTGGAGGTGGCTGTGACCTAGAACATCCCTGTAGGTGCATGGTGCCTATAACACCACTGGAGGTGGGTGGGGCCTACAACATCACAATAGGTGGGTGTGGCTGTGATGTCATGAAATAAGTGTATAAAAGAAACCAGCTGTTCAGTTATGAATCAGTTTAGTTTGAGCTAAGCAGCGAGCAGGTAGCGATTTTTTTGGAGAATTTGATAGAGCGAATTTAAAAATGACTGACAACAGATATAAGAAGGTAAGGGTATGGAACCGCCTAAGGAGGCAGGAAGAACCAGAGGATAGAGTGAGACGCACATGCTGGGAAGAAGAGCAGGTCGTGGAAATAACCCCTGTGCAACGCATACCTCTCAGGCGAAGAATACAAAGATTCTTTAACAATCTGGCCGAGAGGATGCGAACAATTGCAAATCGTCTCAGGTGCAGACGTAGAGGAGTCAGGGCGCCCAACTCCATCGTGAGCGATGTACAGCTGCCACCTCTAGAACTCAGGCAGCAGAGGCGAAGACGATACAGGAAAGTGACCAGCTCCAATGTGAGTGATGAGGAGCCATGCCAGAGGAGAGCACATGCCAGCACAGCCATGAATACGCCAACAGTCATGGCTCCAACAACTTTAGAGCGACTGGTTTTCCAAGAGGTGCTAGGTAAAGGGGGATTTGGAAAAGTCCAGCTGGCATGCGACTTGGTTAGCAAGCGGTGGTTTGCCGTAAAAAGCGTTATGAAGTACTCCATGATAAACTCTGAGGATGTCCTCATTGAGAAGCGAGTGTTAGAGATTGCAGCGGGGAGCAATTTCTGCACTCGTTGCTTTTCCACCTTTCAGACTCCAAGCCATCTGTATTACGTGATGGAATTCCTCTGTGGCGGCTCTCTCTATGACTTCATGAAGAAGAATGGCCAGCTTCCACTTGCAACCACAACATTCATTGCAGCAGAGATTGTTTGTGGGTTGCAATATCTCCATGGAAAGGGGGTCGTACATCGTGACCTAAAACCTGGTAACATCTTGCTGACCGGTGAGGGACATATTAAGATCTGCGATTTTGGTCTTGCCGCGTCAGACATGTCTGGAGATAGAAAAGCTAAGGGGATTACTGGCACCTCAGGATATATTCCCCCGGAAATGATAACTTTCCAAAGATATAATGCAGCTGTTGATTGGTGGGGACTGGGCATCATCCTTTACCAAATGTCAACAGCAAAGTTCCCCTTCAGCTTTTATGGAAGAAGAGTACTTGAGTCAGAAGTGCTCAAAGGTAAACTCACATTTCCAGCCGGCATCAGCCGTAACACCATGGCTGTCATACGCACTTTGCTGCTCCATAGCGATAGACAGCGGCTGGAAAAAGCTGCCAAGATTAGATTGCACCCCTTTTTTCGGAGCATTAATTGGAAACAACTTGAAGAGGGTGCATTAGTACCACCATTTGCACTGAAAGCAAGATCTTTAAGGGAAAGGTGCAATAAGTTTGGCTATCTGGCAGCGTTCCCAGCAAACGAACCCGAAGAAGAGGACATCCTCCTTCCAGAACACCAGGAGAGGTTTAACGGGTTCTCCTCTGCGTCAAGAATTGAGGTGTGTTCCATGCCCTTAATTCTTGTAAAAGAGCTAAAAACACCACGTTCTGGCCGCCTTATTACAACTGATATTTACTACAAGATATGGCCCCAATTCCAACTGGGGTCAACAGCAATAATATGCTAGTAAACATCAATAAACAACAACAGTTGTCTTATGTTCCATACCCTTAACTGCGAAAGAGCGAAAACCATCAAGTTCTAGCAGCCTTCTTACATCTGAGCCATACTGCCAGATTTGGCCCAAATACCAACTGGGATCAACATTAATAATATGGTAGTAAAGAAAAATGAACACACCAGTTATAGTGTGTTCCATACCCTTAATAATTGTGAAGGAACGAAAAACATCACATTCTAGCAGCCTTCTTACATCTGAGAAATACTACCGGATATGGCCCCAATACCAACAGGGATCACCATTAATAATATGGTAGTAAAGAAAAATAAAGGGGTTAAATTCGCCCAACAAATGCTCCATAGACCACCAAGAATGTTAGAAACACAAGTCACAAATAGTGTGTTTGCAAGAGACTCACTTTAACATCTAAAGGAACGATCATGATGAAAACTCAAAATGAAACTCAACATTCAACACTTAATGTCCATTCACGCCCCAATGAACGGCACGAGAAAGGGTTGAACCCTATCCCCATTGATTTTCATCTTAGCCTTCGAACCCGTGGCAGACAGAATTAGAACTGACCCAAACATCAAAGGCGTCAGTCACAACGCATTGAACACAAAATCCACCTGCTCGCAGATGATGTCTTACTCATGCTAACCCATCCCACCATATCTCTGCCCAAGGTCTGTGAAGCTATTCAACAATTCTCAGAAGCTTCCTACTACAAATTGAATATACCCCAAACCCAGGTGCTCCCTATAGGATATCCGCAAACGGCCAGACAATCCCTACGAAATAAATAAATAGTGTGAATGGAGACATAGCGATCCCTCTTATTTGAGCACAAAAATCCCCAAGAACTAAACCGATTGCCATAAACAAAATTCTACACCACAATTTACGCAGGCAAAAGCAGATTTTTTTGAAATGGTAGAAAATAGAACTGTCCTGTCCTTCAACTAACACAGAGAGAAGGAGGTCTGGCTGTTCCCAACATAACAAACTATTACCTAGCTACACTAACTTGCCAAGCTCTATCAATTGGAATGCCTCCATTCGACGCAACTTGGGCATGAATGGAAAACGACTCACCAAGCTCAATTGCCCACTTGAACACACAATGGGCTCCACATTCCACCTCAACATCCATGAAACCCCTTTACCCAACAACTAAAGTAATGATAGAGGCATGGCGAAAACTCAAAAAAGAAACTCAACATTCCACACTTAAAGGTAATGTCTAGTGCCAAAAATGCATCTTCCAAATATTAATGCATATTAATGTCCTTTCAATGTACTTTAAAATGCATGTTTTTCATTTTGCAGTGCTTAAAATCTAAAATACTTACAGCTAGATGAAACTGAAATGACAGCTGTTTGCACAAAGCCTGGACTACCCACTCTAGGTGAGTAAAAGTAATATCAAATGTATTTATTTTTTGCTGCAAGAACCAATGAGAATAATTTTATTCAAATGAATGGTATTTCCTGTCTCTCTGGTGATATAATCAGACAGTGTGTTGCACTGTAAAGAGATTCTACCTGAACACAAAATCGGCCTGTGCGTGGAATGTCCTACTCACACTAACCCATCTCACCATATCTTTGCCAAAGGTCAATGAAGCTCTTCAACAGTTCTCATAAGCTTCCCACTAAAAATTGAATATACCCCAAAACCAGGTGCTCGCTATAGGATATCCACAATGTACTTTAAAATGCATGTTTTTCATTTTGCAGTGCTTAAAATCTAAAATACTTACAGCTAGATGAAACTGAAATGACAGCTGTTTGCACAAAGCCTGGACTACCCACTCTAGGTGAGTAAAAGTAATATCAAATGTATTTATTTTTTGCTGCAAGAACCAATGAGAATAATTTTATTCAAATGAATGGTATTTCCTGTCTCTCTGGTGATATAATCAGACAGTGTGTTGCACTGTAAAGAGATTCTACCTGAACACAAAATCGGCCTGTGCGTGGAATGTCCTACTCACACTAACCCATCTCACCATATCTTTGCCAAAGGTCAATGAAGCTCTTCAACAGTTCTCATAAGCTTCCCACTAAAAATTGAATATACCCCAAAACCAGGTGCTCGCTATAGGATATCCACAATGTACTTTAAAATGCATGTTTTTCGTTTTGCAGTGCTTAAAATCTAAAATACTTACAGCTAGATGAAACTGTGAAATGACAGCAGTTTGCAAGAAGCCAGGAACGGCCACACTAGGTGAGTAATAGTAATTGTGTATTTTTTTATTTTTTGCTGCAAGAAACAATGAGAATAATTTTTATTCAAATGAATGGTATTTCGTGTCTCTCTGGTGATATATAGGATATCCACAATGTACTTTAAAATGCATGTTTTTCGTTTTGCAGTGCTTAAAATCTAAAATACTTACAGCTAGATGAAACTGTGAAATGACAGCAGTTTGCAAGAAGCCAGGAATGGCCACACTAGGTGAGTAATAGTAATTGCCTATTTTTTTATTTTTTGCTGCAAGAAACAATGAGAATAATTTTTATTCAAATGAATGGTATTTCGTGTCTCTCTGGTGATGTAATCAGACAATGTGTTGCACTGTAAAGAGATTATACTTGAACACAAAATCGGCATGTGCGCCGATGATGTCCTACTCACGCTAACCCATCTCTCCATATCTTTGCCCAAGGTCCATGAATATACCCCAAACCAAGGTGCTCTCCATAGGATATCCGCAAACGACCCGACAACCCCTACGAAATAAATAGCAGTGTGAATGAAGACACAGCAACCTCTCTTATTTGGGCACAAAAATCCCCAAGAACTAAACCGATTGCCATAAACAAATTTTACACCACTATTTACGCAGACAAACGCAGATGTTGTGAAATGGTCGAAAATAGAACTGTCCTGTCCTTCAACTAACAGAGAGAAAGAGGTCTGGCTGTTTTCAACATAACAAACTACTACCTAGCTACACTAACTAGCCAAGCTCTATCAATCAGAATGCCTCCATTCCACGACTCCACGCCGAATATGGTCACCCTCACGCCGACTTTCTCACCTACGGTAGCATTTCCAAACACTACAGACATTCCCCCCTCTAGATGAAACCTGTCCATCCATCTCCATACTTTTCAAGCAATGGAGCCATGGCATTGCTACCAAGAAATCAGTGTCGCTCTGCTCCGGCATATTCAACTCATCCTATACATTAGGCAATCTCCCCTATCGCATTCAATAGGAGAAGGAATTGGGAAGATTTCTAACTACAGCTCAATGGTCCCTAGCACTGAAAGCATTGAGAGGAACTACCAAGTGCATAAACCACATCAAAACTCATAAGAAAATCTTATTTAGGTGGTACCTAGTCCCAGTGAGATTGCCAAAAATGTACCACTCCTGCTCTAAACTCTGCTGGAGGAACTGTGGAGAAAAAGGCACAATGACCCACATCTGGTGGTCCTGTAAAACAATACAGAGATTCTAGAAATCCATTTTTAATCTCATCAACGCAACTGTATCTGCTACACTAGCCATTGCACCTGAATATGGCCTCTTCCTCATTATCCTCAACTCATTGAATACCCACTCCAAAAGAAACACATTCTAATAATCTGCCAAGCCAACATTGCAAAAGCCTGGAAACAACCTACAGCACCATCTATTGCAGAAATCATTCAAACAATCAACACCAATGAAGACTATGAATATATGTCGGCGGTCCAGGAAAATAAACATGGAAACCCCACATGCACAGAGGCACATCGCCATAGAAAGAGAGCCCTGCAGCCTGATACCATCTAATCGTATTTAGTCCACACCTGAAGATCCCTGATCTTGCCACCCTTCCGTCCCCACTTCCCCATCTCTTATCCTTCCCCCCCTTTAAAAAAAATATATATGTATATAAAACCCAATCGCTCACTCTCATCTATTTAATATGTACTGCACTTATATCAATATAATACATTTCTCCTGCCTGTTGAGCAATGCACTGTATTTACTGTGTATTACAAATAAATCATGTTTTTTTTTTTTTTTTAAAGTCCAATTCGTTTATATCAACATACTCCTTAATCCTTTAAGGACCAGGGATTTTCCTGGGCCAAGGACCAGAGCGTTTTTCAATTTTTAATACGCGTTTTTTGAAACATAATTTTCCTCTCTCTCATTTAACATACCCATACAAGTTATATGTTGTTTTTTTAAAGAACAGTTGGAGCTTTCTTTTGATACCCTATACATAAAAATGATTTACATTTTAGTATTAAAAAATACATATAAAAGAGGAAA
The DNA here is from genome assembly GCA_036172795.1 of Pelodytes ibericus. Classification (NCBI taxonomy): domain Eukaryota; kingdom Metazoa; phylum Chordata; class Amphibia; order Anura; family Pelodytidae; genus Pelodytes; species Pelodytes ibericus. The sequence goes on from CM069865.1 coordinate 34,612,595, forward strand.
TTTGAGGAAAAAAAAAAAAAAGGGTTTTCCCCATTATTTTCCCAATAATAAGCTACATAACTAGTGCAACACAAACCCACTTATCCCCCCTAATTAACTAACTAATAAAAAGGAAAAATATTGGTTCCCAAACCCCCCATAACAAAAAAGACAGAAAAAAACTCTGAAGAGTGCGATGTCAGATCAGTAAAAATCATGCAACAGGCATGCAGGGGTTACATTTTATTAAATAAATATATTAAAATTACCTTTATTTATTAAAAAAAACTTTATAAATTGTAAAAATAAAAAAATCTGTTAAAAAAACAAACTAAATGAGGGCCATAAAGTGGAAGGAAACTGATCACAGTTAAAAACTGTGATCAGCAATGAAAGGGTTCATTTTTTTTTTAATCTCTGTGTTTGTTATGTATTTATTTTTACTTACAGGTCACTCTCTGTGCTTCACTATAAGAATGTGAAGCACAGAGAGTGAATTAGAGGCAAAGTCAGTGTGCATGCTAATTTGCATGTTATTGCAGTGATCACGTTATCACCGCGATCACATGCCCGGAAATGCACCAATCGGGTCCAGGAGCTTTGCCTCGGGTGCGAGGCTTAGTCCTGGACCCGTTGCAGACTAGCAGGTCGCTAATGGTGCGTCTCTTATGACGAATTAACTCGTCATAAGGTCGGGAAGGGGTTACAGGACAACTAAACTTTATTTTTAGTAAACGAAAATAGAGTACACTGCACCTTTAACTGTGAAGGGAGTAGCAGCACAAAAACACAACCAGTGCTTCACTCCTGGTACATAAAATACACACAAAACAAATAAGTGAAATCGTGCGCTTGCTTCCCAAAACACTAAACACTGTTATTTACCCTTATAGGAGGCAATATTCTCCGTATATAATGTAAGGGGAAGAAAAACAAACACAAAATAAAATAATATAGTGTAGTATATTAAGACTAAGTGGACCAAAAGACATATAGTATATGAGTATATGAGGGTTCCACTCACATCTTCCTGAGCAGTACCCTGCACAGTGTCATAAATATTCGGGAGCTACTCTAGGGGTCTTGAATTCACAGATGTTGTTATCAGATGATCCTCGAGGTCATAAAGAGTAGGACAGGGGAGGAAGGAGATATATCTTCAGTAAAATTTTCTTTAACCCCTTCGCGACCGATGACGGTCCTGCACCGTCATGGGGAAAAACTCCCTTCGTGACCGATGACGGTCCAGGACCGTCATGCAGGTCTGATAGCGGTATGCACGCTGGCATACCGCGATCGCGCTACCAACGACATGGCTAAGTGTCTCGATAGCGAGACACTTCAGCCATGTCGGTTGAGGACTCCCCGGAAACATCCGGGCACTGTGACAGCCAATCACAGCGCCCGGATGTTAATAGCTGTCAAAGCAGGTGCCTGCTTTGACAGCTATAGTCTCTCCCTGCTCCACGGTGATCGTGGGGCAGAGAGAGACTAAATATAGTGTGTGAAGTCTCCCCCTGGTCCCCCCCAGTAACAAACAGCCCCCCAAAGGATTTTTTTAATAAAAAAAAAAAAAGTAGGTTAGGGTTAGAGTTAATCAAAACCCTAATCCTAGAGTTAGAATTAGGGTTTGTACTAACCCTAACCAAAGGGTTAAGGTTAGAGTTAAATAAAAATAAAAAATAAATGTAAAAAAATAACAAATTAAATAAATAAAGAAATTAAAAATAATAATAATAATAAATTGTATACAAATAAGAAGTTATTCCGTAGAGGACCAATGACATGTTATGTCTGTCTGTGGACCTCTAGGGATATTTTATTTAAAAAAAAAAGACTGCTAGTAGGGCCAGTGCTTTGCATTGGCCCCCAGCAGTAGATAGGGGCCCGCAGCAGCTGGATATTTGATCCATGCAGCCGCAGGATAGCAAAAATCGGTGCTTCCTACTATAGACTACATTTCCTATTCTGCTACGGTAGCTTTTGGCTGGCTGAGCATGATAGGAAATGTAGTCACAAGTATTACATAATAAATACACGTTTTAAAGCTGCAATAACCATATCCTAAATTTTGCCCTGTACCTGCCACATAAACCTAGCACACCTATACATGTGGGGTACCGCTATACTCAGGGGAAGTTGCTGAACATATATTGGGGTTTTGTTTGGCAATAAAATAGAATAGTCACTTTAAATTCATTCCTAAGTTTCAAAGTGTGTGGAAATAAAACACACACAAAATTACTACACCAAAACTTGTCAAAGATTGGTGGTAAAAAGACTGAATGAAAAGTGTCAAATTACCCCAAGTTGAATGCCCTGGGATGTCTACTTTATAAAAATGTGTAGGGGGGTTATTCAGTGATTCATATCAGATATCGGTGTTACAGTGTCACTAACGCCAATTTAAAAAAAAAAAGGGTTTTGAAACAGCTAAATGCTACTTGTATTTATTAACCTAAAACATGCAAAAAAACATATAAACATTGGGTATTTCTGAACTCAGGACCTATAGTCAAATCTATTTAGCACGTTTTTTCATTAGCTTTTGAAGCTTAGTAAAAAAGAATTTACAAAGAAAAGTCAGGAAAAGTGTTTAATTTTTTTTAATTTTAACCATATTTTACACAATACAATAAATGATATGAACAAAATAATGTCATGAAAAGAAAGCCCTTCTTGTCCTGAAAAAAAACAATATATAATATGTGTGGGTACAGCAATTGACAAAGAAGAAAATTAAAGCTAAACACAAACACCTCAGAAGTGTTAAAACAGCCTCGGTCACTAACGCACAACATTCCAAAAACAGTCTGGTCATGAAGGGGTTAATAATGCAGAATACAAAAATATAAAATCTTACATAAAAGCAAACGGCAAGCAGCTGCAAAGTGCATGAAGTTCTAGTAGAATGCTCCTCTCCCACACACAACGCGTTTCTCCTTATTCAGGCTTTCTCAAGTGTGTCTCCTGTCCTTAAAACCTCATTTATATAGTCCAGATTTCAAATTTCCCACCTGTAGCGTCGCATAACGTGACATCACACTCCAGTCGCATCTATAGTGACTCTGCATGTACTCTCAGTGAGTACACCCTCCTCCATCTTGCTCCTCCATATGGCCCGGATGTTTATATATCCGTTTCCATGGTGCTGCAGTCTTTCATGCTTGCAGTGAATTTTCATTCTTTGTTGCTATGGAGATGGAATCTTCATAGCTTTGGCTCACAGACATAGTTAAAGGCAGATAGCAGAGAAGGGGGACATTATTAGCATAGTGAAAGCAATGACTATACAATATAATAAAGTGCTTCTCATTACACACATTTAACAAGGATCATTAACTAGGGTTGCCACCTTTTCTTCAAAAAAATACCGGCCTTGGTTCTGTCTCCATAGACTTAACATTGGCCTGATGCCATTTTTTTTACCGGCCTGCCGGTAAAATACCGGCCAGGTGGCAACCCTATCATTAACCCATTAGCTGCAAATACAAATAAAACCAGAGAAAACAAAATATCATATTAAAAACAGCATTTAAAAACAGTATCTGCACTGAACTCTCATATTAAAGGCAATCAAATACAATCCAATAAAATAGTATTAATAAAATTAACCCTCTATGGGTTGCAGTACCTTTCCACTACTATAAAACAATGGATAAAGATATTATCCCTTAAAACCATTATAAACATTTTTTATAAAAAATTGAATAAATCAAATTCTGCATTTAATCCAAGGGGGGTAAGTGTCTTGAGCTCATATACCCATTTCATCTCCAGTTTGCCAAGCCCTTTCCAGGAGTCACCCCCTCTCCAGTGTTTCTTAAATTTGTCTATAGCCATAAAACTTAATTCCTTTGGGTTACTGCCATGTTGCAGGAAATGCTTGGGTACACTGTGGGTCAACAATTTATTTTTAATATTATTACAATGCTCACTCACTCTTTTAGTTATCTTTCTTGTAGTGCGACCTATGTACTGCAACCCGCATTGGGTATTCCAATAAGTATCTAACGTAACACGTGTCTCAATTCATGAATTCTTTAACTTCATATTCTTTCCCAGTTGTTGAAGATCTGAATGTATTCAGTTTTTTGGGCTGTTTTTTAGTTTGCTTACACGCGTTACAGTTATTACAACGAAAAAAACAAGGATTTTGAGTCAGAAAGGTGACTCAAAATCCTGGTTTTTATTGTTGTAATAACTGTAACGCGTGTAAGCAAACTAAATTATTATTGTAATAATATTTAAAAAAAAATTGTTGACCCACATTGTACCCAAGCATTTCCTGCAACATGGCAGTAACCCAAAGGAATTAAGTAAATTCTACTAGAACTTCATGCACCTTACAAGTCTGGAACAACATGCACTTTGCAGCTGCTTGTTGTTTGCTTTTATGTAAGATTTTATATTTTTGTATTCTGCATTATTAAAGAAAGTTTTACTGAAGATATATCTCCTTCCTCCCCTGTCCTACTCTTTATGACCTCGAGAATCATCTGATAACATCTGTGAATTCAAGACCCCTAGAGGGGCTCCCGTATACCTATGACACTGAGCAGGGTACTGCTCAGGAAGATGTGAGTGGAACCCTCATATACTATATGTCTTTTGGTCCACTTAGTCTTAATTTACTACACTATATTTTTTCATTTTGTGTTTGTTTTTCTTCCCCTTACATTATATACAGAGAATATTGCCTCCTATAAGGGTAAATAACAGTGTTTAGTGTTTTGGGAAGCGCACGATTTCACTTATTTGTTTTGAGTAAACTTTATTTTTGTCTCAAGCCTATAATTAACTCAAATAAACTTACCGTATTTTTCGCCTCATTAGACGCACTTTTTTCCTCCTCAAAAGTGAGGGGAAATGTCTGTGCGTCTTATGGAGCGAATGTATGTGCATACTTACCTCCATGCTGCTCTCCGTTGTGTTCTCTCCGTTGTTTCCTCCGTGCAGTCTAACCTCCTGCACGGAGGAAGGAAGCTCCGGGGCAAAAGCCTGGCATAGTGAGTGGCTAAAGCCTGGCACAGAAAGGGGCAAAATCCTGGCATAGTGAGGGGCAAAAGCCTGGCATAGTGAGGGGCAAAATCCTGGCACAGTGAGGGGCAAAATCCTGGCATAGTGAGGGGCAAAAGCCTGGCATAATGAGTGGCTAAGGCCTGGCATAGTGAGGGGTAAAATCCTGGCATAGTGAGGGGCAAAATCCTGGCATAGTGAGGGGCAAAAGCCTGGCATAGTGAGTGGCTAAAGCCTAACATAGTGAGGGGCAAAATCCTGGCATAGTGGGGGGCATAATCCTGGCATATTGAATGGCTAAATCCTGGCATAGTGAGGGGAAAAATCCTGGCATATTGAATGGCTAAATCCTGGCATAGTGAGGGGAAAAATCCTGGCATATTGAATGGCTAAATCCTGGCATATTGAGGTTTTTTTTCTTGTTTTTCTCCTCTAAAAACTGGGTGCGTCTTATGAGGCGAAAAATGCGGTATTTGGCGTAAAAACCCAAAAAATACGGTATTGGGCGTAAAAACCCAAAAGCAGAATATAGACTATTTGGTACAGTCCTAACCTCAACATCTGAGGAAAGGGATTTAGGAGTAATAATTTCAGAGGACTTGAAGGTAGGTAGGCAATGCAATAGAGCAGCAGGAAATGCTAGCAGAATGCTTGGTTGCATAGGGAGAGGTATTAGCAGTAGGAAAAGGGAAGTGCTCATGCCATTGTACAGAGCACTGGTGAGACCTCACTTGGAGTATTGTACGCAGTACTGGAGACCGTATCTCCAGAAGGATATTGATACTTTGGAGAGAGTTCAGAGAAGGGCTACTAAACTGGTTCATGGGTTGAAGGATAAAACTTACCAGGAAAGATTAAAGCATCTTAACATGTATAGCTTGGAGGAAAGACGTAACAGGGGGGATATGATAGAAACATTTAAATACATAAAGGGAATCAACACAGTAAAGGAAGAGAGTATATTTAAAAGAAGAAAAACTACCACAACTAGAGGACATAGTCTTAAATTAGAGGGGCAACTATTTAAAAGTAATATCAGGAAGTATTACTTTACTGAGAGGGTAGTGGATGTATGGAATAGCCTGCCAGTAGAAGTGGTAGAGGTAAACACAGTCAAGGATTTTAAGCATGCGTGGGATAGACACAAGGCTATCCTAGCTATAAGACCGGGAACGGGGGACTAATAAAAGTACTCTGGGCAGACTAGATGGACCGAATGGTTCTTATCTGCCGACACATTCTATGTTTCTATGTTTCTATTTATTTTTAATTTATTTTGGGGGTACTTATTTTACACTCAATGTGATTCATATGCGTCTATTGACAAAAATGTTAACCCCTTAGTGACAAGACATTTTCACCTTGACTTTCCCTTGGTGACAATGGCTGTTTTGACATTTCTAGGGTGTTTGTGTTTAGCTGTATTTTTTTTCTTTCTCACATACTGTACCCACACAAATTATATGTTGTTTTTATCGTAATAAGAAGGGCTTTCATTCGATACCATTATGTTCATCATATCTTATAATTTACTACAAAACAAATCATAAAATATGATGAAAATTTAAAAAAAAAAACACTTTTTCTAACTTTGACCTAAAATATAATTTACACAAATAAAATCATTAAAAAAGACCCCATCTAAATAGTTTATAAATGTTGTCCCGAGTTCAAAAATATGCATGTTTCCATATTTTTCGGTATTTTTTTGCGAGTTATGGGGCAAAAACCAAAAATAGTGTTTTTTGGTTTTTTCCTATATTGATCTTTTGACCCCAACCCCAACCCAAAATTTAACCCTAACACTAAATGTAACCCCAACTCTAATCCTTATTATATCCCTTAATATGTTTTAATTTTAATTTAATTTTAACCCTATCCCTTATGCTAAAAATTATTTAATTTTAACTCTATATGCTTATCTAACTATAATACCGTTTTTAATTAATTAAATATTTATTTTAAATTTTTTCCATTGCAATGCTACTTAAATATGCAGTCAAGTAGCATATTCAGAGCGACGGAAGTAAAGTTACTTTCACTTCCGAAGCTCAGACCGGCAGAGGGTATAGCCATATTGACGGAGCAGCATGCTCCGTCAATATGGTGCCCACGATCGCTCCGGGGGCGATCGTGGGTGGCACAGAGGAGAAATTTCGGTGCTGGCTATTGCTTCGACATTGAGGCAATAGACCAGCACCGTTAAAGCGGTTTTCGCGATCATTGATCGGGGAAACCGCTTGATTCTCCGCAGGACGTGCCAGGCACGTACGTTGTCGTTAAGGGAGTTTCTCCCAGGACGTGCCTGGCACGTCCTTTGTCGTCAAGGGGTTAATATAGAAACATAGACAATAGACAAACTGTTCTCTGAGTGAGGTGTATCATCTTTGTCCTCCGTATCCCCCTAGCCACGCTCCAGTGATGCCCACGAGCTGCGCTGGGTGCCACCCTGCTGTGAACATGGTTCCTCCTCCTCATCATCATCATCACTATCCTCTTCCTCCTCCAAAACTGTGCCCTGGCTTGACAGTTGTGTACCTGGCCTATGCTGGTGCAGGAACCCACCCTCCAAGCCACTTGTGAATGACGGGCCTGATAACCGTGGAAATGACCCCTCTTCTTCCTCCTCCTCTTCCTCCTGTGCCACATCCTCTTCCATCATCGACCTAAGCGTTTTTTCAAGAAGACATACAAGCGGGAAATTAAGGCGCATATGAGGCGGTGAGCGGGAAGGCCTAAGTTACGCTGCAGCGCAGGGGGCGAGCAGCAGCAGGGTGAGAACGCCTAAAGTGCGCACAGACGGCCCGCAGAATTTCTGCACCACCAAATTTAGCACATGCACGCTGTGGGGGTTTTTCACCCAAACATATGAGTTTTTAAAGAGCCTGCTGTCATTTCCCCTTGGCTGTGCTGAACTTGGTGGTGAAGGTGTTACGCTGACCGGATGAGGAGGTGGTAGAGGAGGTGGTAGAGGAGAAGGAAGAAGCTGAGTAGGAGGAGGAGGCAACAGGAGGCAAAGAGAAATGCCCTGCAATCCTCGGTGGCCCTGCAATCCTCGGTCTCACTCACCTTGCTTTCTCTGCTCCCCATCCCGCCGCCGGAACTGCAGCTGCAGCATCCGGCGGCAGCAGGCGAACTTCTTAAAGCGGCGACGGCCGCCGAATTGCTTAAAGTGGCCCACCGCCACTTTAAGCAATTCGGCGGCCGTCGCCGCTTTAAGAAATTCGCCTGCTGCCGCCGGTTGTAGCAGCAGCCGAACTCTTAAAGTGGCGGCCGCCGCCGATTCACTTTAAGTGGCCAAGGCGGCCCCGGGGCAGGCGGCCCACCGGGATTTTTCCCGGTATCCCGGTGGGCCAGTCCGGCCCTGGACTGTTCTATTTGACTCTCAGATATGAAGTGCACCGCAAGACGCAAATGTACTATTTACCACCCAAAACAATTAGAATTTTTCAAAGTGCGCTGTAAGCACAGTATTTGACGGTTCTATTTGACTGTCAGATATGAAGTGCAGGACGCAAATGTAATATTTAACACCAACAAATTGCAGTATTTAAAAATGCCTAGATGTTACCCACTGAGCTAACAGAACAGGATTAAAGTCATGGCCTGGCACACTTGCAGTTGCAAGTGCACTGCACTCTCTGTGGCACTGGGCTCAGGGCAGGGTACAAATATTTAGTATAGCACCCACTAAAATAATCACTGTAATTTGAATAATCGCTGTAGTTTTAATAATCGCTGTAGTTTGCAGATTCAACATCAGAAATTTTGAATCTGTCCCTCACAGCTGCAGCATCCTCTCCTTACACTAAGAAGAGCTCATATGATGTACGTGTAACTGACTCTAGCTTATAAATAGAGGCTGGATCACATGCTGCACTGGCCAATCACAGCCATGCCATTAGTAGGCATGGCTGTGATGGCTTCTAAAAGCAAACGCGTCAAACGCTTGTTGATTGGCTGCCCTGCAGCCTTTCAAAATGCGCCATTAAATCGTCGAACCCCGAACTAAAACACAAACATACAGTGGAATGTCCGTGTTCGGGGTCCAAAAACCGTAATGTTCGGTACGTACCGGAATAGTGCGGTTCGGGTTTGCACAACACTAGTCAGAATGGGTGGAGATCAACAATAGTAGTCATATGGTCAGAATGGGTGGAGACAATTGTAGTCGCTTGGTCAGAATGGGTAGAGACTAAAAGTAGTCATGTGGTCAGAATGGGTGGAGACCAATAGTAGTCATATGGTCAGAACGGGTGGGGACCAATAGTAGTCACGTGGTCAGAATGGGTGGAGACTAATAGTAATCATGTGGTCAGAAAGTGTCAGAGCTTTTCTCATTGGTCCCTGAGTTACAGGCTCAGACAAAGGATGTAATCACACCTCACTGCACTGATTGGTTGCTCTGTTCCTCTTCCCCCTGATTGGTCATCAACTAGTTTGGCATCAAATGTAATTATCGCCTTGTATTCTATGGTAAATTAATCTGTTTACGGTTCTATTGTTTAATCAACATTATCTTCTGTGGGCTCTAGGACACTTCATCGCGGCTGATTCACCGCTGACAGTTCAGCGCTGCAGTTTGAACGCTGAACTGTCAGCCCTTACATACGTACACCCCGAATTAAATTATCCTCCCCTAATAAATGAACTCCCCCCCAAACTTATACTAAAATTAACCCACAAACTCCAATTGCAAAATCCTGGCATATTAAATGGGATATTGGGGGGGGGGGGGGAGGGCAAAATCCTTGCATATTGAGAGCAAAATTCAGGCATATTAAATGGCATATTGGGGTGCAAACTCCTGGCATATTGAGGGGCAAAATCCTGACATATTAAATGGCATATTGAGGAACAAAATCCTGGCATATTGAGAGTAAAATCCTGGCATATTAAATGGAATATTGGGGGGCAAAATCCTGGCATATTAAATGGCATATTGGGGGGCAAAATATTGGCATATTGAGAGCAAAATCCTGTCATATTAAATGGCATATTGGGGGGCAAACTCCTGGCATATTGAGGGCCAAAATCCTGGCATATTGAATGGCATAATAATCCTGGAATACTGAGGGGTTAAATACTGGCATATTGAGTGGCATAATAATCCTGGCATATTGAATGGCTAAATCCTGGCAAATGGAGTGGCAAAATAATCCTGGCATACTGAGGGGTTAAATACTGGCATATTGAGTGGCATAATAATCCTGGCATATTGAGTGGCTAAATCCTGGCATATTGAGTGGCTAAATCCTGGCATATTGAATGGCTAAATCATGGTATATTTAGTGGCAAAATAATCCTGGCATATTGAGTCACAAAATAATCCTGGCATATTGAATGGCTAAATCCTGGCACATTGAGGGGTTAAATACTGGCATATTGTAATTGGCAAAGTGATGCTGTGGCATGGTCTGTGGGGCAAAATAACATGTACTATGAGGAAAGTGACACTGGCTAATCCTGTGGGGCAAAGTGACACTATGGCATGCCAAATCATGTAGGTTAGTATGAGTGCAAGCCAAGTGCTGTGGGTGCAATAATGACATGGAAAGTTCTGTGGGTACTGTATGGTGCTGTGTTAAGTCCTTTAGGTTCAATGTGGGTGCAGAGGAAGGGAATAAAAAATAGGAATGCAATTTTTCAATAACATTTTTAATAAATAGAATATTAAATAATTCAAAGAAGTATAAATGCAACTAGTTATAGAGAAATGTCTGTGTTTATAGATATGTATTGTTTTCAAATTGTACAATTTTCCCCTTGTGGGGCTCCTGTGTGTCTCATAATTAATGGCGGTCCCATGTGTGGCATATTTATTGGGCCTCATGTGTGGCATAATTAAGGGGCTCTTTTGTTTGGCATGATTATGGGGCGATTGTGTGTGGCATAATTAAGGGGCACCTGTGTGTGTGGCAAAATTAATTGGGCTCTAAGGTGAGGCATAAATAATGGGGCTCTGGTGTGGCATAATTTATGGGCTTTGGTGTGGCATAATTTATGCGGTTCTTGTGTGTCATAGTTATGGGGGTCCTGTATGTGGCATATTTAATGGGCCATCTGACTGGCATTACTAAGGAATCTGTTTGGCATGGTATTGGAGGAAATACAGGGTGGTTGACACCATGAGTTACCGCACCGGGTGACACCAACCCTAGTGACGCCTCTGTTTGCCACTGGCAGTTGTCTACAGTATTAATATGCCACAGTTAGTTTACCCAATAAAAGCATTATCTCCTCTCAACACCTTCCCCAGTACTCATCTTGCTGCTGCTCTATTGTGTCCCTGGCCGTCTCATCCGCACAGTCTTCCCTCTAAGCATGCTGAGTGCAGGAAGTGGGGAACTAGACTCCAGCTGGATGAAGACTTCTGCCCTCCATGTGACACAGTGACATGGCAGTGGGACCATGTTGCGACCAGCGGGGACCCCCGGTTGACCAGTGGCCCTGGGCATGTGCAACCTTACACACAATCACACATAAATACATACAGTTGCACACATACATACATTTACACAGACACCCATATACACACTGTCTCACACACACAGTTACACACAGTCACAATTACACACATACATACAATTTTACAGACAACCTTATACCCACTGTCACACACACACAGCCACCCTTACACACACACTCATGTACACACACATACTTATACACCCACACTTATACACATTGGCACACACATACTTATCCACATTGACACACACATACTTATCCACATTGACACACACATACTTCTACACACTGACACACACATACTTATACACACTGACACACACACTAATACACACTGGCACACACACTGACACACACTTCCACACATAATTTTCTTTTCTTTTTTTATCGCCCCCCCCTCCCAAAAAAAAAACGTTATGATGATTGGTCCCCCTCTCTGCTTAATTACCTATATTTGCAGGGAGGAGGACGTTTTTGACAGTGTCTGTGGAGGCAGAACACCAGCATCTCGGTTCTCATGCCGGATATCAGGTACATCCGGGGTGCCGCCACCTCACACCTCGACGGGGAGGAGCTTACACCCGTCGCGATGTGGTCTGTGAGCAGGAGGTGAGGTCAGGCGCTCACCTGCAGCACGCACATCAGGGAGGGGGTGCTGGGGAGGGAGCTCCCTGTAACACCCTGCGCACCTGCCCATCATCGGCCCTGATCATGCCATCCATCGCAATGTTACCCCCACACACAAAAATAAGCACATACACACAATTGGACTTTTATTGCAGTGAGTTTTTTATTGAATTGTATAAAATGTGTATATTAAGTGTATAATTGCAGTGTATGAACTGTATATATGGATCAAAATGTATATATATGACTGCAATAACTTCTTACAATGCAACACAGATAGAGAGCACTTACATATGTTCATATAATATATTTATAAATATCTATACACATCTCGCTCTCTCTCACTAGTTGCATTTATACTTATATGAACTTCTTAATATTATATTCAACTGTTTTCATATGTAATAAAAATGGTATTAAAGAGTCGCATTTCTCGGTTTTATTCCCTTTTTCTGCACCCACATTGCACCTAAATGACTTAACACAGCCCCATAGAGTAGCCACAGCACTTGGCTTTCACTCATATTGCACCCACACAATTTGGCATGCCACCATGTAAATTTGCCCCACAGAACATACCACAGTGTCACTTTGTCCTACTGAACTGCCCATGCAGAACAAGCCACATTGTCACTTTCCCCCATAGTACATGTTATTTTGCCCCACAGAACATGCCACTGTCAGGCACGAATTAACATGCCACAGTCACTTTGTCATTAACAACCACCAGTTTGCCTGTTAAAATATGTCACCATTTGTCCATTAAATATGTCTCAGTGCGTCCATTAATATGCCACAGCTAATTTGCCCATCAATATGCCAGTATTATTTTCCAATTAATATGCCACATACAATTTGCCCATTAATATGGCAGCATTATTGTGCCATTAAGATGTCAGTATTATTTTGCTATTTAGATGCCAGTAATATTGTACCATTCAGATGTCGGTATTATTGTGCCATTCATATGCCAGTAATATTGTGCCATTCAGATGCCAGTACTATTTTGCCATTAAGATGCCAGTATTATTGTGCCATTCAGATGTCAGCAATATTGTGCCATTAAAATGAAAGTAATACTGTGCCATTAAGACGCTAGTATTATTGTGCCAATAAGATGCCAGTATTATTGTGCCATTAAGATGCCAGTAATATTGTGCCATAAGATGCCAGTATTATTGGGCCATTAAGGTTTTAAAAATAAAAACAAAAGAGGACAGGAAAAGAAGCGTAATTTTTAATCCTCGCCCCCATACTCCTTGTCCTAAGGCTCAGACAGTGTCAGCAGTTCCTACGACCCTCCTGACAAAACAATAGGAGGAGTACGAAATAGGGAAGAAGGGTAAAAGAAAAGGAAAAGAGAGAAGGAATAAAAAAGGGGAAAAATAAAGAAAAATACGAGGTGTAAGGAAGAGGCAAAGAGAAACCTCCGCCCTACCGGGATAATATTAAGGAACTCTGCTCCAGAAACTCACTGAACCGCTCCGCGGTCCCCCAAACTATAAGGGAAACCGAAGACTTACGACTCAAAATACCCGATAATACCTGGGATAAGAGCGTGGAGAAGGAGGAGGGGAAGGAGAGAGAGAATATAAAAGGGAGGAAGAAAGAAAAAAAAGAGAAAAAAGAGGAGCGTAAGGAAAAGGTCTCCAAAGAATTATGGCAAGTAAAAAAGGAAACGAACAGAAGCACCCGGAGAAGGAAAGAGAAAGAAAGACTACAAGAAAAGACCAGAAGCAAGAAAAAAGTTTCTCTAATTTTTTTTCCTCCCAAGTAGACAGAAGCATGTCGGACGCAGGCTCCATCAGCCCCTCGAATAAAGAACGAAACAAAAAAACTCCAGAAGAGGTGGAGAGCAAACGAGATGAAGGAGGAAGCATTTCTCCAGAATATTTAAAATCATGCCTTCAGTCCCAAGCGGAACAAATAAAACAAGAGATAATTAAAAATAGCACCGACCTTAAGCTCGAAATAGGAGAAATCGGACAAAAGATACAAAATTTAGAAGAAAGATTTAATTACCTGGAAACTCTATCAACAGACTCGAAAGCGTCTTTAAAAAAGCAGCACATCAGAATATCCTTTTTGGAAGGGAAAGTCGCCGAACTAGAGGATAGGGCGAGACGTAACAACCTTCGATTAAGGAATATCCCAGAATCTGTCCCTCAGGAGCAACTATATGCTTTTGTAAAACACTTTTTTGAGGACTTGGGAATAAAGATGGAACAGGAAACAAATTATATCGAAAGAATTCACAGATTATATAAGGCAAAAAACGCCCCTGCAGAAGCTCCAAGAGACGTAATAATCTGCTGCCACTCATACATAATGAGAGAAAATATTATGAAGCTAGCCAGGCAGACTCCAAATAAAGGAGAGAATTCAAACATAAAGATTTTCCCAGATCTCTCATTTGAAACAAGACAAAAGAGGAGAGCCTTCTCTCCAACCACACTGATTCTGAGGAAACATGAGATAAAGTACATGTGGGGTTTTCCGACAAGACTTATCATCTTCTCAGAGGGAAATACAGTGTCTTTCAACTCAGAAGAAGATGCCGCCAATTGGCTAACTCAGCAAAATCTAATGTAGAAAGGGGACGTGCAGAAGTTCATCAAAGACCTAGAGATATGAGGAGGGAGAAAGTGATCCATTAGAGAAAAGGAAGAAACTCTTCTCTCAACACCTGGTCTCATAACAGCTGAGATGGTCTTTGAGGAGGAGGAGAGGGGAAATATTTTTTTTTTTTTTTTTCTCCTTCTCTCTCTCTCTCGATAGAGATTTAAGAAAGGGAACATTTTAAGGACTCAGACCTATTCATCGTTGACTTATTACTACAACTTCTGCCATCTTAGGGCATCACACCTTTTAGGAAGTAATTAAAAACACTCCTCGTACCAATCGTATTTCTAGTAATTCGGGGTCCCCTCACCCCAATATTTTTTAGCACTTAAATTCACTACATAACTCACTGTTCTAATATATATCACAGTAGGATAGTATATTTGTCGAGGGAGAACCTCGGGGAGGGATTGCTCTGAGGGGGAGATAGGGAAGAGGGAGGGACTCCCTCCAAAGAGGGAACATGGAGATAGATGCACAATAAGGGGGAACCTATTAAATACACTTAGAATCACTGTATCACAGGGCTCTCCCCCACAGCACGATATTATTGTTTTTTTGGTGTCATAAGGAAGAAGAAGGATAGGGAAATGTTAATTTAGTCATTATATATTTAATTTTTTTTTTTTTTTTTTTTTTTTGCCTTCTCTAGCCTCCCCTGGCGCAGCTAATCTAGCATATAGTAATATTAGCGAATAGGGTAATATAGATTTCAGTTAGGGCATCACACCTTTTAGGAAGTAATTAAATACACTCCTCGTACCAATTGTATTTCTAGTATTTCGGGGTCCCCTCACCCCAATATTTTATAGCACTTAAATTCACTACATAATTCACTATTCTAATAATATCACAGTAAGATAGTATAGTGTGGAGGGAGAACCTCGGGGAGGGATAGCTCAGAGGGGGAGATAGGGAAGAGGAAGGGACTCCTTCTAAAGAGGGAACATGGAGATAGAGGTACAATAAGGGGGAACCTATCAAATACAATCAGAACCACTGTATCGCAGGGCTCTCCCCCACAGCACAATATTATTGTTTTTTCGGTGCCATAAGGAAGAAGAAGGATAGGGAAATGTTAATTTAGTCATTTATTTATTTATTCAAAAAATTTTTTTTTTTTTTTTTTTTTTTTTCTCTCTCTCTCTCTCTCTCCTCTCTTTTCCACCTCCGCCTCCCATATCGGAGATTTGGGAGAGTATAGACGAGAGAGAGGAACTCATAGGAGATCATTGTTTTTCCCCCCCCCGGAGGATGAACGCACTCAGCGGGCTCAGCTTCAACCTAGAATTGGAGCTTGAAATGACCCATGGTAACATGGTATTTAAATCCCCACTGCCCGAAATGTCTTCGGTAGTGGAGATTGTAATGGGCTTTCCCATTAAAATCTGTTATATGTTGTTTGTTTATGTTGTTATTGATGCGACGCGTGGGGCCGGGAACAAGGGGGGGGTTGCCCAAGAATATGGTTAGAGTTATATCAATTAACAACCAGGGATTGAATATTTCAGTTAAAAGATCAGTAGTATTTAGTGAGTTGAGGAAAATAAAAGCCCAAATTGTTCTCCTACAAGAGACGCATTGGCGAAAAGAGGACAGTAAAAAATGGATTCCAAATAATTATAGCACAATTATCTCATCAGCTCTTATAAATAAGAAAAAAAGAGGAGTAGCAGTATTGATTTCAGAAGACTTAGACTTCCAAGTAGAATACCAGGAGATAGATGAGGAAGGCAGATTTATTATCTTAGTTTGTCAGATTCTAGGAGAACTATTTACAATTATTAATGTTTATGCCCCAAACACAGCAACAGTAAACTTCATTCAAAAATTAATATCCAAAATCATCAAGATAAAAAAAGGTAAATTAATCATAGGAGGAGATTTCAATTGTTTAATGGATGGTAATATGGACAGATTATCCGTAAAGAAAACCCCCCCAGACAAAAAAACTAAAAGCAGAGCTAATAGGTTTACAAAAATTATACATAATGCTGAGCTTCTAGACGTATGGCGCACATTCCATCCACAAGAAAGAGAATTTTCTTGTTACTCCAAATCCCATGCAGTATACTCAAGAATTGATTTCTTTTTTGGGAATCATCAATTAATAAAAGGAGTGGAAAAAGTCTCAATAAGAGAGGTGACATGGTCAGACCATAGTGCCCTCGTTATGGACTTAAAAGATAGTGAACCAAAAGGCTCCCGCTCATCCTGGAAATTAAATGACCTCCTATTAAAAGAATCTAAAGATATAGAAGAAGTCAACAAAATGACCGATCTTTTTTTTAAAGAAAATGCTAATAATGAAATCTCAGAACCCATAGTTTGGTGCGCCTATAAAGCAACTTTAAGAGGCCATTTTATTAAGAGTGGATCAATAAAAAGGAAAACAAGGGGCGCTTGCCTGACAGATCTATACATGGACCTATATGGGAAATCTAGAGATAACAAGGAAAATCCCTCTGAACAAAAAACTCAAGAGGTAGGAACAATAAAACAACAAATAAATAGACTTCTTCAAGAACAAGCCATAAGAAATTTAGAGACTATGAAATCAAAGTGGTACTACCAGGGAAACAGAGCAGAAAAAATGCTATCCAATAAAGTCAAGGGAAAAAGAGCGAAACAAGTGGTCCATAGGATTATAACAGAAGAAGGCGAACAGCGTCTTCCAACAAAAATAGCTAAAGCCTTTAATGATTATTATCATCAGTTATATAATATTCCAACAAAAGTCGAAAATTTAGACCCTTACTTTAATAACAGAGTAGTTAAAAAAATATCACCAGAACATCTTATAGAGCTATGTAAACCTTTCGCTCCAAAAGAAATTAGCACAGCCATAAATAGTCTAAGTAAAAAAAAAACGCCTGGCCCGGATGGCTACTCAAATCTATTTTATCAAACATTCAGCAAGATCCTAACTCCCCATATTACAATAGCTTTCAATGAAATGGTGAGGGAAAGATCGATCCCTAGTGAAATGTTACGGGCCAATATTATTCCAGTCCTAAAAATTGGTAAATCTCCAGACTTGGTATCAAATTATAGGCCTATATCCTTACTGAATGTAGATATAAAACTGTATGCCAGTGTACTAGCAAAAAGACTTCAACCAATTCTGCACTCAATTATACATCGGGACCAAGTCGGATTCATTAAGGGTAGGTCGATGGCAAACTGTGTGAGAAGAGTATTGAATGTATTAGAAATGATGCACGGCTCGGGAACTCCATTCCTCGCCCTGTCGGTGGACGCAGAGAAAGCCTTCGACAGGGTGAGGTGGACTTTCCTGAGCCGTGCACTGGAGGCCTACGGCCTGTCGGGCTGGATTTTGGACGCCATAATGGCGCTATATCTGTCCCCGACGGCCAGATCAATAGGCAAAGGGTCAGACGCAAGCTGGTTTCCCATCTCTAATGGGACCCGCCAAGGGTGCCCTTTATCCCCCCTGCTCTATGTGATATCAATAGAATTTTTAGCGGAAGATATAAGACAAAATCACAAAATAAAAGGGTGCCAATGCGGTCAGACGGAACTCAAAGTAATTCTCTACGCAGATGATATTCTAATCCTGTTGGAGAATCCAGTCTCCTCCCTGAATGAAGTTAGTAAAGTAATAGAAAGTTATAGTAGATTCTCTAATTATAAATTAAACACAAATAAATCAATGATCCTAGTAAAGAATATGCCTGAAAAAGAAAAAAAATATATCAAGGAAAACTATAATTTTGAATGGGTAAAAAGATACTGTCCTTACCTGGGAATTAATATCCCAAAAAACCCCAATAAGATATGGGAGTATAACATCCTGCCCTTCATTCAACAAACTAACAAACAGCTAAGAGATCTTGCTAACTCAGAGATATCGTGGTTAGGACGCATCAACGTACTTAGAGCCTACATTCTGCCGAAGCTCAACTTCCTTATGCGTATGATACCTATAAGAATCCCAAAACCATGGTTAATGTTGATCCAGGCGGCCTTTTCAAAGTTTATATGGCGAAATAAAAAACCCAGAATGAATAGAGAGGTATTAAAACTAAAATATAAAGAGGGAGGGCTGGGTGCCCCTGATATCCTGGAATCACATGAAGCAGCAATGTTCCTACATTTAATAAACTCTATCAGAGAAAGAGAAGAAAGAGAGATTTGGGAAGAAATAGAATCCCACAGATCAGGTGTCAAAAACTTAAAACAACTGATTTGGACGTTAGGCCCGAACAAGAAGCAAATACTTGCTCAAGGAAATTCCCATGTACTGAAAGGTATAAAGTCCACTTGGGAAATCATGAGCAAGAAACTAGGAATCAAAGGCAAGCTACTAGAAAATCTCCCATTAGAAACAGTCGCCTACAATATAGAAAATATCAACTACGATGCCTGGGTAAAGAAAGGCCTAACCAAAATATCTGACATAATGGAACAAGGGATCTTAAAACCCTTCCTAGACCTCCAAGTAAAATATGGCCTAACAACCAAAGACAACTACGCCTATATAAGAACTTGCAACTTCCTCTCAAGAGGAAACGTAGCAAAAAACACAAAATCCAGCACATTACTAATTCAAATCCTAGAATCGGCAACAGAGAAAAATCTCTTAACAAAATGTCTAAATCTCTTGAAAGAGACGAGAAATGAGCCTAGACCTGTGGCCCTGGGGAAATGGGAAACAGACTTAAACATAAAAATAGATCAAATCAAGTGGCAAAAATCATTCTCCAGGGTTAACTCCGCTATACATTGTCTCAACCTGTCTGAAACTCACTATAAAATAATGCACAGATGGCACTATGTGCCTAGCAGACTAGCGAAATTTTACCCAAACTGTTCATCAGATTGTTGGAGATGTGGCAGACCAAATGCAGATTACATCCACATCTGGTGGTCGTGTGTAGGAGTCCGGGCACTGTGGACAGAACTTGCCACATATATTAAAAAGCTGACAACGAGAAATTTAGAGCAATCCCCGAAAACCTTTCTTTTACATCTGGACTGGCCACATATGTCCACTTCAGAGTCTGACTTGATAAACCATATCCTGATGAGTATGAAATTGTCCTTAGCCCGCAGATGGAAAACCGCTAACATCCCCTCTTGGCAGGAAATAAAAAACCAAACTATACACCAAATTAAGATGGAACAGGGAATTCTTAGACAAGACTCCTATAACAACCTAAAAATCAACCTCTGGGAAGCCTGGATAGATAAACTACTAACGATAGTCACATAACCAGTAGAAACAAGCTCTCGCCCCCCCAACACCAGGTTCCCTGCCCCCCGCGTCTAGCATCTTTTGTATATATGTCTATCGGTTTAACATAATGATTAAGGGATATTTATGAAGATTTATTAAATAAACTAAGGAGGGAGGAGGAGGGAAGGATGGAGGAAAGACAACCCATGGGCTTGATGGAATGGGCACATTCCCACTTATTATCGTCACGAACTAATTCCTATCTTTTCGCCCTCCTCTTATGCCTTATCACCCTTAATGTATTTTGTATAGTCAATGTATTTTCTGTATGTTCACAATACAAAAAAAAAAAAAAAAAAAAAGTGAAAAAAAGAAAGGAAAAATATGCACTAGACACAGTGATGTCAAAACACATCTCATGAATACAAAAGATGAAGCATGGTGGGTGGCTGAGTGTCTGGAAAAAAAAAAAAAAGATGCAAGTAATACTGTGCCATTAAGACGCTAGTATTATTGTGCCAATAAGATGCCAGTATTATTGTGCCATTAAGATGCCAGTAATATTGTGCCATAAGATGCCAGTATTATTGGGCCATTAAGGTGCCAGTAATATTGTGCCATTCAGATGCCAGTAATATTGTGCCATTAGGATGCCAGTATTATTGTGCCATTTAGATGCTAGTATTATTGTGCCATTAAGATGGCAGTAATATTGTGCCATTCAGATGCCAGTAATAGTTTGCCATTCAGATGCCAGTATTATTGTGCCATTAAGATGCTAGCAATATTGTGTCATTCAGATACCAGCAATATTGTGTCATTCAGATGCCAGTAATATTGTGCCATTAAAATGCCAGTCATATTGTGCCTTTAAGATGCCATAATTATTGTGCCATTCAGATGCCCCAGTCAATTTGCCCATTAAGATGCCAGTATTATGCAATGCGCTGTAAAGGTGGCAAGCGAGGGCTGGGGGCCATGAGGCAGCTGCCTTGGGCCCCCCAGGAGTATCTGGACCCAGGGCATCTGTTCCGTTTGCCCCCCATTAAAGACGGTCCTGACTGGCATGTGCTATCAAAACTACATGCCAGGTTATCCTCATACCAGGGGCTCTGAGTAAATGACTTGTGCTTCTATATTAGAAGTATTGTGTGTAAACAGAATATGTCTAGAAGACATACACACTCAAAAAACTGAGCTCCAGACACCCGGTATTACTAAGTAATAAGTTGGAACTAAATCTCCCAGGATACATCAAGTAGCATTATGTGACTCTGCCCCTACAGAAAGTTGGCACGTTTGCAGACCAGACTACAGTTTACAGATTACAGCCCTAGCGTATATACATTATTCCTAAGCTTCCCTGAATAAAATAGCAAATTACGTTGAAAAAATACCAATGTCCATCAACTTCAACACTTCTACCTATCATTCCTGATTTTGCTCCAAAAAAACACACCTAATTAAGCTATTTAAAATTTTGCCACTTGGGGGGGGGGGGGGGGGGGATTCCTTCTTGACCCCAAAAGGCAATCTCCTTGGATGAAGAAATTCTAAAATATTGTTTATTCTATTATTAATTGCCCTGTATTTCCTGCTTTTCTAAAATTGTATCCAGACCCTTTTTGAATGCATTTATTGCATTTGTTAGCACCACCTCTTGGCAGAAAGTTTCATACCTTTATTGTCGTAACCATAAAGAATCCCTTCCAAAATCTTTGCTCAACCAGTCTCCAGGGATGCCCTCTAGTTCTTTGTACATTTCTATTAATGAACAGGTCACTAGAGAGTTCCTTATTTTGGCCCTGCACATATTTCTATAATGCTATACTATTCATAGAATGCATTAGAAAATAAGAACCATTTGGCCCACCTAGTCTTCTCAATTTTCTAAATATGTTTATTAAATCTTTTATCTAGGATAGCATTGTATCCATTCCACGCATGCGTAAACTCCTTCAATGTTTTTACCTCTACGACTTCCGCTGGAAGGTTATTCCATACATCTACTACCCTCTCAGTAAAGTAATATTTTGCCATGCACCTATTTTGCACCCACTGCACTTTGCATGCACTCATAATGCACCCAATTTGGCATGCAACAGTGTCGATTCACCCTGACAGAACTTTCCACAGTGTCACTTTGCCCCACAGAACTGCCTCTGCAGAACATGCTACAGTGTCACTTTCCCCAATAGTACTTGTTCTATTGCCCCACAGAACAAGCCACAGCATCACTTTGCCAATAAAAATAAGCCACTGTCAGGTACCAGTCACTATGCTATTAAAATATGCAAAAGCCAGTTTGGCTATTAAAATATGCCACAGTTTGTCCATTAAATATGCCACAGTTTGCCTATTAAAATATACCACTGTTAGTTTGCAGATTTAAGTGTGACACTGTTAGTTTGTCCATTAATGTGTCACAGACAGTTTGCCCTTTAATATGCCACTGTTAGTTTGCCCATACACATTCCACAGCCAATTTGCCCATACATATGCTACAGCCAGTTTGGCCATGATTATGCCACAGCCAATTTTCACATTTCCAGCCTTAGTTTGCTCATTAATATGTCACAGCCAGTTTGCCCATAAATATGCAACAGCCAGTTTGCCCATTAATTTGCCACAGCCAATATGCCCATTAATATGTGTTTGAGACACAATGACACACACTAAAATCATATCTATTACAACAGGATTTATATTGGAGGAAAAGAAAAAACACATGATATCAGCTTTTGACATGCCAAGCACAACTCTACATGGGAAGAGATGCTGATCTCTCTGCTGCCTTTGACACCGTTGACCACCGCCTCCTTCTTAACAGATTATCCTCATTTGGCATAGGTGGTATGGCACTCTCTTGGACAGAGTATAACTAATCTGAGCGCTCCTATTCATGGTCGCTTGCTGGTGCGATATCTTCACCTGTTCCGCTCTCCGTTGGCGTTCGGCAAGGATCGGTCCTTGGCCCGCTATTGTTTTCCCTGTTCACCATCTCTCAGGGAGAACTAATCCGTTCTTTCGGCTTCCAATACCACCTATATGCGGATGATACTCAGAACTCCCTCTCTCGGCCACATCCACTTGGATGTCTGATCGCTATCTGAAACTCAATCTTTCCAAAATGGAGCTGATCATCTTCCCTCCCTCAAACTTCGTCCCTACACCTGGCTTCACAGTCTCCGTTGAAAATGCTACAATCATTCCAGCTGACTGTGTCCGATCTCTTGGGGTCACTTATGACTCTGCTCTCTCCTTTGTTCACCATATTCAGTATTTAGCCAAATCCTGTCGCCTGCACCTAAGGAACATCGCACGCATTCAGCCGTGTCCTGCAGAGTGCAGAGACCGGCAAAATCCTAGTGCACTCGCTTGTGATCTCTCGCCTTGACTACTATAACAGCCTCCTGACTGGACTACCTCTGGCTCGTCTATCTCCCCGGCAATCTATCCAAAACACAGCTGCCAGACTCATGTTTCTTGCACGTCGGTCTGATTCGGCAGCTCCTCTTGTTATGGCAATATGAGATAAAATGGACACTTGCTTGTTTGAACAGTTAAAACTGTGCTTAGAAGATAGAGACATTTCCTTACAGAATTCAACCCCCCTTCTTTCCCCCTGTTGCTTGTGCAGCTTTACTAAGATGCGGGTATATTTGCATAAGCACACCTATTGTCCTACATATAACCAATCAACTAGTGGTACAATAGACGCCCCCTTTCTATCTCCTGAAGTGTATATCAAGCTGTATCACACCCAATAAAGTAGAGATTTGCTTTGACTCCACAGAGTGTGTCAGTGTCTTTTCTCTCCGTGCGCGTATCATATCTAACTAATTTGGACCAACACATCAACATAACTGACCCTTGATCAGATCCAAAACACTCTCTGCAACGCCCTCCACTGGCTCCCTGTCTGCTCAAGGATAAAAATTTAAAATTCTGTCTTTAACCTACAAAGCCCTCCACTCCTCAACCCCTCCATACATTGCCTCCCTGCATGACCTTTGCGCTCCTCACTGGGACTAAAACTCTCCTCCAACCTCATCCCCTCTTCTCACTCGCGTCTCCAAGATTTCGCCCGAGCTGCCACCTCTCTCTGGAACTCCCTTCTGCAGAGCATCCAGCTCTCTCCCTCCTTTTCAAACTTTAAAGTTCCTCAAAACTCATCTCTTTAAAGAAGCTTACTACCCAACCCACTAGAATACTGGTCACTTTACCTCTAGCTGATCCCACCTAGCTGGAACACACACAATTCATCTTTGGCCCACCTAGTGCCACCCATCCACACTACTGTTACTACAACTTCATTCAAACTGACCTCTTTAATCCCTTATGTGTCTCATGTACCCCATTCCCTCTAGATTGTAAGCTTGCGAGCAGGGTTCTCTACCTCATGTACCAGTCTGTTCTAGTTTGTCTAACTTCGTATGTAGTTCCCTTCTATGTTCTGTAGTCTGTACCTAGCGCTACATAAATTGTTGGCGCTATATAAATACATTTTAATGTAATGTAATATAAATATTGTTTGTGAGTTGTGCAATAGATACAGAAGACATTTTTTATTCCTCCAGTGCATACAGCAATCACGGTAAGACATTCACCACATCTCAGTTATAGAAGCTTATTATGCCACAGCCATAATGCAAGCTAGGATTTGGGAACTGGTTTTAGGTTAATGGCTTTGAAGGAGGAAGCAACTGGAAGGGTAAGAAAGACCTTCAAGTATGATCTTTCAGGATTTATACCATAAAGACAGAATCTAGAGCTCCTGTCTTGAATGGGATAGTCTATACAAGGGCTGGTAAAGTTGTTCCTTCCATCCAATCACTGGTGATGTTGGGTTGCCTTGAGATAGAGATAAGAGCGTTGGCATTAAGGGACCATCAATATATACATTTTCACAGACAGCAGCTGAAGTTGACAAAACATAGCTTTTACTACCATTGCTCACATGCCCAGATTTTGGATCTCTGACATGCCGCATACCTTTGCTGATGGTGAAGTATGCCTCTTTGCAGTACAACAACGAACAAACAAAATACCTTAGTACCATTTTTTTTTAGTAATAGAACTAGCTCAATATATATATAGAAAATTAACATTTTCTATAAAAGGTGCAACCATGTCAAACAAATGATACTTTTTTTGGCACCCATTACCCTGGGATTCTATTCTTTGCTTCAACTACTTTGGCCAAAGACTGTTTAACGCAGGGCTTCACAAATTTAATTTAATTTTAGGAACCAGCAAAAAAAATGTAGGAGCCAGACAATCAAGCAAACATACATGCAATTCATAAACACACACACGCCTACTTTACATATACACATATATATATATACAAACTACTCACACACACCTACTTTACATATACACATATCTACAAACTCCTCACACACACCTACTTTACATATACACATATATACAAAGGATGGCAGATTCCTGGCAGATCCTAAATTTGGGAGCTTTCCTTGCCTTAGTTGTAATCATTGTAACAGTGCTATCAAAGGTCACTCCTTTCTACATCCCCACCTTGGCACGAAATACAGGATTAATGACTACTTTACATGTGACTCTACCTATGTGGTCTATATCCTTAAATGCCCCTGTGGACTGCTATATGTAGGCGAGACAACGAGGCAGATTAAGAAAAGGATCTCAGAACATAAAACATCCATCAGGGCTGCTCTTGCTGGAGGTAACACCAACAAGGTACCAGTAGCCAAACATTTCAGGGAAGCAGGACACAATGTCAATCAACTCCGTTTCCAAGTCATCGATGGGGTAGCCCCCCTAAGGAGAGGTGGTAGCCGTGAGAAAATCCTCAAACAGAAAGAAACTAAATGGATAAATATTCTGGATACTATCTCCCCTGGAGGACTCAATGAAGATTATGAATTGATCCATTTTCTCTAACTGACATCCCACTTCACTCTACATACTACTCTTTTTAGGATTGTTCCATATCTCTTTGCCATACTTTAATTTCTTTGCTTAATTCTATACCCTCCCATGTCCTATTATTTCCCATAGACCCATACATTCTTTTTTGCTATCCCATACATTGTTTTATCCATATTACCTTTATTTAGTCCCTTCCCCTTTTCACTCTTCCTCCTGTTTGCACATATACACTGTTTTTTATTTCATACACATTCCCTCCCTCGTTTGCCCCTTCCTCCCCCGCTCCTTCCGTTTTTTACATATTTTTTTGTTTTATTTTTGCCCTTTCTTTATATTCACATACATCCCATACAATGTGTTGGTACCATATTGGTGCGTTTGTGTTTTATTTCACAGTGCACTCTCGTTCTCTGCAGCGGCAGGAGATGCCAGCTGATTATATGTACTCCCCGCAGTCTGTGACTACAGCTGCACATATCTCCTCGAATAGGCAACGTCTCTATTACTCCGCCTTCGGACACGCCCACTGGGCGGGACCAACATGCGCCCGTTGGCGCATCCAGCATGACGCTACCCCTGGACACGAGCACAAAAGGCCAGCTTTATCCACATCTCGGCATGGCCCTTGAAGGAGATACTCTCCGAGCGCGTTGCCCCGTGCCTTTACTAAGCCTCAGCTGTTACACCCCAGGACTATCCCTGCATCTATAAGGTTTTTTTGGTATCAGTGGACTTATGGACTATCCCCTTACCACTATTATTATTTTTCCATTTGTTTGATATAAACTCTGCTTATATCCCCGTGTTTGGGACATTTTTTTCCGTTTTTTTTCAGTTTTTCCACAATTATTTATCATTGTTGCTGTTTTTTTTCCTATACTACCTTTGATGCAGGTCCTTTGATCTATTGTTTGCAGGAGGTTTACCTGTGGACACTTTCCCACATTACTCTTTTTTGATATTATATGTCTTTTTTTTTATAGTGGTCGGCCATTTATTAGACTTATGCTGCATTATTTGCTATTTTTTTGAGCCCTCTGTTACCACTTATTCTTGTTATTATTTTATATTTTCCATTCCTTTTTGTTCTGTTTTTGTGCTTTTTTTAAATTTTTTATTTTTTTCTCTATCTATTTTTTTACTATTTTTTCTTTTGCTGCTTATACATTGTGCCTACATAGCTCTCTGTAGCCTTCCCTAATAATTTTTTCAATCTCTTTTTTCCATCTTTTTCTTTTTATTCTACTTTTACAGTATCACTATATATACTGTTACATTTCTCCGACCCATACCTATTGTGTTTGTCGTTACATTAGTACATTTTCAAATAAATATACTTCATTTTCTACTATCAGTGTGCATGTCTGCTTATTTGTTATATTTTTGTTTTACACATATATACAAACCCCTCACACACACCTACTTTACATATACACATATATACAAACCCCTCACACACACCTACTTTACATATACACATATATACAAACCCCTCACACACACACACACATATATATATATATACAAACCCTTCACACACACCTACTTTACATATACACATGTATACAAACACACACCCACAAAGTCTTTTCTTGGTTTCTTCTTAACGTGTCCCCCCTCCCTGCTGCTTTGTCCTCATTGCAGGGGAGAGGGACATTCGTGTTGCAGCCGATCTTCATTGATCTTCCTGCTGTCACATGACGACACCCGCCACTCAGACACGCGTTGCGCTAAGAGGTGGATCCTGCAGTCTGTGCCATTCGCACAGGCTTTACCCCCTCGCGCTGCAAAAAATAAATAAAAAATTATCGGCAGCAGTAAGGGGACAATGAGGCTGACTGCACCCAGACGCGAGGTCTAATTTCCTAGTCGCCATGACGACCTGGCGCCTGGGGTTTGTCGAGCCTTGGTTTAACACGTTAAAAGGGAACCTGCTAACAAAACATTATGCTGTAAATGTAGAGAATAAAAAAAAAACAATGATTTATATTGTCATTTTATGCCTTTGCATGCAATTCTGCTAAGAGGAAAACATTTTAAAGGTGTTTGTGGTGTCTCCTGCTAATGACATGCCCTTCAGCTCGATATGCAAACACATTTCTCCTTGAAAATCAGTTCATTTGCATATCAAGCCACAGATGAGGTCATATGTAGGAGACATCATAGACACTTGCTCTTATGCCAACACAACATACAGATCATTTTTCAGCAATTTTTTTATTCTCTACATTCACAGTATGAGCAATGTTATGAGTCCCTTTAAATACTAATTTAAATTAACATATTGACATTATAAAAGCATGTGTCTGTGTCTTAGCACATACATTTAAAAAAATTAAAAGTCCGCTAGCACCATGCAGCAATGTGAGTTTAACACATGATTAAAGCAAAAGAATAATAACTTATAGAAAATACAAAAAAAAAATAACACAAATGGGTAAAATATTACAAATTTATTAAAAACAAAGCGTAAGGTGATATCGATTAAACGGACTTCATTTATCAAACAAATGCAGAAACTTTTTTTTTTTTTTTTTACACATGTTTACATTAAACCCTCCAAATACAGAAAACAAAAAGTACCAAGAAAATAATTTGCCTTTTTAAAACACACAGGAGGGGAAATACCAAATTTGCAGAACGTTTGATTTTAGAAGCATTGTGTAAAGAGTTTTTAATCCGCCCTCAAATAAATAATGCAAACAAATGTGCTTTTAATTTTTAAATACGTTTATCTCTGCCCTATTCCACAACCGTGTAAGGAGAAAAGTTTGCTTCTCTTTTAAAAAGAGAAAAGCATAAAAAATAAAAAGATAAACACACTACTAGGAAGAAACAAAAAATGTAAAATCTGCTTTACAAAGTTCCCAGATCACAAAAAAACAACAAAAACAACTGATCCAGTTCAAAAGGCAGATTTTGTGACATGCAATGGTTACATTTTGAGACCAGGTTAGCATGCAATAATGGGTAAATAAACATTGTACAGATGTATTTAACATAACAGAAAATGTATAACTACAGCTTACAATGCTTTAGCTGTATCTGCTTCAACTCATATGTTGCAACACAGGACCGCAAAACATTGTATCTAAAATATTTTTTGACAGAAGATTTAAAAGAAAATGACTTCTCTAGATTTCATATTATGGAATTTTCTATGGCATTCTAAGATTGTTGTAAAGGAAACAATGTTTTTTTTAAAAATACATATTTGTATGTGCAATATGAGACTGGCAGGGTGTCAACATGTAGCATTATTTGAAAAGTGCAATGAGTGAAATTTGCCACAGAAGTTGTAATGGTGTTGGTCATCCTATGGTCTCACAGATTTTGATTAGAATTCCCAGAATCCTTAGACAAACTAGGTTGTCGTGCCCAGTGCACGTTCTAATTCGGATGTTGTTTTATATCAGGGAAGAGATACATCCATACAATTCTCTATAAAACACTCAAATTATAAATCAGCAGTAACATTTGTTTTGGGAGCCATGGCTCACAGCCTCCTGAGATTTGTCAAGCCCTGTGTTACAAGATCATCATTCTGTGCACCTTTTCACAAGAAATATCAGCTTAACCCTTTAAGGACCAGGGATTTTCCCGGCGCCAAGGACCAGAGCGTTTTTCAATTTTTAATACGCGGTTTTTGAAACACAAATTTCCTCTCTCTCATTTAACGTACCCATACAAGTTATATGTTGTTTTTTAGAGGACAGTTAGAGCTTTCTTTTGATACCCTATACATAAAAATGATTTACATTTTAGTATTAAAAAATACATATAAAAGAGGAAATTTTTGAGGAAAAAAAAGTTTTTCCCCATTATTTTCCCAATAATAAGCTACATAACTAGTGCAACACTAACCCACTTATCCCCCCTAATTAACTAACTAATAAAAAAGAAAAATATTGGTTCCCAAACCCCCCATAACAAAAAAGACAGAAAAAAACTCTGAAGAGTGCGATGTCAGATCAGTAAAAATCATGCAACAGGCATGCAGGGGTTAAATTTTATTAAATAAATATATTAAAATTACCTTTATTTATTCAAAAAAACTTTATAAATTGTAAAAATAAAAAAATCTGTTAAAAAAAAACTAAATGAGGGCCATAAAGTGGAAGGAAACTGATCACAGTTAAAAACTGTGATCAGCAATGAAAGGGTTAATTTTTTTTTTTTTTTTTTTACCTATGTGTGTATAATTAATTTATTTTTACTTACAGGTCACTCTCTGTGCTTCACTATAAGAATGTGAAGCACAGGGAGTGAATTAGAGGCAAAGTCAGTGTGTGAACACACTGACTTTGCCATCTAATTTGCATGTTATCGCGGTGATGACTAAATCACCGCGATCACATGCCCGGAAACTGACCGATCGGGTCCAGGAGCTTTGCCTCGGGTGCGAGGCTTAGTCCTGGACCCGTTGCAGACTAGCTGGCGGTGCCCACGGAGCGCACCGCCGGCTAGACTGCATGACGAGTTAACTCGTCATAAGGTCGCTAACGCTGCGGCTCTTATGACGAGTTAACTCGTCATAAGGTCGGGAAGGGGTTAAGGTTCTCCCTAGAAATTGTAATTTAATATAAAATATAGGAACCGCAACTATCAATAAGCAATAAACCAAGTTTCATGGAAGTGTCCCAGTGCAGATATCTCTCATGCCTTTCCAGAAATTGTAAATCTCCACTCTGTCTAAAGGTGTGTTTATACCTCTACACCTCTTTGCTTACCTTGGCCATGACACATTTATCATTATCGGTAAACCAATGCTTTCTTTTCTTTTCCGTTGTCACGGAGTGGTCACTCCGTGTAGGGGATGTAGAGCCAGAACCCTTTCCTGATATCTCAGACCCTTCATGTTGTTTCTGCATGCTTTCTTCACTGGGTGAATATTCCTCTCCCTCTTCCTCCTCATCATCACCACTCCCCTATAGTAAGATGAATGGAACACCGTAAATATACATTCAATGCTATGTATGCTGACCACAAATAAAGATACACACAGGTCTGTATGACATATTTTTTAATACTTTTATTAGTCCCCCGTTGATTTCCATACTAACTAAATCAGAAACATGCAGTTCATCCATATTACATCCCATAACTGCATGACTCAGAGCAGAGATAGGGGTTAAAGTATGGGTAAAAGTGTATTTTTTCCCATTAAGAATTACATCACAATTAAAGCGTATGTGTGTGAGGTTCTGATTACAATGTTTTTGATTTGTTTACAAACACTTTTGGTCAAACTAGTAAACAGATGTGTCATATGATGATGTCACAGACTCATAGCCGACTAGTTATTGTCTGCCGGTCTAAACCCTGAGAACATCTGTAATAATAATAATGGATTGAGACTCCTCAAACGACTTCCACATTTGGTGGTCACAGTGAACACTACAGAAGCCAACTAGATAGAGTTGAACTGGTGCCTCACTAAGATTTATGTCAACATTTTACAATGCCCTTTGATTTATTTTAGAATGCATACTAACTGCTAGTAAGGCAATAAGGCTTCATGGAGAACATTTCATGAGGCACTGATACGTTACCAGGAATCTCTTCATTTTCTTATGACTCACAATGCTAAAACTGAGATTAGGAATGTCCCCCACCTGTGGGCTCCCTGCAGGTGTGTTATCTACGGAGGCAGACGAACGCTTCTTTTGTGCACAAAGAAATGTTTTCTCCTTCTTCTCTTCTTAGCAGGCTTTTTTAAAGCTACCTCAATGGTTCGCAGTATTCCTGAAGGGCTGCTATGGTTTCTCCTTCTCCGTTTCCCATAATAATGAGCTGAACACAACACATACAGTGCAGAGTATAAAGAAACATTCACAAACAATTATGTTATCTTCTCTGTGAACAGACTGGCATATACATCCCGCTCTTTCCACTCGCACTTTCCTTATTGAATGTTTTTTTTGCTTAATGTTTTTGCTTACCGATTATAGGATCTACTCAATAAAGGGTGAGATCCCAGTCTCAGTTCCCCACGCATCTCTAACTCAGGGCCAAAAGTAGCTGGGTTGGAAACATTCTCCCATTCAGCTGCACTAGAGAATCTTTCCAACTCTGCTAGATGGGTCTAAAGTTTTGAATTCCCTTCTCAATTCCCTGCAATTCTCTCTTTATGGAGTAGACACTTGTGTTTTAGTGTTTTACTTCTGTTCTAATAAATCCACTTTTGGAATATTGCATTTTCAAGTGGCGAGTGAAAAATTCATTATTTTGATATAAAATAATTGCTTGGCACATAATAGAACCACTTGCAGTTCTGCCAACACAATGTATAGATCAGGTTTGTAACCTCTCCATTCTTCACCATTCAAACGCTCTCCCTCCTCATAACCCATGAGTGGTTTTGGTTAAGAGATTTCACAGTGTAGCCTACTTAGAAGCCACCCTCCTGTCTTGTGTTAACAAAAAGATACATGTGCTTGGCATTCAGCTTCTCAGCATTATGGATAAAAAGTACACGAATAAGAAAAGCAGTTAGCAGATAAATGGAATAAGGAGTCCTGCTTGGTAATGAACAAGAATAGAGGAAATATCATAATACACAAACATATTCAAGTGATGAGACGTATAATTCATACACTGGAGATCAATATTATATTGGCATGAATATATCTTGTCTCCAAGAAAGAGTAAACACATCCTACAACTCTGTACATCTGAATCCATGATTAGAAAATATAATTTATGGCCTTGCTCCTCAGAGTAAAGGATTTGAACAGTCCTTACTGTACTTGGTCTTGGTCAACACAGAGCAATTTTCTGAGCACTGGTCCAGCACCATAAGGGGCCCAAACAGGTTGGGGCAACATTCCAGTCTGATGCAAGTTTTCCGACAGAACTCTGGGACACGGTCAGATGTTCTCACTAGCTCTACTGTGGCACGGTATGTTTTGCCTTTATACCTGGAAAATAACATCCAAATAGTCACATAACCGGGAAGAAGTCTACTGTAGATACTGGCTTTAAAAGAGGTTGTCTATCTCTAGTTCTTGACGACTGCAGACACACTGGGTATTTAGGATAATAAATACAACAAAACCCCTATTAATGGTTCCATGACATGTTAGAGAAGACGAAGGTTCTGCTTTACAGTTTAAAATTCTGCTTTGAAGATAAGGGGCCACTGAGAACACATTGGATAAGTCTAGGGTAAATGAACAAACTGACTGCATTGGTAAATATCAATTTGCTGACACTTTGTGTTCTGTGAAACCAACATGAAGTGTTTTAAATATTTGATCACACAAAACAATTTTCCATTTTTTCGGAAAGTTTTTTTGAAGTTTTATTTCTTGTTATTGTGCATATTTTTAAAATTACATAGTGCTTTTGATATTCTTGACTTGAATGCTAGTCAGCTAAAGAACATGCAAACTTATTCCATGGGGATACCACCTTACAAACATTTATTTTTCTTGTCATGACTGAAAGGATATAACTGAATCTGGGACCCTCTTTTCTCCACGTTCCTAGACCGATATGTGCTGTACCCCAATAATAAAATCCAAAATATAAGGGACTGCTGGATCCATCATTCTATGGAGATCTGGCTATTTATGGCTAGACCACCTTCAGGGATGGAGGATTGAGGTATACATCCTAATGTCTTCTCTGTAACGGCTCAAGCGAGCTGCTCCTGACTGGGTAGCAGGTAAAAGCATGTGCTCTTATGGTGTCCATTTCCAGTCGAGCTGCTCTCTCACACATTTGGTTTTCTCGGACTATATGCATCTAATAGATGTTCTTGGTATTTACAAAAATAAAATAATAATTGCATAAAGAAACAACCTACAGCTGCAATTTGGGTAATAAGTAATAATAAATAATAATAAATTAAAAAAGAATTGTACATGTACTGGGGCGGATGTTTGCACAATTTGATATGCTTATTGTAATTTTTTTCTTAAATTCTCAAACCCAATTTATAAAACAAATGAATATCCCACTTGGCTGTGAGTGTCTGTGCATGTTGTGGCCACACTGGTTCCTCCTGAAGCTCCAGTTCCCGTAGCACACGACTGGGTTTGTAGGCAGCGTTTATTAGCAAGGTCAGGACCTGTTATCACGAGAAATATGGGAAGTTAACAGCTGATAAATCCTTGCAACTGCCCTACAGTCAGGGATAGGCCAAGTGTCCAAACAAGGACACCGGCCACAATTTCTGGGATCTATATGTTTTAGCCTGGTGTTTATCTGTTATCCTTTCTGCAGAAGGAAGCCAGAGGAATATCCTAGAGATATTAACAAAAGAACCATAAGTTCTTATAGTCTAGCTATTTATCCAAATATATAATATCTAATCTCCAGAGATTATCCAAGATTCACCTTCTTAAAGTCTAAGCTAGAATACATACATTATCATTTACCGAGCAGATTAAGAAATAGCCACCTTGAGTAGTTATATGATTTAGTAATATTACCTTACCTAAGCAGAGTATATTCCGGTTAATTTGGAGGTAATTATGGTGTACTATCATTAACCATTTTAAATACTAATCATAATCAATGTAGGTTGAATCTAAATAAAATGCATGGCCATCTTATGGTCAGAAACGTACTGCATAGTAAATTATTCTACATGCATGCTGATATAGGTACAGAGCTGCATAATTCATGTTTTGTCCTACTTACTTATGTTATAAATCATACATGTGAATTATAATTAACATCTATTGATATTGTATTTTGTTGTTATGCTATTTTGCTTACCGTTTGATCTTTATTCTATATTCAATAAATTTATTATTATTTTATTAAAAATTGTTGCAATGTATTTACTTTTGTAAAAACGTCATCTAAACTCTTTCATACATAACGAATTCTTGATATGGATATTTTTAGTCGGACCCATATATATGAATCATCAATTTTCATATTTTTTATGATTCATAATTAATAACTCATATTCATATTTTTATGGTTATTAATAATCCGACACTATGTCGAGTAAATGCTACGTTTGCGTGGATAATTCAATCATTCCTGCATATTGGGTAACTTTATTTCAGTGTTTTTTCTGCTTACCGGTGAACGGTCGGTTGGGGACCTGAAGCCCAGCAGACAAGGATAGGAGGTAGGGGATGGGACACTTCATCGCGGCTGCATCCGTGCAGCCGCTTCATCGCCATCGCTGGAGATTTCATTGCGGGACATTTCATCGCTAAATGTAAGTTTATTTCAGTATTTTAGCTATTTTAGTTTATTTTAGGGGGTTAGAATTAGGGTTTAGGAGGTTAGAATTAGTTTTTAGGGTTCGGGGTTAATTTTAGTATTAGGGTTTAGGGGGTTTGTATTAGGGTTTAGGGGGTTTGTATTAGGGTTCGGGGGTTAGTATTAGGGTTTAGAGGGTTAGTATTAGGGTTCGGGGGTTAGTATTAGGGTTTGGCGGGTTAGTGTTCGGGTTTAGGGGGTTAATTTTAGTATTAGGGTTCGTGGGTTAGTATAAGGGTTTAGGGGGTTAGTATTAGGGTTCGGGGGATAGTATTAGGGTTTAGGGGGTTAGTATTAGGGGTCGGGGGTTAGTATTAGGGTTCGGGGGTTAATTTTAGTATTGGGGTTTTATGGGTTAATTTAAGTATTGGGGTTAATTTTAGTATTGGGGTTTGGGGGCACTTTGGGGGGGGAATCATTTATTAGGGGGGGTATTTTCTTTTTACTTTTACATTTGTAAGAGCTGACAGTTCAGCGCTGAACTGTCAGCTCTTACATAGACGCGTCCGCGATCAAACGGCCGCGTTATTCTTCATTGCTGACAGTTCAGCTTTCTAACTACCGCGCTGAACTGTCAGCGATGAAGATGCGGCAAAGAAGAGTCCTAGACTCTAGGAGGTATACTCTTGTACCAGTACCCTCTAAACATTGTAAACCCTCTAAACTCAAGCAATGATAATGCAGAGCAGTTTGTACATTTAAAGGGCTAGCAAAGGTTTTATTTTTTTATTTCTAGACATGCTTCACTTTTCCATCTTTAAGTTAAAAAAATTCTGTTTTTCCTTTAGCCCTTTCTTGTGTATTTGGTGAGTGAACCTAATTAGTTACGTAAAACCAGTTGTTTGTATCTCCATACACTGCCCATTGTGGCTGTATTTGGTATTAGACTGGACTGGGTAAAAGGTATACTTTTAATACGTCAAATACTTATTTCACTCACAGACATGCAAATCAATTTACAACTTTTTTGACATGCGTTTTTCTGGATTTTTTAAAATTCTGTCTCTTACTGTTAAAATACACCTACCATTAAACTTATAGACTGATCATTTATTTGTCAGTGGTCAAAAGTTCAAATTAGCAGGGGATCAAATACTTTCTTCCCTCACTGTATTTCACATCTACACACCCGGATTCTTGCAGATTACAATTCTATACAGCCGGATCCTCACATATTTCACATCTATATAGCCGGATCCACGCATATTTCACATTTACTCAGCTGGATCCAAGCATATTTCACATCTATACAGGCGGATCCACACATATTTCACATCATATGGAAATGTGCAATATGTAAGGATCTGAATGTATAGATGTGAAATATGCACCGATCTGGAAGGATCCAGCTCTATATACATTAAATATGCTAAGATCACATATATTGTTAAGAGAAAATGTTTGGATCTGGCAGATCCGCCTTTTACCCCTTCACAACAAAGGACGTGTCAGGCATGCCCAGCCGGCAACTGTGTGGCCGACAAAGGACGTGCCTGGCATGTCCTGTGGTGGAACAAGCGGCTTTTGGGATCAATAATCACGAAAACCACTCTGGTGGTGCTGCTCTACTGCCTCGATGTCGAGACATTGGGCAGCAACAAAAATTTTCTTCTGGGGATACCCACGATCGCTCCACGGAGCAATTCACGGGTGCAATATTGGAGAGCAGCATGCTCCTCCAATGTGGCTGCTGCCCTCTTGTGGGTAGAGCGTCAAAAGTGAAAAAAAAAATCATTTCCATCGCTCTGATGCTGTTGCTGGACCGCCCCTAGAGGCAGTCAGCAACATTGCTGTTGAATCAAACCATCACAGTAGTTCTATCAGTTGTATTAGACCAGTGATTGAGAACGTTTTTGGGCTTGAGTGCCCAACACCACATACATGCATATATACTCACACACATATATTTTCACACACATATATACACTCACACACACATTTATATATACACTAGACATGTGCAAAACTAAAATTTTTGTTTCGTTTTCGTCCATTCAGACGAAAATGTTATTTATTTAGTCTTAAACAAATTTAGTTCATTACTGCATTCGTTTCAGACGAAATTTCTTTCATTATTTTCGTTCGTAATAATCAATTGACCTACACATTCCATAAACCAAAAGTCTATAAACCGAACATCGTTCGGCTTATGGAATACATGTAATGCTATTGGCTTTCTATAAACCAAACTAGAGTCCCCATTCATAAGAACTTCTATAAAACGAAAGTCTATAAACCGAATGTCTTTCGGTTTATAGACTTTCGGTTTATGGAATACATGTAATACTATTGGCTTTCTATAAACCGAAATAGAGTCCCCATTCATACGAATAGGTCAACTGACCTATTCGTATGAATGGGGATTCTATTTCGGTTTATAGAATAGCAATAGCATTACATGCATTCCATAAACCGAAAGTTGTTCATTATGTCGGTTTATGGAATGTATGTAATGCTATTGGTATTCTATACACCGACTCTTTTCGGTTTATAGAATGCCAATGGCACGAACGGACCAATGGACAAATGACTTTTGTTTATTAACCATTCGTTCATTAGGCTTTTGTTAGTTTAGCATTTTCGTTATTCATTTTTCGGACGAATGGACGAAAATCCTATTTTCGGACGAAAATGCATTCGTCTGAAAACTAATGCACGTCTAATATACACACTCACACACAGCCATGTTCACACATGATCACTGGTTTGCTCCGTGAGGATATGTAGTTCTATTATTTTTATTAGACTATCAAAGCTGATCCATCAGCTGAATCAAACTACCAAAGAAGTTCTATTAGTTGAATCAGTCTATCACTGTAGTTCTATCAGTTGTATTAGACTATCAAAGCCGGTCTATCAGCTGAATCAAACTATCAAAGCAGTTCTGTCGGTTTCATCAAACAATCATAGCCATTGTATTAGACTATCAGTTGTGTTAGACTATCAAAGCTGTTGTATTAGACAATCACAGTAGTTCTATCAGTTATATTAGACTATCAAAGCCGTTTTTTCAGTGGGTAGAGCATCGAAAGTGATGCTCTGAGGCAGTTGCTAGACTGCCCCTAGAGGCAGTCAGCAACATTTCTGTTGAATCAAACTGTCAGTTGTATTAGACCACTGCCCTGTTTTCAGCATGAAACCAAGTTGCAGACATCGCCAGCACCGCATACACGCATATATACTCACACACATATATATTCACACACACATATATATTCACACACACATATATATACACT
This sequence comes from Pelodytes ibericus, assembly GCA_036172795.1. Lineage (NCBI taxonomy): Eukaryota > Metazoa > Chordata > Amphibia > Anura > Pelodytidae > Pelodytes > Pelodytes ibericus. The sequence continues at coordinate 34,650,893 of CM069865.1, forward strand.
CACACACAGCCATGTTCACCCCTGAATTATTTGCTCTGTGAGGATGTGTAGTTCTATTATTTTTTATTAAACTATCAAAGCCAGTCCATCAGCTGAATCAAACTGTCATATAATTTCTATTAGTTGAATCAGTCTATCACAGTAGTTCTATCATTTTTCTTAGACTACCAAAGCTATCAGTTGTATTAGACTATCAAAGCAAAAGATCAGTGCCATGCTTTAATGAAAATCAGTTACATAAATCAATTAAGTGAAAATCAGTGGCCACCCCCTGGCACACAAAGGTTGCCGTGTGAAGAAAATACTCTCTGTAACCAAGTGACAATCTGCGATGGCCTCAGGACCTCATCTTCGGCTCATGGAAAAGGGGCCATCCAAAAATAAATCCACCTATCAGCAGAGGACAGATGCAGAATCAAATCTCTTGGAAGTCGGGGATTATATTTTAAAAAAAGGGGTGTATGACTGGCTATTATTGTCAGCCAATTAGAAGCCTCCCTAACCCTGCCTAATTATTAGCAGGCCGGCAAAACAATGGCTTGCTGCCAATGTCTATGGAGGCAATAGCAAGGCCGGTATTTATTTTATTGATAAAGTGGCAACCCTACCTGTGGTGCTTTTAGGATTTCTAAGTCCTTGGCTATACTTCCCTCTGGGCTCAACCTTGGGGCACGGTTTGTTAAGGTTAACTGCTTCCAGTGCGCCTTTTGGTCTGCTGGTATTGGTGATTGTGATATTATGTACTAGCTTGGGGACGAAAAGAATGCAGTAGGAGGTATAAGGCAGGGAGGGATGATCTACGCATTAGGAAGTTGCTTGGGTTTGACACAAGATCACGAATGATGCTGTGCGACCACAGAGGCACTATTTATTCAGTGCTAAAGTATTCAAATTGTGGGTTAAGTTGATGACATTGCACAATAAGTTAGTCAAGATGCTTATTTTAGCCTCACCTTATGGTTGCTCTGGTCTTTAGACTTTGTCAGTGAGTTTACCCCGTTTGTTTGTTAACATTTGTAAACGAGAGTAATCTCAATATATTCTTCCTGATAAAACACATCATAAATAATAATACATGAACTGTTAGATAAACTAGTTAGAAAACTAATGAAAATGTAGATTTTATATTGGAAATTGTATAACCTTTTGCTTTATTGGACCTCTTGCTGTTTAACATCCCATTAATAAAGAGGTTAAGCAACTGCATGAGTGATGTATTTATCCTTATGCAACCAAACATTAACCCCTTAGTGACATTTTGGCTTGTCCGACGCTTGGTGACATGGGCTGTTTTAACATTTCTGAGGTGTTTGTGTTTTGCTGTAATTTATTTCTGTCTCATTTAGTGTACCCGCACAAACTATATATCATTTTTATCGTTATAAGAAGGGCTTTCTTTTGATACCAAGATATTTTTGATAATAGCATATAATTTGATGTAAAAAAAATAATAAAATATGGCAAAGAAATTGAAAAAATTATTTTTTTATGACTTTTATTTGAAAAATCGTATACTCATGTACAATAGACAACAAAAAAACACTGCTAAAAAGTTTCTAATATATGTCCTGAGTTCAGAAATAGCCCATGTTTTTATGTTTTTGTGCTTTTTTATTCATGTTACAGGGCCAGAACTATAAGTGGTGCAAAGCTATTTTAAAATCCTTTCTTTCAAAATTAGCGATAGTGACATTGTAACACTGATTTCTGTACTAAATCCATGAATGACCCCCAACATGTACATATTTTTGAAAACTAGACAACTCAGGGCATTTAACTTGGGGTATTTTGACACATTTCATGTAGCCATTTTACCACCAATCTATGCCAAAGTTTGCAGAAAAGAATCTTTTTTTTTAAATTTTTCACATATATTGCAATTTAGGCAAATATTACCTTAAAATGTGAAGGGGTATTTCCAAATAACACCTCAATATGTGTTCAGCAACATCTCCTGAGTACAGGGATACCACCCATGCATAGGTTTGTTGGTTTGTTTTGGGGCTAAAAGGCCACATTTAGGGGGTGCGCATTTTGGTTTTCCAACTTGGAATTCTGACATGCAGAAAACTTGTGCCCATGTCCCATTTGGGACATTTTTGAAGCCAGAAAGTGTATTCTACCCCACAAAACCATATATTTTTTTAAACTAGACACCCTAGGGTATTTCAAATGGTAGTATTTTAACACTTTCCATGCACTAATTATACTACCAGCCTATGTCAATGTTTTGGGTAGTAATTTATTTTCACATACATTGTACTTTGGGCATGAATTCACAGATCCTGTTATATGTCAGTGCCAAACAACACCTCAATATGTGTTCAGCAACATCTCCTGAGTACAGGGATATCCCCCATGTATAGGTTGGTTAGGTTATTTGGGGGTTAAAAGGCCACATTTGAGAGGTGCGCTTTTTGGATTTCCAACTTGGAATTCTGACGTGCAGAAAACCTGCGCCCATGTCCCATTTGGGACATTTTTGAAGCCAAAAAGTGTATTCTATCCCACAAAACCATATATTTTTGAAAACTAGACACCCTAGGGTATTTCAAATGGTAGTATTTTAACACTTTCCATGCACTAATTATACTACCAGCCTATGTCAATGTTATGGATAGTAATTTTTTTTCACATACATAGTACTTTGGGCATGAATTCACAGATCCTGTTATATGTCAGTGCCAAACAACACCTCAATATGTGTTCAGCAACATCTCCTGAGTACAGGCATACCGCCCATGTATAGGTTGGTTAGGTTATTTGGGGGTTAAAAGGCCACATTTGAGAGGTGCGCTTTTTGGATTTCCAACTTGGAATTCTGACGTGCAGAAAACCTGCGCCCATGTCCCATTTGGGACATTTTTGAAGCCAAAAAGTGTATTCTATCCCACAAAACCATATATTTTTGAAAACTAGACACCCTAGGGTATTTCAAATGGTAGTATTTTAACACTTTCCATGCACTAATTATACTACCAGCCTATGTCAATGTTATGGATAGTAATTTTTTTTCACATACATAGTACTTTGGGCATGAATTCACAGATCCTGTTATATGTCAGTGCCAAACAACACCTCAATATGTGTTCAGCAACATCTCCTGAGTACAGGCATACCACCCATGTATAGGTTGGTTAGGTTATTTGGGGGTTAAAAGGCCACATTTGAGAGGTGCACTTTTTGGTTTTCCAACTTGGAATTCTGACGTGCAGAAAACCTGCGCCCATGTCCCATTTGGGACATTTTTGAAGCCAAAAAGTGTATTCTACCCCACAACACCATATATTTTTGAAAATTAGACACCCTAGGGTATTTCAAATTGTAGTATTTTAACACTTTTCATGCACTAATTCTACCACCAGCCTATGTCAATGTTATGGATAGTAATTTGTTTTTCACATTCATTGTACATCGGGCATGAATTCACAGATCCTATTATGTGTCAGTGCCAAACAACACCTTAATATGTGTTCAGCAACATCTCCTGAGTACAGGGATACCACCCATGTGTAGGTTAGTTAGATTATTTGGGGGCTAAAAGGCCACGTTTAGGGGGGGGTGCATTTCCAACTTGGAATTTTGACATGTAGTCAGCCTGCGCCCATGTTCCATTTGGGACACTTTTGAAGCCTGTCAAAGTATTTTACCCCATAAAACCATATATTTTGGAAAACTAGACATCCTAGGGTATTTAAAATTGTGGTATTTTAACACTTTCCAAGTGCTAATTCTACCACCAACCTATGTCAAAGGGTTGGGATGTCATTTTTTCCCCACACACATTGTAGTTCAGGCAGGAATTTTCAGATTATGGTATTTGCCACTGCCAACCAACACCTCAATATGTGTTCAGCAACATCTCCTGAGTACAGGGATACCCCCCATGCATAGGTTTGTTGGTTTGTATTGGGTCTAAAATTCCACATTTAGGGGGTGCGCAATTCCAACCTGGAATTTTGACATGTAGTCAGCCTGTGCCCATGTTCCATTTGGAACATTTTTGAAGCCGTCCAATGAATTTTACCCCATCAAACCATATATTTTTGGAAAATAGACATCCTAAGGTATTTCAAATGCTGGTATTTTAATACTGTATAGGTACTAATTCTACCACCAGCCTTTGTAAAAGTTTGTGGCAGTACTTTTTTGGGAGTTTTTTTTCCACATGCATTGTACTTCAGGCATGAATTCACAGATTCTGGTATATATCACTGCCAAACAACAACCCAATATCTGTTCAGCAACATCTCCCGAGTACAGGGATAGCACCCATGCATAGGTTTGTTGGTTTGTTTTTGGCTAGAAGGCAACATTTGTGAGATGCGCATCTCATAATTCCAACTTGGAATTTTGACATGTAGTTAACCTGCGTCCGTGTCCTTTATGGGATATATCTTTGAAGCCAGCCAATGTAATTTACCCCCACCAAACCATATATTTTTTTATCGGTAGACCCCCATCACTACTTGTGGCAAGGGCTCAGCAGCCACCGATACATCGCTAGATGATGTATCAGAAAGCTGAATAGGGTCAAAATCGAACCCTGAGTCCGCGGCCTCAGAATCAGTGCGTAAGCAGTGATCTCGAGCAAAGAAGGGGTTAATAGCTCTTAGAAGAGCCTATCTAGTACTGTAATACATTACAGTACAAAGAAATTAATCCATAAAACAGTGCAGACAGCAAAACATACTGTTGCTGTGCAAGATTACTGCTTACACAGTGATGAATGGCAGGGAAGGGGTTAATACACAGTGAAAGACTTTCATAAAACCTGCCAATTTTATAAAATGTTATTTTATATCACTAATACTGATCTGTCTTTTTCCGTCACAAAAATGTAAGTGAGGAGAGGGAGGAAGATCAATATTTGTGAATATTGATCCGATTAATTTTGATCTGACCAGGGCGAATGGTGAGCTTAATTGAGAAATCACCAAACCGCCTTTGCCACTAATTCGCTGTTACTGATCGCTATGTGCTCAGGCAGCTTAAAAAAAAAAATCTCAAATATTTTTACTTTACATGTAATCCCCTAGCGGGTATGTGTAAAAAAAAATAAAAAAAATAAAAATATGCAGACAGATAAAAATTGCTTTGGCGTCAATATCATTGCGTAAGCAGTGATCGAAGGCAAATAAGGGGTTGATAACTCTTAGAAGAGCCTTTTTAGTACTGTAATAAATTACAGTACAAAAAAAATTAACCCCTAAAAATAAATGCGCTGATGTGCACGATCACTGCTTATGCAAGATCAGTGGCAGGGAAGGGGTTAAACGCAGGGAATTGCTTTAATAAAAAATTTTTTTTTTTTTCCAACACTCAGACTCCACTCGTTTAATTTATCCATTAGTCTAATTCGTGTGGTTTTAGTCATCCTTGTGTCAATTGCTTATTTTCCCCCGCTCTCCCTCTATTTCTCATGTACTTCTGTTTTTCGTTTATAATTTTTCGGCAATGAGAGAAGAAGAGAGAGACGTACCCAAACGACAAGACAATTAAACCACATAAAACGTACCCAACGAGGGAGACGTACCCAAACAACAAGACAATCAAACCACATAAAACACATGTACCCGAGGGGGGGGGCTCGCCTCCGATCATCGAGCGCTGGGATCCTAACTTCACCCTTCTACCCTTCCTCACCGGTCTACTGTTCCCCTTCCTCTTGCTCTCTTATCCGTCCCAACCATCCATTCCACATACTTAAATTTTTTGCTGAATATTTCCAGAATCTAGATATGTCTCTCTCCATTGTAATTTGCGCTGCAATCTGGTTTTTAACATGCCCCCATTGACATTCTTTTGTTTGTTTCCAGTTGCGTGCAATCGTGATTTTCCCTGCCATAAGACAGTGCGAGACAAAACATTCTGTCTTCCAGGACATCTTTGGGTAGTTCAGATGGAGCAGGAAGGTTTCTGGTGTATTGCTTAGCTCGGTGTTTGTCATTAGGCGGACGTATTCAAATATTTTTTTTACCGTATTTCTAATTTTTTCGCAATCCCACCAAATGTGCTTGTACGTGCCCTCTTTTACTCCGCACCTCCAACACATGGGGGAAGCGCCTTGGTACATTATCGCCATTTTCTTTGGTGTTAAATACCACCTAGTATAAATTTTATAGTGGGTTTCCACTAGGGAGATGCCGTGGATTTGGCTGTTTAATCTTTTAAAATTTTTACACCAATCTTCGTGCTCCACCCGGACTCCCAACTCCCTTTCCCAAGCAAACGTATGTTTTGGGGAAGCGTTTGTTTCCGATAGGCGCAATAGTTCTAGGGATTTTTTAAGAACCTTATCCACCTTCCCCGATGTAAATATTTTCCCCAGACCAATTTGGATTTCCTTCTGACCTGTTACAATATACGTTTGAATAATATTTTTCACCCTAAGGTACGTGAAGATTTCAGTACTTGATAGGTTAAACTGCTTAGCTAGGTCTTCAAATGATTTGATTCTCCCTTGTTCTATAATTTGTTTGGTTTGCATGATTCCCTTCTCTCTCCATTTATTTAATCTCAAGTTTTTAGTATATCCTTCTAATTCATTTATATGCATGAATGGCATTATTTTGTTGTTTATATCTAGGTTTATTTTTATCCTCCTCCATTCTTTTAGAAGTTGTGATGTTATAAGATTCTGCTCTACCCTACCTTCTCCTTCCTTACCAATTCTCAGTCCCCAGATACTGTCTCGTAGACAATCAGCTCCTAATGCCTCAGATTCTATGATGTTCCATCCCTCCTCTTGAGTTGACAGCAGCTGTGCTCTGTAGATGTGTGTAATTATACTAGCCCAGTACTGTCTCTTTATCACTGGGAATCCCAGCCCACCCTTTTCTGGTTTTTGGGAGACAACACGTATGTTTATTCTTGATTTTTTACCTTTCCAAACAAAAGTAGATATACTTGCTTGGAGCATTGTCAGCCAGGAATCGTGTATCTTTAAGGGAATCATTTGAAATAAATAGTTCCATTTTGGGATTATATAGGAGTTGATCATCTGAATCCTACCCCAACTTGCACTTTCTAGGTGTTTCCACTGCTTTAGTTGGAAGTTTGTGTCTTTCAATAGTTTCATAAAATTAACTTCCATTAGCCTTGTTAAGTCTTTTGTAATTGTAACCCCTAGGTACTTGTATGCTTTTTTTGCCCAAGTAAAGTTATATTTAAGATTGATTTCTGCAATGTCCTCCTTATCGAGATTTATCCCCATTAGGGTTGTTTTGCCGATGTTCATTTTATAATTGGATATCTGGCTGTATTTATCTATTTCGTTCATTAGGGCATCCATAGATGTTTTAGGGTTTGTAAGTGTTATAAGTACGTCGTCTGCGTATAGTGAAATTTTCATTTTACACTTAGATGTCTCCCAGCCTAGGATATTAGGATTGTTTCTTATATTTATTGCTAATGGTTCGACAGACATAATATAGAGCAGTGGCGAGAGGGGACAGCCCTGTCTTGTACCATTTCCCAGTTTGAACCATTCAGAGCAAATGTTCTGCCCAACCGTTCTCGCAGTCGGATTTTTATACATAGACATAATGGCTTCTAACATCCAGTCCCGTATACCAAAGGCTGACAGGGTCTGTTGTAGGAAACTCCAACCGACCCTGTCAAATGCCTTTTCGGCATCAGCTGCCATGGTTAAGAGCGGGAGACCCTTTTTCTGAGCCGCGTCCATAATATTTATAATCCTTCTTGTATTTAAGCACGATGTTCTACCGGGTACGAAACCTATTTGGTCCGGGTGTATTATCCATTTAAGGATTTTTTTCAGTCGTTTCGCCAAAATTACTGCAATCAGTTTGACGTCCGTGTTAATTAAAGAAATGGGTCTGTAACTTGTCACTTCTGTAGGTGGTTTATCTAGTTTTAGTATGGGCAGAACATTTGCTCTCATCATCTCTTCTGGGAAAGTCCCTAAGTTGACACAACTATTATAAGTGCTTGCCAGGTGGCCACTTATTTGGTCCGCAAATATTTTATAGAAAAAGTTAGTAAACCCATCTGGGCCTGGGGTTTTTTCTTTTACTAGGTCTTGGATTGCATTCTTTACCTCTAATTTTTTTATAGGTTGATTTAAGCTATTTTGATGTTCTTGTGGGATTTTCGGTATTTTAGTGCTGCTTAAATAATTTTTAATTTGGTCGATGGGACTATTCACTTGTAGATTATAGAGTTGTTCATAATATGCGTTAAACTTTGACCCAATATCCTTGGGGGATATATAAGAAGTGTCTTGGTCTATTATTTTTGAGATTCTGTTGGTTGCTTTTTGTTTTCTAAGTCTATCCGTCATCATTTTGTTCGTTCTATTGTTGCTAAGATAATATTTTGCTTTGAGTTTTGCTGAATTTTTTGTTATCTGTTCTGTCTCGTAATTATCTATTTTTGTCTGTAGCTCCTTTATCTGTCTAACTTTATCTTCCGTTGGTTCTTGTTTATTTTCCTGGGATATTTTTTGTAATTTTACATAGAGCCCTTGGGGATTATTGTCTTTTTTATTTTGAGAGATGCTATTTATTTGTATTAACTGTCCTCTCAGGACTGCTTTGAAAGCACACCAGGTGTTAGCTGGATTGGTGTCTCCGGAATCGTTTTCTTTAAAGTAGCACTCTATACATTTTAATAATTTTTCCTTATTATCCTTATTGTTTAAAAGACCATCGTTCAATCTCCAAGTGGTTCTATTTTTCTGGGTCCACCCCTCTTTGACACTCAGGAGCATTATACTATGGTCTGACCATGTGTTTTCTTTTATATCGATTTTAACTATTTTGTTGATTAGGTCCACGTTTCCCCAAACCATATCTATGCGGGAGTAGGAGCAGTGCACCCTTGATAAGTGCGTATAGTCTCTCGACTCTGGATTCATGGTTCGCCATGAATCATAATAGTCAAATCTTTTCATTGCACTAGTCAATGCTTTAGCTTGTTTTATTACCCTTTTTTCCATTGCCCCTCCTTTTGTTAGTTTTTTATCCAAGGTGTGGTCGAGAACGCAGTTAAAATCCCCTGCCACTATGCATATCCCTAACTTGATTCGGTTTACCTTCTCTAGGATTTTGTTTAAGTTGGTTACAGGTGCTACGTTAGGTAAATATACATTGACAATTGTGTACCTTATTTCGTTAATCTTACATATGATGATTATAAACCTACCCTCTGAATCTGTATCTTGATACTCTATTTCTACTTTAACTTTACTAGATATGACTATAGCCACTCCTCTTTTTCTTTTGTCCCCAAGGGAGGCATGCAAAATATTTGGGTATCTCCTTCCCCCCCAGTTATGCTTTTCTGCCTTACGCCAATGAGTTTCTTGGATCAGGCATATATCTACTTGTTCTTGCACCAAGAGCTTGTAGAGTTTTGATCTTTTATAGGTGGTGTTGAGGCCCTGCGCATTCACTGAGGCAAACCTAACCGTGTCTGTCCCTCTCCCTCCCCCCTACCTCCCCCCCCCCCCCCCCGCAGCCCGGGCACAACACAGAGAAAACAAAATACACACACACATATACAACACGTACCCTGTATCCCCTTCCGAAGGACACTCCTGTACCTCTTCCAACCGAACGGCCCCCCCAAACCCTTCCCCAAGGGGAACTTCGGTTGACCCTCTACTCTTTAATAGGGTCATGTGTTTGGATTCAAACACCTAGTGGGGATTTTATTTCCCCCCCTGAACCATAAATTATTTATTCATTTCCCTGCCCCGCCAAAAAAAAAAAAAAACCCTACCTCCCTTTTCCCATATCAGTTTTTATGATTTTAACTTTGACGTCCTTTGCTATTGATGCTATACTTGCTATTGTGCTATACATACTCAATTTTAAGCTTCCTCAATTTTTAACCACCCGTGGGAGAAGGGAGGTGTTTAAGTGGGTTATCCTGAAATGTGCTGGTGTTTAAGTGGGTTATCCTAAAATGTGCTCTCTGTGGGCTTTATAACTTTCAATTTTATGTGTTTAAATAGTGTTTAACAATTTTCTTTATGATTAAACTTATTTCAGTGCGTGTTACTCTTTTACTCCTTTTTCTTTCCTTCTCCTTTTCTTTTCCTTTTTCCTTTTCTTTCCCTTTTTTCTTTTCTTTCCCCTTTCTTTCTCTCCTTCCCTTCTCTTCTTCCCCTCTCTTTTTTCTTTTTCCTTTTTTTTTCTTCCCTTCTTCCCCTTTCTTCTTTCCCTTCCCTTCTTCCCTTCCCTTCTTTTCTTTTCCCTTTTCTTCCCTCTTCCTCCCCTTCCCCTTCCTTCTCTTTTCCTTTCCCTTTCTTCCTCCCTTTCTACTTTTCTTTCCTTTTATTTAATCATACACATGTGTAGTTCTTAACGTTTTAGTAATATCGTGACTCGTGATTTATAAGTGAAGTGTTAAACTCTATTAAATCTTAAATAATACCCTATTAAATTTGTATTCCTTATCTCAGTGTGGTTTGCTTTAAATCCTCCTATAAATGTAATCCTTTCCCCTTTTTCTTTCTTGTGCTTTGTGTTTGACACTCTTATATGTTGCTAACCCTTTCTTTCCTTTTCCCTTCTTTCTTTTTTTCTCTTTCCTGCCCTCTCTTCCCTTCCTTCTTAATTTCATGCCCCTTAATTCCTCTCATTCAACTTCTTCCACTTTAACTCTTACTTTTACTTTTCCTCCTGCACTTCTCCTCATATATTACCAAGGTGGTAAAAAAAAAAAAAAAAAAAGGGAAATGGTAAATAAGTGTGGACATAACTATGTCCGCCTTAGCTGTTAATATTTTTGTCTAGCAGCCATGACTTTAATTTTTCTGGAGACTCGAGTACGGTCTGATGTTCATTGTATTGAATTATTAACTTCGCTGGAAAACCCCACTGGTATTTTATGTTCTTCTGTCTCAAGAACACCAGAGATTGTTGGAAGGATTTCCTCCACATTCTTGTGGCGTATGAGAGATCTTGGAAAATTTGTATCTCCCTATACTCATCACTGATGTCTTTACTTTCTCTCTTTGCTTGCATAATTGATTCTTTAAAAGTAAAATGTAGAAAATTCACTATTACATCTCTTGGATGTTCTGAGGTCGGGCCTTTTGGATTATATATTCTATGTATTCTCTCCATGTCCGCCTCACTGTCCTTTGAGTCTATTCCTAGTTCCTTGAAATATGTAATCAGATATTCTTTTAGTTGGTCCCTGGAGACTGATTCTGGAATATTTTTAAAACGTAAATTAGATCTTCTTGATCTGTCCTCTAGATCACGGATCTTCCCTTCTAGTTGGGACAGCTTTTTATCTTGTTCTTGATTAGTTTCTTTCAGAGTTGTTATTTGTGTGTACAAGTTTGCCATTTTTTCCTCAATGGACCCGACTTTATCTCCTAGTACCCTTATTTCTTGTTTGACTGTCATTGCACTTTTGGTTATCTCTGTTGTGATATGCTCTAAATGTGAATCAAGTTTCTCCAGAAAGAGGTCTCGAGTGACATATTTTTCTGGTGTTAATATTGGGTTTTCTTGGGACTGGTGGGGGTTTCCTTGAGGCAAGGTAAATGATGTTTCTATTATTTTCTCAGATGTCTCTGTGTTGTTGGATGGAGAAAAAAATCCTGACAACCGTTTAGTTTTGGGGTCCTCTTTCCTGTCTCTTTCTTTTGCTTTTATTGGTTTTCTACTTGCCATATTGACTTTTCTGTAGCTTGGCACGTTTAACTTATTTAAATATATAGGCAGGCTTTGTTTGCATGGACGGACTTAGGGCCGGAATTCGAACACTGTACTTTTTAGGAAGTTTGGTGCCTTAGGCCCAATAATTTTTTATTGTTTTATTATTTGTGTGTTGTGAATTAATAGTTTTTTTTAACTTTTACTTACTTTTATAACTTTGATCTGTCTCTCTCCCTCACTAAAAAAAATGTGAGGAGAGGGAGGCAGATCATAACTGGTCAGATCAATATAGAGTTAGTTCAGGAGAGCATCCCCACTGCCTGTCAGTGTGCCTGGCAGTCACTGATTGCCTCTGTGAAGAGGCAATCGTGTGACAGCCAGAGAGCACAGGAAGCAGGTACTTCCTGCCTCCTGTGCTCTTGCCCTTAGAAGGGCAGCGCCATCTTGGTCACTCAGTGACCAAGATCGTGCATTTTTTTTTTTTGTTTCTGATTGCCTCGACTTGCGAGGCAATCAGAAACACTTTCTGAGCATAGGAAGCGAAAAATTAGCTTCCTATGCTCATCTTTTATATGCCCGCGTTTTAAAGGCGCTGTGCCTTTAAAACCGGCATTTCAATCACTCTCCGGAGCGATCGAAATGCCGACGGGCATTTTTTTTAGCATTGTACGATGCTTCCATACGGTAGCATCGTTACAATGCCCTTAGAGCACTGAAAGCGGAAAAACTCCGCTTTCAGTGCTCTTTTTGACACAGGACGGACTAAGTCCGTCCTGTGTCACTAACGCCTCGGCACACAGGACGGACCTAGTCCGTCCTGTGTCGCCAAGGGGTTAAGTTAATCACTACATATTGGAGGGACGTCTTCTTGAATACCATTGCTAGTTGTTATTCCATTACATATTCCCAGCAGATGTTGTAGTGACAGTACTGATTTTTGTTAACATAAAAAGCTAAAACTTCTGGTATTATCACTACACATATATTCACTTTAGTACATTTTTGGTTTGGTATCTAAAAGGACCCAAGCTTGAAATTATTTAATTTCCATGAGAAATGTTTAATTTGCATATTAATCCATAAGGTGATGTCATAAACAGAGGACACCAAAGACACACTCAAAACATGTTTCTTTTCTGTTAGCAGAACTGCCAGTGCAGAAAAAGACCCTTGTTTTTCATGGAATCAGCAAATTGGACTTTGAATACAAGCAAAAGCAGAGGGAGACCCCAATCCATGCAGACCACAATCAGACATGTGGGGGCAAGTCTCCACTCTGATTGTCTGTTTGCGCACGGACACTGTCAGCATACACCAGCCTCCTGACCTTCTCTGCCTTAGCACTGAATGAGAGCTGAGAGTAAACCAGTGTGTATCATTAAATAAACACTTCAGGTTTACCTACAATAAGGGGATACTGTTTTTTTTGACTCTTGCTTCCTCTAAGGATGCAATAAAAAAAAACTTTAGTTGTCCTTTCAATGTCGTCATGCACTTTTTGAGCATTGAGGACTCGGTGACAGCATTGTCACACTTTTACGTTGCTTTTTTACTGTTGTTAGACCGTCAGCAACATTACACTGTGGAAAAAAAAGTGTTAGGGTTAGAATCTAGGATTAGGGTTAGAATCTAGGGTTAGGGTTAGCATCTAGAGTTAGGGTTGATTAGGCTTGAGGTCAAAAGGCCACTGTAGGAGAAAAAAACACTATTTTAAAGTTATTGCCCTATAACTTGCAAAACACTACCGAAACACATGAAAACAATGGGTATTTTTAAACTCAGGACAAATATTAGAATCTATTTAGCAACTTTTTTATTTGTGTTTGTAAATGTGTAAAATGTTTTTCATGTAAAAGTTAGAAACAGTGTTTCTTCCCCTTTTTTTAAATCATATTTTATCATTTTTTTTAATAATAAATTATGTGATATGATAAAAGTAATGTTATCTAAAGAAATCCCTTTTTATGGCGTTAAAACAGTATATTATGCGTTTGAATACAGAAAATGAGAAAGAGGAAAACAAAAACATTGCAGAAGTGTAAAAACAGCCTGTATCCTAAATTGTACAAAATTCCAAAAGAGTTGTGTCCTAAGAGTGAAGTAGTGCTAGTGGTGTAACACTGTTGTTAGGCATTACTGTTGCGAATTGCATTTCCCATGATGCAAAGTCAGCCAATCACTGGCTGAGTAGGGTAGCCACATTTTCTTTGACATAGAACCAATCTTGCTATTGCCTCCATGGACCTAACGATGGTCAAACCTATTTTTACCGACCTGCCGTTAAAACACCCGCTGGGTGGCAACCCTATGGCTGAGCATCATGGGAAAAGTAACTCACACCATCACCACCATGGGAAATGCAACCCACACCATCTGCAGACATCTTCTTTACCCCCAAAATGTTACGAGCCTCCTCTTTCACTTGACTACTTGCTTACAGATTGGGGCAGGTAGTGTTCAGCTGTGCTCCCACTCGATCCCTGCACTTTGTATCCCACCTTCAGCTTCCATCAGGCCCACAACCGATATGATGTAATCATCTGAGATCTCTACTCACAGCCTTTAACTATATTCCATCCAAAGCACCTGTTGCTGCACCAAGGACAATTCTTTCCATGGTCTATAATAATATTGTGATAGTGCTGAGATTTCCAGCAATACCACAATAATTCACATGTATTTAGATGAGTAATACACTTAGATGACATTGTCCCTGTTCCTGGGGTTATTTTTGTTGTGCACACAATTGAAGATGCAATATGAACCCAAAATGTAGCATCATTGTGTGGCTTGGTCGGAGAATTACACAAGGTGATGTGAAAACAGGAGATACTAAAGACATATTATACATTGGTCTCATGTTTTGGATTTCTGCTAACACAATGTAAAGATCATTTATGTTTTGCATTCCTTGTACAAACAATGTTTCGGTGCATTGTCACTGGAAGAGCTCCAGAGCAGCTAACCATCTTCCCTGTCAGCTTTTAGTGTCTTTACCTAAAGTTAAGTTTTTACTTTTTGCTTCAGTAATAGGAATAAAAGTTAAAAGTATTTTTTCAACTGTTTCAGAGTAAACTCTCAGTCACTGCTAATGTGGAAATTGTGGGGTTCATTGCATATGTCTGACACAGGTTTGTCTGGTCTGATGGTCTCTTTCCGCAAGTGCATAGGGGACTTAGCTAAGGCCCCCCTCTTGCTTCCATGCAAAAACAAGGGTCTCTCACTTAGGGTTGCCACATGGCCGGTATTTTACCGGCAGGTCAGTAAAAAATTGTCATCAGGTCTATGTCTATGGAGACAGTACCAAGGCCTGTATTTTTTTGAAGAAAAGGTGGCAAGCCTACTCTCACTGTAGTGACAGTCTCAGCTTTCATAGCTACTGGTCAGGAAATACATTGGCTTGTACCTCTTTATCCTCATACTATGGCTATTATACTTGTGCATCTCTTAGCATATATGAAGCACAAGTGAGAAAACAAGTTTAGAGACTCTTTAAGCAGACTGCACTGGTAAATTGACAAAACAGCATGGAACAAAATGCTAAGGCTGCTTAAAGATGGTCAATTAACACTAGGTTTAACCCAGATGGCCAACATACACATCATTCTATGGTACAGCAAGGAGGCAAGCATTGCAAATGCACTGTGTGAATCTGATGTGAAGCCCATGTGCCATGTGCCCACCTTCAAAATGTCTTCTCTGCCCTATAAGAAAATGTAAATTGTTTCTCCCAGTAAACCCAGACAGAAGGAGAGAGAGAGAGAGAGAGAGAGAGAGAGAGAGAGAGAGAAAGAGAGAGAGAGAGAGAGAGAGCTTCCCACTGTTTTGGAGCGAAAGCTTCCCACTGTTTTGGAGGGAAAGCTTCTCACTGTTTTGGAGGGAAAGCTTCTCACTGTTTTGGAGAGAAAGCTATTGTATTGCCATTTTCATACTATTTGCCTCTTTGTGGAAACCCCCCATGCATTTTGTAGAAATAAAGCAAATAATAATGGTAACTCCAGACCACCAGATTCATGCTGCTTTGTGAATTTATTATTTTTTTTTTGTTGTTTAGAGTTTTTGTTTAAATGTTTCCACTTGTGCTCCTGCCAGGAATTATCCAAATAGACAATCACAGCAGCAAGAGTAAAACTTCAGCATTGCCGTTTTTTCGGATTATAAAACAATATACATCAGTTATTTTCACTTATTTTTCCTTTTTTTGTATTTTTTTTTTTTTGCCCATTTGAAACCACAAACATTCCAGCATCACACTGCAGGAGTAGGAACAGCGTTACAGAGCATAACCTTTTGCATAGTATTAAATGAACAGAGACATAATGTTCTTTATTTACAATTCATATTAGCTAGAATTAAAAAAGTATGTAAAAATGTGTGAACCAAGAGATTTCCTCCCTCATTGCCAAAATGAAAAGCCTTAAAAGCAGAGCAAGTTTTTTTTCAGCATAGACTGAGGAAACCATTTACAGAATGGACAACAAATCGTACCATTGTGTATACTTTTCTTTATATTTGTATATATATATATATTTTTTGCCTATTTTTTTTTTTTTTTTTTACATCTCCCATGCTGCAAAATACAGAATGTGTTATAATGAGCTTTACAAATACACATCAGTTCTATTTTTCTGAATCCTGCTCACACCAAATACCAGGATTTTTTTCTTAGCTGTGATATTAATGCGTGCAAACATTTGTTAAGTAGCTCTCAAGAAAGGAAGGACACAGAAAGCAATAGCAGGTGAATAACTATTCTTGATACAAACCAAAATATACAGTGAGATCAACTTGAGAAGACAAACTAGGCCGTTGACTATTTGAGTTTGGTGAGGGGGTTTGGTAGTCCAATCTGGTATATAAAATACTGATCTCAATGGCTGGAAATGAGTTCTTTATTTTGTGGAAGAGGATTTACAATGCTCCTCAGTTTTCCTTCATTCAGATATCCTTCACACGACACGTTATTATTGCATGCTAAGGTTTAAGGCTAAACCATTAAACAGCTAATAGCAGCTAATAGCATTGATGAGACCACACTAGTGCAATACCATAGAAAGAATAGTGGATGTATGGAATAATCCTCAGATGAAATGGAGGCGTGGATACTCCATATGTGCTAGGTGTGCAGCCGCGCTGTCTATTTCCGGAGTTTGTGTGCTCCAAACACAGAGCACACAAACCCCGGAAATACATCCGGGAGATACACGGCAACTGCGAATTCAGCAACAGAGTCACTCCCTGGTCGAATTGGCTACAGAGTGAGTGACTCTGATGCAGAAATCGCAGCTGCCGCCGGCCCCTCGAATGCATCTCTTGTATTTCAGGGGGGTTTGTGTGCTGTTTGTTCTCAGCATACAAACCCCGGGAAATCCTGCCCGAGTGACAGGTGTGCTCCGGACTGGCAGTATACCTGTCACTCGGGGGCACGATACGCCCGTGATGAAATGGTAGATCCCCAAAGATAGTTGATCCTCGTAGTTGGAGAAATTAGACAACTGGTTTCTGTCTATTGTCAATCTATATGTAGGCATTACTTTTACTGATGGTGGACATATATTGGACTTTGAGATAGACAATTTAATGATGCTCTATGGACCTTCATAGACTCTGTATGGACATTTTGTCTATCCCTATCAAGGTGCTCCTACACTGGAATTAACTAATTATTGCTTGGGATGTAGATGGCAGCTCCCTTCTCTCATGGAATTACAATTTTTTACTGCTACATAGAATTATGTTTGAAAGTGTTGATTCAAAGTATTGCTTACAATTAAATAATGGATCTGTGTTTTCTTACTTCAAATTAATAAGTTGTTAAAATATGTATAAAAACTTGGTTCTAAAGAATTTTAACCTCACAACTTGAACCAAATGGTGCCAGTAAAGAAAGTATTAAATAATCTTTTAGGGCTAATCATTTATAATGCCTTTTATTATTGGCAGCTATTTTGCTTAGTTCCAAAAGCGTTTTCAATTGATTTAATGAAATTTAATGATGAAAAAATGATAATTGATTGTGATTTTGGGCGTTGTATACAATACTCTAGTTTTGCTAGTTTGTGGTATATTGTGCAAAGTTGCATAAATAGGGGTCACAAACTTAAACAAAAATTCCTGATATGTAACTTTTGTTAGGCAAGACTATATTTTATAGATCTCTAAAATAATTCAGGAATGTTAACACACATTCATTTTAAGTCTCTCATTGACAACCATCTTTCTTTATTTCATTGGTAGCGTGGGGTCATGTCTACTCTAGAGCCACCAATAACAACTTTAGCACTACCATTTTTATTAGATGTTGTTAGCTTTTAGGAATTCAAAACAAGAATTCCTAATTTCAAACTGTGCTTAATTTTGCTTCAAAATGTATTTCAGACTAAAGAAATCCTCTCCATTATTAATTGACATTGGCACTCTAATAAGTTATAACCTCCTATGAGACTCTAACCCCAAAGTATGTTTTCTTGATTTATTTACTTTGGAAACTTGCCCAGGTGCCTTTAAAATCCTTTTTGCCCTTTTTTTTCTAGACTGACTCCATGTTACATTGTTCTAACTCAGTGATGGATAACCATGGCATTGCAGATATTTGGGCACTACATATCCTTTGATGCTTAGTCTGATTGAGCATTATGGGATGTGTAGTTCTGAAACAACTGCAGTGCCAAAGTTAGCCATCACTGTTCTAGCTGCTCAAACACTGCTGTTTTGTTATAAAACACCTGTAAAACAAGGGGCTTCACCTAATACCTTATCTAACATCATACCTTTATTGAGTCAAGGACTCAATAATTCATATCATCTCTGATTTTCTATTGCTGTAAGTTATGATATTGTGTTGGGGGGGGGTATTTTTTTTTGCACAGGTTTTAGAAACTTTAAATTCTTACAGTCTTCAACTTTCTTAAGTAGAGTGTGAAATCAATTTATATTTTTTTAAAAATGCATGAATTAAATCCATTATATTTCTTAGCACCTCACTTTTGCCACATACTTGACCTGTCTCTATTTCCTAAAGAAATTTGCCCCACCTGTCTGGTGGGGCAAAATATATATATATATAAAACAAATCTTTTCATGCTCTGGGTATGTTTGATTTAGGCCTCTACACAGGTTTGCTCAACCAATTGGTCCTGAGCCTAAGGGAAAAGTGAGGTATAAAACCTAACACTGTTTGAAAATTAACACTTTTCAAGGTTCTGGAAAAACCTGGTCTGGTCTCTGCTTTGCTAAAACTTTTGAAGGACAATTTTGTTACGGAATAAAAGTCTATTTAAAGGATTAGATAATGTTAAATCATTGTAGCTGGATACACTATGATAGTTTCAGATTGGCAAACTAGTGCTTTAAGGTCGCATCTGTCTACACGCTACAAAATGTAAAGTTATGTATGTATAAAAAATAATTTTTCCTAAGTGTGGTGGTTTTAGCAAGGTGGAGTCTCTTTTAGAACATTGCCACACAATTCCTTGTACTAAGTTAGTGGATATAGACTCTGTCTCCATATACTCTTTAAGTTTAGCAACCGCTGGGAGAACATAAGTTGTCAAACCCCACAGCAGTGAACTCCACAGAATTAATTAATCGCCATCATGTCTTAATGCATAAAATTCATTTAAAAACCTGTTTAGGGTGAGGGGCACGTTTCTTAATATTTTATTATCCTATGGATCAATTTATAAAAGAACACATGGAAATCAAATAAAACTGATAAAATGGGTCTATAAAAACTATTGATAAATTATACTTAATGGATCACAAAATATCTGCATTAATCAATATATTAATTGGACAGGGATTTATAATTATTTGCTGATTATAGCCTGTATTCAGGGTCTTAGGTTATATATATTTTTTTAAACACACGGATGTTAACAATTATATACCGTAGAATGAAATGAATTGCTGCAAGTTATATAATTTAATATTTCTACAATACTAAAATAAAAAAACGAGTTTAAAAAAAGAATAGTGTAATAATTTGAAATGGTCTTCTTTTCAGACAGAAATGTCAAGGGCTAATGTGCTTTGTCATCCAATCATTTTATAACTAAGAGAAAGAACAATAAATCCATGATAGCGTACAGTGAACTTCTGTCTCAGGGCTCTAAATTAACATTGTTCTTATGTTCTAGTGACCTCTCATGCAAGGCCAAATATAGAGCACAATGGACCGCAACTGATTTGTGATATATATATTTTCTGTGAAGAGCTTGCCTCCGAGTGTTTTAGTCACACAAAATTCAACGTGATGACTTAAGGTCTGTGTTTTACAAGGTTTGTAAACAAGTTACATTCATCTTTTAGGACAAAAACCTCTAAAAAACTGAAATCAAGGCAACATGCCAAAGTTTATATATATATTTTTTTTTCTTTGAGTGTGTTTCTCTATGATTTTGAAGAAATGTACTTAATAAACAACAGCTTGCTTTAGTACATGATCAATTAAACAGCATGTTGAAGAAGCGGGCCAGTACAAGTCATGTAATAACTTTTTCAGGCCGGACACACAGGGAATTATTGCTTTGTAACCCCCGTACGGGGAAAAAATAAAGGTAAAAACTATTTTGTTTTTACAATTTGTCATACTATGGCAATCATGCCAGATAAAATGGGATCTTCTGATAAAGAAATCACTTGGCTGGTTAGATAAAGGAATTTCCATCCTATTCTTCCAGCCCCACCCCCCTTCAAGCTATAATGATTGAAATATATTTATGTACATCTTCTTTTGTGTGGATCTGTGAAAATCCACCAATGCTGCATTGTGCATTATTTCCCCACTACAAGTGGTAGACATAAATAAACATTACCTTTTCGTGCACCCTGCTTGCATTAAGCTATAATTTTTTTTTTTCTTATATTTTTTTGAAATCTTTTTTTTTTTTAACCTCATATAATTTTTCTTAAGGGTACAGCATAATTCCCTTCTCACATGCATGCATGAAGGGTTTGTACACAGGTTTTTTTTTTTCTCTTCAAAGTTAAAGTTAGAGACTAAAAATGCATTTCCAGATGGACCGGTGCACTTTGGTCCACCACTTCTGAAGATATGCCAATATACACATTTCTCCTTGGAGTCGCACGAAGGGATTTATACATATATACATACGCACGTACACACATTTCCTATATAAATCTTTCATATATGCTTAAGTTCATCTGTCCTCATTGGTGCAAATCGACTGTGCAGGTTGAACTTTGCAACTTCAAAAAGGAAACAAAAATAGTAATTCAGTATAAAGGATTTTGAGCATGACAATTTTCGCCTAACAGCAGTTCCATGGCTCATATATCAGTTAATCAGATAAATACTGTTGACTGGGGAAATGTTTTCGAGTCTGTGACACCTATGGAGTCCCCCAGAAGCATATGTAAAAAACAAAATGATAAAACCAGTAGAGAGAAGGGATTGTAAGTGTACATTCATGCAGGAACATGGTTGGTTAGTGTCTTTTTCATAGCTTGTCTGTCTTTACCAGGAGGGAGAAGCTTGAGAGCATTTTGAAAACTGCCACATTCTCATTTCCAGAGCTGCCTGGACCAGAATCTTGTATTGCTGGCCTCCAAGAGTTTAAACATCTTCTTTGAGCCTGACACAGGTATTGTTTTCATGATTATGAATGATTATTATGTGCAGTTGCTATGCCATCTCCAGCTAAAGGGATGTCTCCAAGCTATGTATAGGGCTCCCAGGACTGGAAGAGGTAGCAGATTTGCTTGTATCCGTGGTGAGATTAATCCCGCTGTCAATGGCATTATTATTCTTGTTGGGTGAAGGGGGCTGGCTGGAATTTTGCTTCAGGGCAGGGTCTTCCTCCAAGTCCGTGTCATCAATGAGAGGGATATGGGGCTGGGAGTCTTCGATCTTAAACTCTGGATGGGTCATGAAGTTGTGAATTGAAGTTCGAGAGTCTGGTTTTTCTAAACCTTCATAGAGAGAGCTACGGAATGCCTTCACGACGCGTATCTGTGTACGGGAAGGAGAAGGGACGTGGATAAGGACAGAGAGGGGGAAACGAAATAGAAAGGAGTCATGTGAAATAAATAGGTCATATCCTAGGACAAGTGAGGAAATACCAGATGTGTGTTAATATACTTATTTATACAATACAAAGCATGGTTAAGGGCAGAAAAAGCAGTAGAATTTCAAAATGCTAGGTTTCAATGCAATAAAGAGAAGGCAGCTCAGTGTTGTGCTTTTTTTTTTTCCTCCCACCCTTTTTTGGGGAATGTGCGCAAATTCTTAAAGTTAATGATAAAAACAAAAAAAACAAAGTAATATTGGGCACTCAAGGAAAGATAATCCCACAGTTAATAAGATCTTCAAACCTAAATTCCCATACCAGAGAGGTGAAAATGAAAATAAAACTACCGGTAAATGCTTTTTGTTAACTTTTTGTGAGGCTTTGGATTTTTTACTAAGCACGATATTCTTTTATTAGGCTTTCTGATACAGACTGAGCAAGTCTATTAAGCAATGAAGAAAGATAAGGAAATTAATAAAAATAAAGACACTAATGCTATATAGGAAAAGCACAGAGCAACACTGGCATGTTTAGATATTTAAATATGAAGATATAAAGATTTAAAGTTATCTCATCACTGGGCTGCTCCAATAGAGATCAAAATGCTTTAGCGCTTTTACTAAAGATCCCAAGAAAGTTGACGTTATTATTGAGTATTAGGAGGTGTTACGTAAAAAAGTCAAGTTAGGATGAAGGACTCTAATATAACCGTTAATTTGTATTACATTTTTATTATGGAAAATAAATATTATGGTTTCCTGAAATATTCAGTGTCCTACAAAAATTTTTGGCTTTTTTCCGAAGTCCTCTTTATGTGGCCACATTGCCAAGTTTAAAAAAAAAAAATTAGGATCTCAATGATCTCTATGTAGCGACCCTCAGAAACGTAGTAGAAGGACACACATTAGGAAACAAAATGAACAAAAGCAGCATAAAAAGAGGAAAACATAAAAATGGAGTCACAAGCAAGTGAATAACCACAGCAGCCACCGACAGAAAACAAACACATGCCACAATACACTTAAGGGTCACAAATATTACGGAAACACAAACAACTGGCACACAACGGCTACACTTGGAGGCCTGGATAATGTGAAACATTGAATGTTTCCTATGTCACTTGTAATTATCGCAGTTCTTTTTTTTTTTGGTTTATTTTTTTCATGCACAAAAGGTAGACACTTGAGTATAGGCCCAATGTTCCATCCGACTAAAAGCTCATTTTCAATCCATTTTACGAGGAATTTTTTTTGTGTAAAACTTTTTCAGGCAAATTAAGGTTGTGAAAATAGTCAAGAACACTTCTCAATAGTCCTGTTATCCAAGTAATAATGTACTTTGTGTAATTAAAAAGGTAAAATGATCATAAAACCAGTGGAATGGAGTTTGTATTTTATTTTGCTAAAAAGCAGGCCAGGTTACATTTTTTAAATAGCACACAAAAGCCAGTATGATGGTTTTTATTTCACACCCACGGCCTGGGTGAGTGCTATTTATGAATTGGTCTGCCTGGGTGAGACCGTGCCTGTGCACCAACATTGGGAGTGCAAGTCCTCATTACCTTTGATTGAATGGTTTAATTTTTTATCTCTGATGTTAATTGACATGTTGAGTATTTTACTTAACGGATACACCATTCACTAACCGTTATCCACGAGATGTAATTTTATTAAAATACGGAGTATTTACATTTAGAAATCTAATTGCCCCCAATCTATTGTACATCATGTAAAAGATACATCATCCTATTCTTTGCAGAAGCTAACTCTAAAGGTGATGCTATTTGACTCATGCTGTCGTAGATGTGTGTGCTTGTCAATCATGAAGCAGACAGCCACTCACCACTGTCACAATTCTTTGACATGGAAGCATGACGGTCTCAATGAAACACAAAAAAAAAAAACATATTGTTTCTCAATGGTGCTTCATATTGGTCTTCTGTCTGAATAAAGAAGGACTATTCTACTCAACAACTTTTAAATGTATAACATGTATTTGCAAACTTACCAATAGTGGTAAGTTTTCTCATATATATATATATATATATATATATATATATATATATATATATATATATATATATAAATATATATATATATATATATTATATGAGACCACATTCATTCTAACATTATTACCAGTTTCTTAGCCAAGAATTTATGCAGCATAGACTTGAGTTAGTAAAAATAAAAATGAGTTACTAATAGAACTGAAAACATTTTTGTCTAACCTAAATAGCAAATCATGTGACCTCAATTATAGTCTGTTAAACAAACAATATGGCTACTGTAATCTATTTTACAAATGCACATACCATCAGCATGGCAGGTAACTATACGCAACATAGGCAAATATTCCTATGTTTTAGTAGGAACAACTATACCAGCTTTCTGGTTTCTTAAAGTGCATCAAAAATGTTTAATGTTTAATTAAATGCCCTTTCTTAGCAGGGTGAACGAGATAAAGATAATTATATGAAATTTGATCTATGCTAATCCAAAACCCATTGTAGTACAGTTTAGACCGCACCTAAAATTAAATAAGAACAGTAAATGTACAGCAGTAAACTCTAATGTACTCTTTTAAACATAAAATTGTATCTATTTATTTTAGTAAACATTCTTGTAAACAATAGGTTGATTTAGGCTCCCAAACAAAAGTCCTTCAATAAATGCAATTAGCATGCTATGATTTGTCACTAGACGGTGACCTACAAGTACCAAATGATAACCTACACACAGTAATACTGCTAAGGATATAAAACACACTCTATCCATACTCCATCAAAGCCTTGTTCCTTCCATAATACGTCTCATTAGAGAACTGCTCCCCCAGTGCTGCAGTTTACCTCTGATCCTCCATTCAACATCACTTCAATGACATATGATAAGAGTCCTGATGGGGCTTGAAACATGTTATTTTCTATTACCTTCCTCCTCTGTGAAATTTGTCCGACATCTAAAGAATAATTGTATTGCTGATTTAGGACTAATCTCTGTGTCCATCCCTTAGACTTGGATTCATTGTCATCCAATCATGTTTAGCTTGTTGATTCCTAAGTTCCAGTTGACAAGTGTGTAACAGCGTAAGCTCATCTGGTGTACTTATAAACAGAGAGATTAGCAATGTTTGGTTGTGCGCTGATATGTCTATGTATCATGTACTTAGAAACAGAGGCTTACCAACTGGGAGTGGGACATAATGCCACAGTTAACAGCTGGTTGGGAGTACCATCGTATGCATCCCGGACCAGGCCATATCTTGTGGGGGTGGCTTTAACGGACAGCAGGGGTGCCTTTCAAGTCAGGCACGTCACTCCACTGTTTATAAATACTTTTTGTACAGGGAACAGATATCATCTATCATTATAATTGATTGGAATAATATGTCATATTGGTATTATGATTCATCCATTCTATGTTTAAGCAGTTTGAGACTGCTTCTGACATGAATCAAGCATTGTTGAAGATAAAGATAAATCTAAGCTTTCGTTATGGACAGACTAGATGGGCCAATTGGTTCTTGCCTGCTGTCATGATCTATTAGTTTGCATAAGAGTACTTTGCTCTGATCAGTATACTGTAATTGTTTCCAAATATTATTTGTTGACTAGTGAATAAGGGGCCTCATCTAATCCACAGAGGAAAGCATGGTTGCATGGTATTCTCATGGTAAAATCATTATTGAGAATAGGCATTAACACAACAAAAACAGACAGTGTTGTGAGTCAATGCTCTATTTACACTTTCATACTCTATGGCCCTTGATTTGTAATACTTTCATGAACATTTCAGAAAACCACCAAAAATTATCCAAAATCAATGAGTTATTTTATTAACCTCTGCTATTTTGTACCTGTTGACCAGATACTCTAAACCAATGGTGGTTGTTATACTTAGAAGGTTGGTAATGTCTTAGAAGTCATTTCTGTTTTTCCAAAATATTATAATGTTTGAAAAAAAAAAAATTGGTATTGGTATTTTTCTGCTATTGGTAATCTGTTCTGTGGTCAAACCTGGATTTGTGATTAAGAATATAACCACTACCATGGAAAATGATAATGGTATTTTTCTTGTTCTGCCAGACAGTTAATGGCGATGTATGTTTCTTTTTAGATACGTTAAATGTAGGTATTTAGAGCCTGCAGATTTGTAAGTAAATGCCAGATAACAGACATTCTATAAACAGCGACATTGACAGACAATGATAGACAAGACCCTGTACTAACGGGAGCAGACACAACAGCAGCAAGACACAAAACTGCTATGGACAAGGTTTCTACAAGACAGACATGGAGAGAAAGCTAGAGCTGCCATGTTACACAAAACTTCTCTTCTTCCCGACTGCTGAAACAAATAACCACAAAACAGATCTTCGTCCGCTCTCCAGATACTAGCCCTGTAAGTTAGACTTGTAATACTGGCAGTGCTAAATTAGAACAGGGGAAAAAATACATTCAGTTTATTTCAACACTACTACAAATCCAATATGCATATCACTACATGCTCTGCTGTAGCTTTGCGTAGCTATGGGAACATGTTGAGTTGATAGACATTGTTTGAATTCAACTTCTTCGTGATAATTAAGTGCTATAGTGAGACGTTATAGTATGTTGGAGGGAAATGCTTCCTCAAACACTACTGGGGCAAAACAAATTAATGATAAAAAAGGTTCCTGTTTTCATTAATGTGACTGATATATTGGTTTTACAGAGAAAATGCAAGGAAGAGCGCCAAGTTGGGTAAATAATGAACGGTGCTCACTCGTGGGAACTGCAGCCCTCGGCATCCCAGCCGCAAAACTATAATATAAAAAACGGTCAACTGCAAATTAATCCACAGTAGCAGGTCCAGGTGGATGAAAAAAATACTCCTTTTAATTTTTATTGGAACAGAAGGACAAATACTAAATTCTCCAGTGGTATAAAGAAAGCCTTACACATAGACTCACCGTTTTTTATATTATTTTTCTATCGGTTTTGCCCTTCTTTTCCAGATACAATATATTAAGAACAAATAACAACAGTCCAAGATGCTTAAGGATATAATGAGTCAAAAAAGGAGATTTAAAAAAAAAAGTTTTTCATTTAAATGTAATGTGAGGTAAAAATATGTTTATCTCCTGTGTAAATACACAAGGCTTAGACATAATATTTAAAACCTGTATCTCAAACTTATTCTTCAATTGCCATTCACCTCCTTGACTTTCATAGTCTATTCATTAGGTATTTGCATCACTTATACACCATTGTTCACCATAAACCAGTGTTGGGCACAATCAGTGTTCAATAGCTCAGTGCTAAAACAATAAATAATGCTTAAAGAATTAACAAGGATATGTCTGTTCCATTAGCAAGCTTTCCGCTGTAAAGTTAAATGGAGTGAACTTCTCATTGCTTTGCTCAACTTAATATGAAAAGCTTTTGTATAGTCTGCTACAACCGCTTCAAATTGCACATAAGTAGATCATATAAAAAGATATATAGTTTTTATGGCAAATTTCTTTGGAAAGTAGTTTGAAGTTGTTGCAACAGATTATAATGCAATGGGCTGGATTTCCTCAAATTTAATACAATAAAGAGCTTTCAGATCAGTAGTAGAACTTTTTCAATTTAATATGCCATTCTATGAAGATCTTAATCCTTGTCACACAGGCTACTTACAATAGGGCATTGATAGATTTCTCTAAGTTGGAGTTGGTCTGGTACTCAATGTGCACCATGCCATACTTCCGACAAACAGTCACTGGTCATAGCCCTTGTAATAAACAAATACATTTACTTTCTGTGTTCTGTGGACTGGTTGATGTGGTTGACCCATCAGCACACCCATTAATTTCCCTCTAATGTTGAACCAATCTCAGCACATCCAATAGTACAGGTGTGCTTTCAGCTGTTGTGTTTTAAGCCTTTTACAGGTACTCGGCTGGACATTTTTTGGGCATATACTCGAATGTTTACCCTGGCTTCGCAGAGACGAAACCCTTGCAATTTGAGTCACATTCACTACAGGCTCAAGTTTAAAGACTCACAACCTCTTTTTATTTCACTCTCTCTCGCTAAACCTTTGGTCCAGTGTTCTCTAGCCCTCTGGGGAAAACAAACAGATTGGAACAGGTTCAGTCAGAGATCTGTCGGAACTACACCCATATCTATGTTGGGCAACTAGCTTTATGTTCTATTATTTGAATCAATAAAAACATTCCCAAGAGATGCCAACTGCATTAGGTGAGTAACATTGAGGTGCTAAGTTATAGTAGCTGGGTTGGGTTAATAATGTGATATTCTCATTATAGTGCAATATTCTTATGGTAGAGAGTGAAACATGCAAAAAGTGATTTACGGAGGACTTTATTCCCTTTTGTTTTGTATATTTTGTCTACGTCGATGATGTTTGAGAAACATGGCCCATGACTAGCTGAATCCCTATTTGTTTACACCTCTCTGTACAATGTATCATCTCCTGTTTTGTTCCTCCATTAAGGTGTCAAAGTGAAGACAAGGAGTGTCTAATGTCTTGAATTCTTTCGGTCATTCACCAACTTGGTACCGAGCTGATAACTGATAATCAAAATTTGAGAGATTTGTCCAGAAATGTAAACTTAGGTCATCGTTCGGATATAGGAAGCAAAACAATGTCAATTAAAATGGTAGAATGAAATGACTTCCATTTGAGGTTTGTGTCAACTGGAGAATATAGATGGGATAGGAACAGCCTATTGAATCCAGTATGTGTTTGTAGTGCTGATTAAAGTAACGTATGTATATATTTCCAATTGAGATATACAGGCTAATACAATCAATTAAATGACACAAAGAACAAATTACTATCTAAATATCTAAAGAATAATCAATGTTTAGGCTGGCAGAGTCCCTTTAACAGTTAGTATTCTCGTGTCATTTACACATATAAATATGTCGTCTCAGTCTACCCTATGAAAATGTACAGCATCCAACAGTGAATGTTATGTATAATGGAGCTATATATCCTAACACCTACTTGGTAGCACTTTTGGGGACTTTGGTAATACAGTTTGTCAGGATAGCTCCGGTATATTATTCAGTGTCCAATACAAATCTATGGAGAGTGAGCCGGTCTTTGCCATTCGCATGGTATTAAATTAGGATCTATTCTGAACTATAAGTATTGAGTCAAATTTAGCGACATGATATTCAACTATGCCGTTTGTAAAATAGGTGCTGGGAATGAAGGTGTTAAATTTAGCTAAGCTCCTCTAGTACAGGGATTCCCAACGTTTTGAGATCATGCCCTTATTTCCCTCCATGGATAATACATACAAGATTTGGCTACATCTTTAAAACCACTCACTGTTTTTTTTTTTAACAATTGATTATTCACGGCTAACCCGGCAACTAACCTTTTCAGACTAGTTCC
The DNA here is from genome assembly GCA_036172795.1 of Pelodytes ibericus. Taxonomy (NCBI): domain Eukaryota; kingdom Metazoa; phylum Chordata; class Amphibia; order Anura; family Pelodytidae; genus Pelodytes; species Pelodytes ibericus. The sequence goes on from CM069865.1 coordinate 34,679,960, forward strand.
TTGGCTTTTAATTTCAGATCAAGCAGGAAAACCTAATGCTAGGCAATGCCTAAAAGAGACTGCTGCTAACCTTTCAAAATGCTAATATCTTGAAGTGGACTGGGTGCAAAAAAAGATTTTATCTGAGAAATTATTTCTTAATAATTGATGGCAAAAGATAGTGTTTATGGGTTTATGTGTTAAGTGGATTTTTCATGTGTTACTTATTTATTTTTAAAATCTACATTTTGCACAAATAATGAATCATTGAGAAACTTGGGAGTTTAAATGTAAATGGGAATCCTCACTGAGCTTATAAAAAAGCAAACTGCCCATCTAGTCTGCCCACATTTATTGAATTAAGCTTTATTTTAAAAGCTGCACTCCTATGCATTTCAATATGTGATTTTGGAAGCAATCTACAAATTAATATTACATTATTCACTTTAATACCTGATTAAGGGTGAACTAACAAAGCTGCCACTTAATAAAGGATACATTTTAAAAACTCATCTAACTGTATGAGACATAATGAAAATCTTCAAATTAAATGTTTTATTCAATCTCTAACATAGCAATGCATATGTTTTTCATCGCTTTGAAGATTGTAGGTTACTTATTGTTTTTTTTCATTTTTTCATTTAATGTACCATTGTGTTTTCATGGCCCTGTTCTGTACATATGGTGTTGTATAGTCAGAGGTTACAAACCTGTGGTTCTTCGGATATTGGCCAACTACAACTACCACTGTATTCAACAATGTCCAATGGCAGGCTGTGTTAGGAGTATGGGGCTATGGTAGGTGAGAATCATGTAGAGATGGTATGCTGGCTAAGGATTATGGGAACTGCATGCTAAGGCAGGATGATATGGCAGCAACTTGTGAGCAACTCATTGGCTAATCCTACTCTAGGTTCAAGTTTATCAATGAAATGTATTCATTCGAATTAGCCCCACCCCCAAGGGAATGAAAAAAACACATACACCTGTAAAGTAGAAGGTAGCACAGTGAGAAATAATGTTTGCAGTGTGGAAAAGTAAAGGTTATGGTTTGTGTTTCCTGTGAGAATGCAGCCCAGACACTGAATGAAGAAATCTATTCTATGGAATTTGCATGTGGCAGGAAGTGGAGATGCATTACAATAAAAATGGCAAACTATAACCATTTAATGTGGACTCAAAAATGCACCTTGGTATCGGTCATTTCAAACTTTGGACATTGAAAGAAAAAAAGTTCCATAGTATCAATGGCTTAATATCAAGTTAAATATGTTACACATGGATACTTAGGAATTATTATAAAGAAAGAATTTAACAGATCGTGGTTCTGGGTCGGACATTTTTTCTGTCTCAATAAATAAATAACCTTGTGGCCGTGGTTCGGTATGGAGATAATATATAAATGGATTTTTGCATCTGAGTGATTGAAACACTGGGAATAAATTTGGCATCATTAAGATTTTCCCAATGTCTGCACTGAATTGCCCACAGGAGATTCGATGTGATGAGTAGAAGGTGGGTCCTGAGTAACCTTATGGTCAGTTGGCATTTCTGTGGATCTGAGTCATTAAGAATACACACTCACGCCCTGCTGCTGCAGCTGATGTGCTGGTAGGAGAGGAAAGAGCATTGGATAACGATACGTGACTAGGGCTAGAAATATTGGTTACATCCTGGTTCTGGCTTGTGGTAGAGGACTGTCTCCTCAGAGCACCCTGAAAGGAAGCGCCACTCTTGAAAGTATTCACTACTTCAATCTGCAACGGAGGAAAGAATGAGACAAGTTTGTTCAGAAAAAAAAGACTCCATATAACGAATGAGGGGGGAAAAAAATCAAATAACATAACAATAAACAGCAGTACTCACAAGACACAGAAACACACATGAAAAAACAAAATGGCAACGTACTAATGACAAAGTACAAACATCTCTATCCAATCAGAGGATTCTAGCTGGTACCAGAGGAATCAGTGGCCAAAAATACATTAACGGGAAAGTATTCTGCTACTACAAGCATTTAGCAGTAGTTATATTATTTTGAAACTTATCTATGTAACATGCATAAAATGCATTTTTTTTATACAGTGATGGCTAACCTGGATACTGCTGATGCTTGGGAACTACATATCCCATGACTCTCATTCAGCCTTATGACTGACAGCTCATCATGGGATATGCTGTTCCCATTCATCTTTAACCTAAGGTTAGCCATTACAGGTACACTATATTGCCATAAGCTACAGAAACTTTTCTTTTGTTAATTGTGGGACTATAATTAAGATAACATTTTACATTGGTGCATAGGCAAGCTGTAAAAATGTGTATGCACTCATTAGTCCAAAAAGTATTTAAAGGTGTTGCCTGTTAAGTGTCAAAAGAGTTAGCAATATATCATGTCACAAGCCCCATGGGTTCGCAAAAGGACAAATAATGGCCTTGTTTTTGAGGCTGTAATTCCACATAAACCTTCATAAGGCATTACATCGCTTTCAGAGACATATAAAAAAAACCTGCCAGGGTAAGACTGAAGGGCAAAACATATCTCTACATCTGGGAATAATTCAATTATTGACCATGCATAAATTGTGTACCACATGACTATAAGAAGACATTTTCTTTTGTGCGTTAGCATGATCGTCCCGAGGCTGTATTGTGTCTTGTGCTTCTTTTAAGAGCTGGTTCTTAGAGAAACATTTTTTGCTTGATCCTAGGGCAACTACAGGGAACTGTGGAGAAACGAACAAAAGGATTACTCTAACTCTTCATTCTTAGCCTTTGGCATACCTGTGTCTGAATTCTGTTGAGCCCTCGGAACCAGAGAATCTGCCCACGTCTCAGTTCCCTTTCTGCATGGTCTATTTCTTCTACGTCTTCATTGAAGTCCTCCTCAGGCATCTCCTCCTTTTGAGTGAGACGACCAGCTCCCTTTAGAAATTTCAACCTACTGGTTGGGATAGTGGTAACGACCTGTAAGAGAGCATTGACAAGTTAGGTCATCTTTCTATAATCACATACTGAAGAATTATAAAAAGATAAAATATAGGGGAAATATGTAGCTGTCTATACTATACCCTCTTTACCTTTCCTAGTCTAACACCACTTTGGAATACATCACTTTGTGATTTTTGAATAAGAAACCTTGTGAGTGAGTGCTTCAGTTTCTTGGATTATTTCTTGGATGTGTTTTTGTGTGAGTATATATACACACACACAAACATATATACAGATATACATATGTACAATCCAAATAAAGAGCAAGTGATCACACTCATGGGTCTTACAAAAGTAAAAGCATTCCTTTATTTATATATATATATATAATTTTGTATATTTGTGTTTTTTAATATAAAAATATATACTTTAAGGTTAAAGGTTTGTAATAATGACTAAACTTGGGTATTCGATATGCCCCTTACCTGTCCCCATACAAGCTCCCCAATGCCAAGGAATATGCACCACATCCACTGGTCAAGTTGTAAAGGAGAACAACTGAATGGTTTCCCACCAAACTGCACTATAACAATCTAAAATGAGATAAGAAGCAGGTATAATTAAAAAACAAACAAAATGTAACACGTGACATCAAAAAAGAGGTGGCTACGGCAGCAAATGAGGTCTCTGAAATTAACCTCATATTGAAAGATTCCTCGGCATGAGGCAATGATGTCACTAGTGAGGGTGACTGACAGGTTCACAGTGTGTCAGAAATATAAATCAATAAATGGAAATATTTAGATCTGTTCATAATGTTTGCAAACTTGATACAGCATAGTGGAAACACATTTTATATTTAATGTCAGGTATGATGTTTTACTGAAACAATTGACCACTTCTGACAATGGTCAGTGATAATTCCAGCATTGTGGCATTGATATTTACAAAGATATGGTAGGTGAATTACAAATACTCCTGTAATACCTGCATTGTATACTGCTGATGGATGTTATCTCTCAACAGACCAAGGCAGCAATTTTACAATAAAAATGTCCCTTTAGTGAAAAGTGATTTTTTTTTTTCTTGTGCTTTGTCATTGTGGATCTATATCTCAATAACAGGAATGTTTGGTCAGCTAATACATGGAGGTAATGTGGTTTTACTAATGTGTGTTCTGTCTGCTCATGTATTACCTGGATTGCAAATGTCCCTAACACAATGGTGCAGAAAATGGGATTCCTGAATATGCCATCAAACACATTGCGTTCTCCGTGGATCTTGCGAGCGTTGATCTCATTGAAGAGTTGCATCATGACGAATGTATTGAAGATGATTGTATAGTGTTCGGAAGGAGGTGAATGAAGGGGTGCGTTCCTTCCACTGTCAATATTAAATATCTCTTCTCCTAAAAACCATTGTCAACAAACATAGAAGTTACAGTTTAGGGGTGCCATTATTTTCCTAGTGACATTAAGACAGCAATGGCGAACCTATGACACGGCAATGTCACGCAGGGGAAGCTCACGTCTTTATTCCAAGCTGTGTGTGCATGTACTGTATGTGTGTGTATGTATGTGTATAAGCATGTACTGTGTGTTTGTGTGCGAGTATATATGTATGTACTGTGTGTGTGTGTATGTAAGAGTGCATGCATCTACTGTATGTAACAGTGTAACATAGTAATTAAGGTTGAAAAAAGACACAAGTCCATCAAGTTCAACCCTTCTACCTATCATTCCAGCTTTTGATCCAAAAGAAGGCAACAACCCTTAAGGAAGCTATTTCGAATTTTGCCTCCTACGGGGAAAAATTCCTTCTTGACTCCAAGGGGCTATCAGATTTCTCCTTGGATCAATAAGCTCTGTTATTACCGTATTTATCGGCGAATAACACGCACTTTTTCTCCCTGAAAATAGGGAGAAAATAGTGTGTGCGTGTTATACGCCGAAAAAAAAAATAATCTAAAACTTACCTCGTTCCTGCTCTGTCCCCCGGTGCTCTGAAGCTGCGTGGCTGTGAGGGAAGTGTTGTGAGCTTCCCTCCAGCCGCGCGGTCAATAAAGTGTGTTTTTTTTAAAACAAACTTTATTGACCGCACGGCTGAAGGGAAGCTCACAACGCTTCCCTCACAGCCACGCAGCTTCAGAGCACCGGGGGACAGAGCAGGAACGAGGTAAGTACTGGGGTCTGGGGAAGGGGGGGGGGGAGGAGGGTGGCATAACGAGCATACTAAGGGGCAATACCCTGGCATATTGGGGGCATATTAAATGGCATATTGGGGGCAATATCTGGCATATTAAAATGGCATATTGGGGGCAATATCCTGCATATTAAATGGCATATTGGGGGCAATATCCTGCATATTAAATGGCATATTGGGGGCAATATCTGGCATATTAAAATGGCATATTAGGGGCAATATCCTGCATATTAAATGGCATATTGGGGGCAATATCCTGCATATTAAATGGCATATTGGGGGCAATATCTGACATATTAAATGGCATATTGGGGGCAATATCCTGGCATATTAAAATGGCATATTGGGCTTCAAAGTTCTTAATTTAAGTTCTTAAGTTTTTTTTCCTGAAATTTCCTTCTTAAAATTAGGTGCGTGTTATACGCCGGCGCGTGTTATACGCCGGCGCGTGTTATACGCCGATAAATACGGTAATTCTTATTCTATTATTAATAGCCCTGTATGCTTTTCTAAAAATACATCCAGACCATTTTGCATAAATGCATCTATTGTGGCTGATAGCACTACCTCTCTTGGCAGTGAGTTCCATAACTTTATTGTCCTTACCGTAAAGAATCCCTTCCTTTGCGGTCTATGAATTGTGCGTGTGTATGTAAGTGTGTACACATGTACTGTATGTGTGTGAGTATGTGAGCGTGTGTATACATGTACTCGATGTGTGTGAGTATGTGAGAGTGTGTATGCATATAATGTATGTGTGTGAGTATGTTATAGTGTGAATACATGTACTGTATGTGTGTCAGTATTTAAGTGTGTGAATACATGTACTGTATGTGTGTGAGTATGTGAGAGTGTGTATACATGTACTTTATGTGTGTGAGTAGGTGAGAGTGTGTATAAATGTACTTTATGTGTGTGAGTATGTGAGTGTGTGTATACATGTACCCCATTCCCTCTATATTGTAAGCTTGCGGGCAGGGTTCTCTACCTCATGTACCAGTCTGTTCTAGTTTGTCTAACTTAGTATCTAGTTCCCTTCTATGCTCTATGCCTAGCGCTACGTAAATTGTTAGCGCTATATAAATAAATGTGAATGTAATATACATGTACTCTATGTATGTGAGTATGTAAGAGTGTGTATACATGAACTTTATGTGTGTGAGAATGTGAGTGTGTGTATACATGTACTGTATGTGTGTGAGTATGTAAGTGTGTGTATACATTATGTGTCTCATGTACCCCATTCCCTCTAGATTGTAAGCTTGCGAGCAGGGCTCTCTACCTCATGTACCAGTCTGTTCTAGTTTGTCTAACTTAGTATCTAGTTCCCTTCTATGATCTATGCCTAGCGCTATGTAAATTGTTAGTGTTATATAAATAAATGTTAATGTAATGTAATATACATGTACTCTATGTGTGTGAGTATGTAAGAGTGTGTATACATGTACTGTATGTGTGTGAGTATGTAAGTGTGTGTATACATTATGTGTCTCATGTACCCCATTCCCTCTGGATTGTAAGCTTGCGAGCAGGGCTCTCTACCTCTCGTACCAGTTTGTTCTAGTTTGTCTAACTTAGTATCTAGTTCCCTTCTATGCTCTGTACCTAGCGCTAGGTAAATTGTTGGCGCTATAAATAAATGTTAATGTAATATGTACTCTATGTGTGTGAGTATGTGAGTGTGTGTATACATGTACTCTATGTGTGTGAATATGTGAGTGTGTGTACATGTACTCTATGTGTGTGAGTATGTGAGTGTGTGTATACATGTACTCTATGTGTGTGAGTATGTGAGTGTGTGTATACATGTACTTTATGTGTGTGAGTATGTGAGTGTGTGTATACATGTACTTTATGTGTGTGAGTATGTGAGTGTGTGTATCTTGGTTTATGCATCTTGGTTTATGCAGAAAATTGGGCATTTCGCCATCACTGCATTAAGGGATAAGAAGCGTGACTTTAAATGATACATTTTCATGAATAATCTTACCAACGAAGAGCAATGTGAATATCAGGGTGAGCTGGTACACTGCATGGCCCAGGATATTTTTCATCATGGTCCGTGAAATCAAAGGTTTGTTCCTTCCATAGGGTTTCCTTAGAAGTAGAGACTCTGTAGGAGGCTCTGTCGCAAGAGCAAGTGAGGCAAATGTATCCATGATAAGATTAACCCAGAGCATCTGTACTGCTTTCAGTGGAGAGTCCTAACAAAGGGAACACAGCATTGTCAATGACAGACAGGATAACCATAGTCTGGTTTACCCTAATAATGTCTTTAACTTGATCTGCTCACTTTAAACCCAACTCCTAAGTAGGCAAATTCACTTGTAAGCAAGTAAAGTTCTCTTGACTCCTGGTAGAAAACAGTTGAAGTACTGAACCTTGTAATCACTTGTAGGCTGTAATAGCAAAATGTAACCAAAACAATATTTGGATTCAATACTGAAGAAGGCAGGCTAACCCATCAACATGAATACCGACAGTTCATACCAAAAACGCCTATGCGTTTTGCGCCACAACGTGGCGCTTTGTCAAGGCACCTTGACAGACTGCCACGTTTTGGCACGAAACGCGTAGGCGTTCTTCTCACCGGGTAGGGGGAGTACTGTTTGGTTACAGAGCTGTTTTTTGTGGATTAAACTCACCTTCAGCCTGCACTGTGTCTGGATCGTGCATATTTTCCTCTGTTTGGCAGCCACCATTTGTTCCTTCAGATCTCCTTCTCCTTTTGAATATTGCCCCCCACACAACAATCTACCCCCAGACCAAGCCAATAATGTCCTAAAACAGCCATCTGCCCCCACACTTACCTGATGCATCCCCCACACAGCCATCTGCCCTTCAGACTTTGCCAATATTGCCCCCACACAACCATCTGTCCCCCAGACCAAACAAACGCATCCCCCCACTTAGCCAATGCTGTTATCTCCCACCCTTAACCAATGCTGCCAACCCCTCAATCAATGCTGCTCCCTCCCTTTAACAATAATGCCTGCTCCATTTACTAATGCTGCCCCCTCCCAGCCCTCACCCTTTACCCTTGCTGCTGTCCCTCATACCCCTCCCCTTTATCTAGCATCGCGCAAACATCCTCTGCTGCTACCAGGCACTTTCGCTGGGTCTTCTATGATGGACTGCCAGAAGGTCGCATGCCCACCCGGTTTCTGGCAGGGAAGACCCGACGGAAGTGCCGGGCAGCAGCGGAGGATGTCTGCACGTATCGCGCAGGCATCCACTGGCTGATAGTGATTAGGATCCAGGTAATATATATATGCACACCATACACCAAGGGTGTCCAACGTACAGAGGTGCATCTATACACTTTTGATACTGTTTTGTGTACATGACAACCATTCTCTAGTGTGTGCACTAGTTTTTTTCTCCTTTGTATATATAAATTTTCTCTTGCACATGTCTGTGTTAATCCCTTGGTGCCTTTGTTCTTAAAGGGACTGTCTGGTGCCCAAAATGCATCTTCCAAATGTTAATGCATATTAATGTGCTTTCAAAGTACTTTAGAATGCATGTTTTACATTTTACCTTGCAAGAAACCAGGACTGCATCAATTCACACCGGAAAAAAATCAAGGAGTTAATGAAAATCGCTCAGAAAGACAGCACCAGCGGGAATAAACTTTAGCCGAATGCAACATGCATAGAACTTAAAGAGGGGGGCTCAGAAGAGCGATTAGATTGATCTTTGACCATTGGGAACACAAGTGAAGACCGGTCCCAGCATGAGACGCAGGGACAGTATCAGGGGATCAATGAAACAGGAGCACCGTGCCAAGATCCTAATGGATAGTGCAGAGGATGCTGTAATGTTATCCAGGAGACTAAGGCTCATTTGGAGCAGTCACTAGCATGGAGGCAAGATTTAGAAGTTTATGACAAAGTGTTACCGCTCAAGCTTGACCAACATTATTCCGCTAGACAGGGAGAGGAGGAAATTAATTTAACTGGAAATTTTTGAAACTGGGGCAAAAGTCCCCTCTCACCAAAAGCCACAACAACTTTGTTGCAATATTAGACCTTCCAGAAGGTGAACACCAGTCCAAATATTTGTAAATGGGCACTGAAATCCTGATCTTGCTGAGCCGATAGCAACCAGCCAGCTTGGCACAGTACACAATGTCATTCAAGTGAATAACACAGAGTTTGAAAAATTTGATGCCTTCATGGCAGATTGTCAGAAGGACTCTGATTGGTCAGAGCTATCCAGCTCACCACCAGGTCCAAACAATCAAGAACCATATAGCTGTAAACTAGAAGAATATTTCAAATCTCTACTCATCCGTCCACCAATTATCTTCAAGTAATTTTTAATCAAGATTTCATAATTTTTGATCATTTTTTATTTTCTACATTGAAAGTAAAAACAATGTTTAGCTGTTTAGTCCCTTTAACCAGTTTTAGTAAGAATTCTTGCATTGAATTATGCATTTGTTCTTTACACGTTGATTGTGCTACACACAACCAATAGCTGGAGCATCTGAAGTGATCACATTCTTAACTTCCACAATACAATTTACAATATTAATCTTTGTTTTTGGCAAAGTTTGTTTTTCGATAAACACCTGCATTACCTAGAAGAGTACTGCAGCAGTTGTACGGATACTTGGAATGGACAGTGATCTTTACATGTATTAGCCACTAGGTGGTGGTAACAGATTAAATTTAAATACACCTTCAGCTAGTATTCTGGTTAAAGATAGAAACATAGAAACATAGAATGTGTCGGCAGATAAGAACTATTCGGTCCATCTAGTCTGCCCAATTTTTGTGTCTATCCCATGCATGCTTAAAATCCTTGACTGTGTTTACCTCTACCACTTCTGCTGGCAGGCTATTCCATACATCCACTACCCTCTCAGTAAAGTAATACTTCCTGATATTACTTTTAAATCGTTGCCCCTCTAATTTAAGACTATGTCCTCTAGTTGTGGTAGTTTTTATTCTTTTAAATATACTCTCTTCCTTTACTGTGTTGATTCCCTTTATGTATTTAAATGTTTCTATCATATTCCCTGTTACGTCTTTCCTCCAAGCTATACATGTTAAGATGCTTTAACCTTCCCTGGTAAGTTTTATCCTTCAACCCATGAACCCGTTTAGAATACATATCAATACATATCTTCATGTACCTAGATCAATAAAAACTGGGGCTGTTAGTTAAGTGCTTATTATTTAGCTGTGATTGCAAAGCAGCACTACCTACTGAATTATTTACTGAACATGCTACAAATACCAGTATTGCTAGCGATGTAGTCTGTAAGATTTACCTGTGTAATGCAGGCTCCTGTAAATGCCACAATCACAGCAACCACATTCACAGTTAGCTGGAACTGCAGGAACTTAGAGATACTGTCGTACACATTGCGACCCCACATCACAGCCTTCACGATGCTGCTAAAATTATCATCTGTGAGAATGATGTCAGAGGCTTCCTTAGCTACGTCTGTACCAGCAATGCCCTGAAAAAGAGAATACAATCTAAACAGGGAAATATTATACCACATCACCATGCCATCACCCGCAAAAACTATTTACACAATTAACCAGCATATTAAAGAAGCTTACTACCCAACCCATTAGAATACCGGTCACTTTACCTCTAGCTGATCCTACCTAGCTGGAACACACACAATTCTTCTTTGGCCTATCCCACCTTTGGCCTATTAAACCATGTATGTTTTCTCTTGTGTGATCTATAAAGACTATAGGGACTTAAGTATCTCTAGCTCCCGACAGCTGTCTTATGTGATACTACAGGAGCAAATGCACACTAGTCTACACCCCAGTGGTTAGCAGTTTCTACTTTAGGCAACCCAGAAACCATCCCCTTGCTACATTTCCTAAATGTATATTTCCTACTCCTTCAGATCTATGTTTTCAATGCAGTGGTTAGAGAGGATCCTTTATTCACATTTGGTGGTTATGTAACCCCATGAGTAATAATAATAAGCGGATCTCTCAAATTTTTCTCACTGCCAGATGCTCTCTGCCTAAACTGTGTCCCATCTATGGCACAAATGATACACAAAATGAAATGGAGATTGGACTGCACAAGTAGAGGAGACAGGTAATCATATTGTGAATATTAGACTTCATGCATTTGTAGAGAGATGAGTTCCACTACTAGTCGGGGGTGAGATGTAACGTCAGGTCAGAGAGTGGACTTGGGGCCGGCAAGGTGAATCATAGCTTGTACCTCCTGGGAGAGACATGCTTTTGTGTTTAATATATTTATTTCATAATTACTGGTATTCGCGAAAAACATATTTATATTAGTATTAACCAGATTCTTACTACATTACCTCTACAGTAGGAATGATGATAATCTGATTCCTGGAAGAATGCTATGAATCTTTAATGCATCCAACATATTCTCTTTGCACACACTGTACATGTTTTGTATAATTGCAGAAATACATAATTTTTATTACACCTCAACATACCATAGCAAACCCCACATCCGCTTTCTTCAGAGCAGGCCCATCATTTGTTCCATCACCCGTTACTGCGACTACTTGCCTTTGTTCCACCTGCGTGCTGTCTATGATACCTATAATAACACAAATATTACTTTAAGTACTTTTTCTACTATTAAATATTTATAGGACCTATTCATTATTACTACTGATTACTGCTGTGTGTTGGGGAAAAAAAAACACATTCTGTTTCAACAATGCTACCTGTCAAATCAAACCAAAAGACCTCAACCAATACTGAGAACGTAATCCACAAACAGGCTTGAACTAAGGCCCATTGATTCGATATATTTTAATATTACATTTTACTGATCATGTAGTCTGATGGGAAAGATAACACGTGATTTCATTAAAATATTACCTATAGGGCATTACAGGGGCAACCAAATTATATTATCTGCTAGAATATTCAGGGGTAAATAAATACAAAACATATATAAAGTGTGTGTTTTAAATGGGATTTGGCACAAATACCTTTCACAAGAGTGTGTTTGTCGGTAGGTGAGGAACGAGCTAGCACACGTAGCTTGGGCCAGATCTTATCAATCCGTTCCTGTTCAATCTAGGTAGAGATATTAAAATCATAAGAACGAAGAGTTGTCCCTTTTATCCATGTATTCGGTTTGCATTGTAAATCTTTGACAAAAAGCAGGGATGAGCTAAACATCCACACAAGGACATGAGTATCTGTGACAAGGTCATTGAAGGTCCATAGAACAATGTCTACATGTAAGTGGTTATTATTATATTATATTAAAACCTTTGAAAATAACATTGAAATTAGCTAATGAAGAGCATACAGATGATCCATACATTGTGATAGCAGGAATACAAGCAAATGTATAGATTTAAAAAAAAAAAAAAAGGTTGTAGACATCTCTATTTAGAGACCGAAATAAAAAGGGTTGTACACAACCAGGTTGGCCTGGTTCCCATTCATGACAAATTATTATTGCCCATGGTAGGTAGGGTTGCCACATGGCCGGTATTTTACCAGCAGGCCGGTAAAAAATTGTCATCAGGTCAATGTTAAGTCTATGGAGACAGTACCAAGGCCGGTATTTTTTTGAAGAAAAGGTGGCAACCCTAATGGTAGGAGACAAATACTGATATATCGTATAGAAAGGTTATGTCATAAAACCGTTGTACCAGTGTAAATTAATGAAGTCTTCACTCTGGTTTAAATGGTTATTGTGCTGGTGTCATAAAATTTGTCTCTGAACTATGCTTTTTTATGACCAACTTTTGCCTTTTGTCCTTCACGATAGATCTTATTATTAAATTAAGAAATACAGGTGATGAAGACCCACACATATGGATATAATGCAGCCTCTTTTAAATCAGGATGCTACATAAAAAAGTAATGTATTATTTTGCATAATGAAATGATTCCCTTTAGCAGTTTTTCCAATGTCAGTCCTGTAGCACCCCCTGACAGTTCTAGTTTCCTCCACACATGAGCCCCAAGCAATTGTACCAGTTTTTCATCTTTGTAACACATTCTGTGCAAATGGAAGGGTCATGTGACTTCACGTGAGGAAAAAGAACTGTTATAAATACTTGAGGAGACACACTACAAAAAACTTTGAGGTAAAGGACTCTCTCAGCACCTTCTCAGCTTGAAGCATCTGTAAGATGTCAAAGTGACTGTAAATGAAGATTTCTTCTATGCCAGTGCTCTTTCAAATACATCTAATTTCCTGAATGTACAGAAACGTTCTCATATGTGGCATAAAAATAGAACTAGAAACATAGGTTGGCACTCTTGGCAGGAGCTATTAAATAAATATCTGTCACTTTTAGGCAGACATCTACATTATAACAAGGTACTTGAATCCTGGCCAGTGATGTCATTTAAAGGAACACTGCCTTTTTATATTATGTTATAGTTAGGAATAGACTAAACTATTGTGAAATAGTTTTAGAGCAATATAGCTATCAAGAAACGTCATGTGATTTGCATTACAAATGACTTGTTTTAAGATGTATTGAACTTTTGCTAACTACCAATACAAAGTTAACTCTTCAATGATACACTGAGTAAATGGGTCAACCAGACCATGTCTCTTACTCATTGATACCTGTTTTAACACTTCCGCAGGATGGAACCCATGCAGTTTGACCGTACTCATATTTCTTTTAACAAGAGTGAAAAAGAGAGAGATATAAAACGCCCATGAAAAATCTAATTTGCAATGCTTTAGACAGTGCTTAAAGTTACAAAACAGAATAAAGACAATCATAGTAGTACCCGTAACATAACAATATGCACATCTGTACATAGGTGACAATCTCCGGCTCAGTGAATCAGATTAATTCATTTGTACAATTACGACCTGATTTGTTGGTTGAATTGAGTAGGGTTAGCCTTTAATTTGCTGGCTGTGACTTTAGCTCACATGCACATATGCTATAAAATCAATATACCTCTCCTTTCTCATTGTGTATCCTCCTGTTAAATTCTTTTCCTTCAATGCAGAGAAAGTCCTCTCCAGGATTTAAAATGCCACACTTGATGGCAATGGCACGTGCTGTATTAATATTATCCCCAGTCACCATACGAACTGTGATGCCAGCCCGCTGGCACTTCCTTATGGCTTCAGGTACCTAAATATTACAGGGGGGGGGAAAAATAGATCTTTAAAGTAGAGAATTCTATGAAACCTTTCATTATTGCTTCTGCTGCCTCTGGAAAATGTTTATGTGCATGTAGGGCATACACACTAGTGACATCACTCATTGCGCTACTTCCCAATGAGCAAGTACATTTAAACATGTACATATGCATGACATCTGAGCTGGTATGGGTGTCTTTTCATGTGCTATGGAAGGACTGCTTGGGCTTTGGACAAATTCTCTTCCAGTGACCCTTCTGTTTAGAGTTTGTCGAGCAAACGGCAGAAACAAAATCTACTTTTTAATAAATATCTGCACATTAAAACCAGAATCTCTGAAGTATCCATAAGTACACAGCAGCAAGACAGCTCAGATAAGTGGGAGGGGAGAACAAAATGCAAAGAAAGAGAATCTGGACTGTGTGAAATGTATTTTCTGGAAGCTGCAGGAGTTGTGTAATGTTTTTGATCATATGTACGATAAACAACATCATCACAGAGCAAAAATAGTTTTGGACATAAAATATATTCACTAGGTTTTAGTACTTGTCCCTCTATGTTTGGAAGATATTGGCCATCTAATACAGTTAATGGTTATATGAAACACCATAGACATTTAACTTTAGGTTCATGTTAAATATTACTGCTTTGGGACCTTAAACTGGGACCTTAAACTGGCTAGCATTTTACATGCAGCTCAGCTTTGTGTGTGACATCCCCACCACAGGCCCTGCACATTTATAACCTAATGAGGTAGGATCAGTGTAGACCAATGATGGCAAACCTATGGCATGGGTGGCACTTAACATCTTACTGCATTGTCAACATCATCACATATGGTATGATGGGGAGCATTTGGAGACACTGAGATGGAGCAACTTAAGAAAGAGAATCAGGGAGAAAAGGAAACTAAAGAGTCTGGAACATAGTATAGGGGCATGGCACTTTGATGGTGGTAATAAAGAAGCTCCATGTGAAAAACATAAAGGTTGGGTATTACTTAAAAATAAGGGTGGCATTGTATGAGGTGAGTACAATTTTAAAACTAGACGGACAGAATTATATGAACAACACATTAATATTGTTTGTGCATCGAACATATGATACCTCTGGCCTAACTGGATCTTCAATGCCAACTACTGAAATGCAGGTCAAATCAGCCACAATTTCATTTTCATTGTCCCAGTCGGGTTCTGGACTCATACTAAAATCCCGATAAGCAATACAGATTGTCCTGAGACCATCACAGGCCATTGGCTCTATCACTTTTTTAACCATTTCATCCCGGTCTCTAGGTTTGAAGAGTCTTGGTTCACCTGCACCATTCAATATTTTAGAACACCTGAAAACACAGAGAAGAAAGTTACTTAATACTTTTAAAGGGTCACTAAACGTTATTTTTCACTCCTGCTTCTAATATAGAAGATCTAGTGAAATTTTAGTTGTCCCTAGTGTGAGGATGAACTGACGCCATTTTATCCTCTGAGCGACAGCTGCCATGCTTCCATTAACTAGGTCCCCCCTGCTAAACCCATGCCAAAAATGAAGGTCTCTCTCTGCGCTAGAAGTGAGAATACCTCTCGTTCGGTTGTCAGAGCAGGGCGAGCCCCCACTCTGATTGGCTGTGTGTGTGCTGACGTTTGTCAGCACGCGACAACCAAGAACTGCTGTGTCTCCGTGTATCTATTAAGATACACCTCTGGTTTACTTAAATGTCCCGGGACATGTTTTGTTTAACCCTTGCTTCCTTCAAGGAAGTAAGGGTTAAACAATGTATAATGTTCCTTTAACACTCATTTGATAATAATACATTCAAAATGACACCTGTTTTTTTTCCAGCACCATTAATAATAAAGGCCCAAATAATTAACATACTAGAACATTTCTTTTTCATCAGGAAGATGTGGTTGGGATACAATCCTTCTGTGCACAAGAAAAAGATCAACAAAGTGCAAATGTGTTATTAAAGTCATCTCTAAATTACGAACCATGTGCTGTTTCACTTGAAGTCACCGATATATAAATCACTGGATTTGGGTGGCACCATATAAAGGATAAAGTCCAGCCAGTACTCCAATAAGGGGTCTAATTGTCCTGTAAGGCCCGCACAGATGTCATCAAGAATAAAAATACGTTTACTAGGGGGGGAGAGTCGCCTTATAATCAGGTTCACCTAAGTATATAGTGAACCAAACACAGACATGGTACAGCATAGCTCCCATAAGTATATAGCGAACCAAACACAGACATGGTACTCCATATTCTCCCATAAGTATATAGTGAACCAAACACAGACATGGTACTCCATATTCTCCCATAAGTATATAGTGAACCAAACACAGACATGGTACTGCATAGCTCCCATAAGTATATAATGAACCAAACACAGACATGGTTCAGCATAGCTCCCATAAGTATATAGCGAACCAAACACAGACATGGTACTGCATAGCTCCCATAAGTATATAGTGAACCAAACACAGACATGGTACTGCATAGCTCCCATAAGTATATAGCGAACCAAACACAGACATGGTACAGCATAGCTCCCATAAGTATATAGCGAACCAAACACAGACATGGTACTCCATATTCTCCCATAAGTATATAGTGAACCAAACACAGACATGGTACTCCATATTCTCCCATAAGTATATAGTGAACCAAACACAGACATGGTACTGCATAGCTCCCATAAGTATATAGTGAACCAAACACAGACATGGTTCAGCATAGCTCCCATAAGTATATAGCGAACCAAACACAGACATGGTACTGCATAGCTCCCATAAGTATATAGTGAACCAAACACAGACATGGTTCAGCATAGCTCCCATAAGTATATAGTGAACCAAACACAGACATGGTACTGCATAGCTCCCATAAGTATATAGCGAACCAAACACAGACATGGTACTGCATAGCTCCCATAAGTATATAGTGAACCAAACACAGACATGGTACTGTATAGCTCCCATAAGTATATAGTGAACCAAACACAGACATGGTACTGCATAGCTCCCATAAGTATATAGTGAACCAAACACAGACATGGTACTGCATAGCTACCATAAGTATAAAATGAACCAAACACAGACATGGTTCAGCATAGCTCCCATAAGTATATAGCGAACCAAACACAGACATGGTACTGCATAGCTCCCATAAGTATATAGTGAACCAAACACAGACATGGTACTGCATAGCTCCCATAAGTATATAGTGAACCAAACACAGACATGGTTCAGCATAGCTCCCATAAGTATATAGTGAACCAAAAACAGACATGGTACTGCATGGCTCCCATAAGTATATGGTGAACCAAACACAGACATGGTACTGTATAGCCCCCATAAGTATATAGTGAACTAAACACAGACATGGTACTGCATAGCTCCCATAAGTATATAGTGAACCAAACACAGACATGGCACTGTATAGCTCCCATAAGTATATAGTGAACCAAACACAGACATGGTACTGCATAGTTCCTGTGAGGTTAGAGAGCCAGACGCATATGTGGCAACGCATAGTTTCTATCAGTATAAAGAGAACCAGACACATACATAGTACAGCATAGTTGCCCTCATTATAGAGTGAGTCAGCCACTGACATTTTTAAAGCATACTTATCATCAGTATATCGTGAGCCAAACACACATGTAGTAATGCATAGCTCCTGTCAATATAGTGATAGCATAGTTGCCAAATGTCCTTTGAAAAACAAGATTGTCCTGAGGAATTCTCACAGGACATTTGGCAACTATGCAGTTTGTCTCTAAACAGAGAGGTTCTGCTCATGGCAGCATTTCCAGGGTTGGCCGGAGCATGCATTCCTGTCACCAGCATCACACACATTCTATGAAGCATAGAATAAGTGCAAGCTCTGTGCTCCAGTCTCCAGCCTGTGGCAGGTACTTTACATTTTTTATTTGGTTTGACATGGTGGCTCAAGTGCTTTTGTGATGGTTTGGTTCATTTATTAATACATTTTTATTTGGTGTGATATTTTTTTTTTACTCATTTAATGTTTTCCGATTAATATTCCCTTTTTCTTTTTTTGGCATTTCATGTTACTTTATAATACTTGATATGATATCAACCTGATTTTCCGCCAACCATTACGTTTTGTGCTGCATGTATGGTTACACGGGGTGTCTTTGCATTTTTCTTTATTAGTATTTATTGTTACCACTCTCTGTGTAGACACTCTGTGTCACGTTATTTGTATGCACTCCCAGCTGATCTGCGCCCTAGGCCGGTGCTTACTATGCCTAGATGATGTTTTAGGAAGTGTGGGGAAGAAGGTAGCAGCAGAGGGTACAGTGTGGGTACTGTTTGCTCTTTAAAGGGACAGTCTAGTCCCCAAAATCACATTGGTGCAAGTTGAAGATTACTGCTTGTCTAGTGCACAGGCTTTTTTCCAGTGTTATTTGATGCAGGAATTCTGCATAAATCTGATTTTTAATATTTGGCTCAAGCCCTCCCCAGTGATTACTCTGGGATGTATATTATAGGTGCGGCAGAACTGATTATATAGACACTGAGGATATAAAGTTTGGTTTAATTAAGTCACTTCATTTGCTCTTGGAATTGAATACATTGTGTGGACTGTGATAAACTTGCTCTTGTACATAGTAGGAACTCTTAACAGTGCAACACATTGTCTGATATCACTAGAGAGACAGGAAATCCCATTCATTTGAATTAAATTATTATCATTGGTTCCTGCAGCAAAAAGGGAAAAAAAGTCATTACTTTTACTCCTGCTGTTATTTCACAATTTCATCTAGCTGTAATTATTTTATATTTTAAGCAATGCAGAATGTAAAACATGCATTTTAAAGTACTTTGAAAGCACTTTAATATACATTAATATTTGGAAGATGCATTTTGGGCACCAGACTTTCCCTTTAAGACAAAAGGTTCCTTTATTGAACACAAACTCTGTATACACAAAGAATAGCCATGTAACTAAAACAAGTAGCAACAATCCTATTTGCTACATGTGACGTGTATCAATATGATTGATTGATTAACGTCATAAAGTACATTTGTTAAGGGCACAAATCCACCACACATATTTTAATTTTGCTTTCGTCAACACTGTGTGTAACAAAAAAAGTCTATAATGTTAACTAGCAACAGGACTTACTTTTTCAAAACAATCTCAGAAGCACCTTTACTGTACATTCTATAGCTGCCGTCTTCAAGTTTAACTACTGTGCTCATGGACTTTCGTACAGAATTGAAGGTGTACACTTTATATAGCTTCTCCTCCGGGATCTGACTCCTCACTGTCTGATAATCCCGCTTCAGATCAAGGACAAATCCCAATAAACTGCATTCTGTTTTGTTTCCAACTTGTCGTGGGAGGCCTCCATCTTTTTCTGCAGGCTAGGAAAAAGCAATAACACATTTCACTCAATAGCAGTAGGTTATTTAGGGTTGGTTAAAAGAAAAACAGAGCAGAAAAATGCATTAGGCAAACAGGGAACGGCACCAAAAAAACTTTTATGTAATTCTATGCACCACAGTGGTTTGGTGTGCTCTCTTCCTCTCCATGTAGTTGTTCTTTAGCTGTTGTATCTCTGACTACCTGAGCAGAGATACAGCTTGCATACTGCAGACACAAGGTCGTTTATTTCAGATGTGTTGCAGCTAGTGTTAGTTAATACTCCAGCTGTTGAGATTGAATGCCCCATGACTTGCAGGCAGTTTGGTATGTTAAGCATCATTGGAAAGTGAGTACTCAACAACTGTAGTGCCAAAAATTAGCTATTATATAATTATGCTCATCCATTTGGTTGCCTGAACATCATGAGAGTGCCAAAGGTTAGCCACCACTGCTGCATAACTATCAATCTTCCTATTTTGGATCTATGACTTAATGTCACTTTAAGCTACCCTCTAACGGTTATCTTTTTTTGTTATACCTCAGCATGTTTGCTGCACATCAAAGCACTAAATTACACATTACCTTTAGTTGACTGCAACTCCCATTATGTTGAGCAAGCAACACTGCTAGATGATTTTTATGGGAATAGTAGCTAACTATTGATGGAGTTTGGGGTAGGTAGTGGGGACCTACACCCAGTACAAACAATTTGACAGTACAAATACTTTGACAGCATCTACACAAATATTCAGCCAGCCAAACTTCATAGGAATTGTGGTTAAAGCCTGCAGTTGTGGTAGACTGCACTACAGTACACTACACTACACTTTTACACATTCATTTTGTTGTTGTTGTTGATTGCAGCTCCCATGATATACAGCCAGCCATTACTGGCAGAACACCATAGGAATTATAGATTTGGGTAGTTGTGGCTTAACTTACCACTCCATTTATTGTAAACTTAAGTTCCCATGTTGCAGGTACATGTTGGTCTGTTGGCTACTACTACCACAGTCATATCATTTTTTTATATTAATGGAATCAAACATTTGCTTCCCACCAGGAAATCTCTCTCCTGAGCCAACATAGGTAGGCAATGAGGAGGAGGTATTGGGGTGGTTAGAGAGGAAAAGATGGGAGGATAGTTTACCCGTTCCTCCCAGAAAGGAATCCTGTGAAATCCAATGGCCCCTTTGTACCACTGTCATAATCACTGGCTCACTATTGTAAATTCACACTAAAAAATGTTTTAAACACCTTTTTCTTGGATTTTGCCCATGAAAGGTTGGTATTTGAATCAGCAGCAAATATTCTTATCACATTTATTGTTCTGGCCTTTACAAGGTGTATACCATCTTTCGATCTTCAGAGATAAACGGAAATGTCTTTTCTTGCAGAATATGGTCTAGAATTTGTGTTGTTTTGGTTACATTTTTCTACATGTACGGCACAAAAAGTAGAAATATAAAGAAAACACAAAGAAGTTCTACATTCTAATATCTTAAATTAGGAGCAGATATGCCAGTAAAATCAATATTATATGCACATAACTTTACAGTGCTTTTTTTGCCAGGCGATGACATATTGTGTGAAGCATTTTGGGGTAGAAAATCATGAAATAAAGAGGACTATTAACCTCAAAGCCGATTCTTGGGACATGTTATTGGAGTGTGCGTTACCTTTACATTACATCTTAATTTAAAAAATATATACTTGGACACTTGTAATGTGCCTACTTCAAACATACGCTCATATATTTTATGGGATGGAAACAGTTCTTCTATGTATAAGTGCCGAATAAAGGTAAATATATTATTACAGACGATTTCTTTTTCGGTGTGTAGAAGCTGATGCATGCCAATTGGTCCAAACATTCTTCACATTGAAAAAAAGACTTATATAATCTGCTGATTAATTTAAAGTTTGTTGTAGGTACCATATCTGCCATGCATAATTATGCATAAAATAAGTACTTGATATGGGGATTGATGGATATAAAACACTTTGTTGAATTTTAATTATTAATGCTAAATATTTGTTAATTGCCAACATAGCATTAAATCCATGACTTTCTTCCAGGGACGGTCATTTAGATCTAGAAGGCAAGGCATGGGTAACACTGACACTACCCTATGTGTTTTATCTCCAGTGCATTAGTACTTGTCAGAGAATAGTTGCTAATTAGAGATAGCTAGATTGTACTATATGGAAACTCTTTAGCGGGGAAAAGGTTAACATCAGTTGCACAAGGTAATCACTCTTGTATTTCCTCATTTTTAAATTATTCATTGAAGAAGCTTCCACTCCAATAAGCCATGAATTATAGAGGGCTAACCAGGGCTAAAGTGGCAAGCCTCATAGGACAGTAACAAGACCCCTTTCTTTAACCTACCTATTTTCTTATACAACATTCTCTTTTGTTCTTCTATTTATGTCTATTGAGCTTTAAAGTGAAAGGATACATAATAAAGGATATAAAGCTACAATTGTATGCTTCAGGAGCTGTTGGTGCAAAACTGATAGTGTAGTGTTACTTTCACTGATACTGCCTACTCTCTAAAACCAGCCTGAAACAATGAATAAATGAGTCATCAATAAAGCTTATATTTAAAAAAAAAAAAAAGATGCAATTATTAATTTATCATCTTATTTCTACAAAGATTTTACATTTGTATAGTGATTAGGGTCACCACATGTCCTGGACTGCCCAGGACAGACCAGCAATCCTGACTCATTTCGGGACAATTTTCGGCACTCGTGAAGGACGTCTTAACCAATCAGGAGAGGTTTCACAACTCTTTTGATTGGCTGAGAGTTCAGATGCCTCTCCTGAGGTTGAGCCTTACTTCACACAGAGCTTACTATAAGCTACAACAGCCTATCTGCATCAGCTTAGAAACCCAGACTGTGTGTGTGTGTGTGTGTACGACTGTGTGTATGGTTGTGGGCAAGCCTTCCAAGTTCCATTCTCCAATGTCAGGGACAATGAAGAATGAAGTCAGCAAATGCGCCATAGCGCTGAAAGTTTGAGTGAGGCCCATGACCTCTGAAGCTCAACGCCCCAGATTGCCAGGCAATAAAGTTGGGAGATAACTGTGAGTGACTGTGTGTGGGAATGTATGTGTGTATGTTGGAGTGCTCACATGTCCTGGATTGACTGGGAAAGTCCCACAATGAGATTGGGCAGCCGCATTCCAGTGTAGAGTCCCAAAATGAGAACTCACAATATATGGTTAGCTGAGTGTTCAGAAGTCTCTTCTGACTGACTGAAGCCATGGATCTGCATTAGCACAGGTAAGAAACCCATATTGTGTGTTTCTATGTGTATTGTAACAGTGTGTGCTTTACTTTTACTCAACTAATCATATTCACACTGATTCACATATGCACACAGTCACATAAACTAGTGTGTGTTATTGTCAGTGTGAGTGTATGTCAGTGAGAGTGAGTGTGCATGTCAGTGTGAGTGAGTGTGTATGTCAGTGTGTGTGTGTGTGTATGTCAGTGTGTGTGTGTGTTAGCTCATCGCGCAGACATCCCCTGCTGTTAGAGAGGGGGATCCAGGTCCCCTGCAGCTCTGCTGGGGACCTGGATCCCAGTCTTATAGTCTGACCTCATTTTTCGGTCAGATTTTAAGACGACCTCGATTATAAGACGAGGGGTATTTTTCAGAAAAAAAATTCTGAAAAAAACCTTGTCTTATAATCGAGCAAATACGCTATGTCCAGCACATCATATAGATGCTAGATTGGATTGAGATCTAGAGAATTTGGAGGCCAAGTGAACACCTTGAACTCTTTGTGTTCCTCAAACTATTTCTGAACCATTTTTGCTTTGTGGCGGGCCACATTATCCTGCTTTAAACGATGTACATGGTCTGCTTAGGTAGGTGGTAAATGTAAAAGTAACATCCACATGAATTGCAGGACCCAAGGTTTCCCAGCAGAACCTTGCCCAAAGCATCACACTGCCTCTATCAGATTTCCACCTGTCAGTGGTCATAATATCATGGCTCCTCTGCGTATATACATATATTTATATCATCAATCCAAATTACGTACACTCAACTCTCCAACAGGCTCTAATAATATTACGGACCCAGGTGCTGTGTCGCCCAACACACACTGGTCCAAATAATACCAGAATCCTGCACCCACAGGATTTTTATCAAGATTATGGTTCAGTGTGGAACCGAAACCTCAATTATTTTGATATAAAATACTGATTATTTATGGATAAAGTCTCGTGAGTGTGTGATATCCTTTGGACAATTATACAGTTAATATATAATTATATTATAATAGCATGCTTATTGCAGCAACATACAACATGCTTGATGTGCCAACAGATAAGATCAAAGAAACTGGAGTGTGAATTTTCCACTCGTTGTTCACACCACATTCGAACATAGTGTACACTTAGAGCACCTCAGTCATTTCAAATTTCCAAAAAGTAATGCTTTTGTTTTAGGTGAGTAGATGGAACCATCGTAACTTTGGCTCATCTACCTGTTCATGACCATCAGACCACACTGACAGACTGCATAGACCATTGCTTGTTTTTTCAAGACAAAACTAAAGCCATTGAATGAATTGCATCTCTATGTTGCTATAATACTGTAATGCAACATCTGATACTCCCAGAAACAGTGACAGAACCATATGCTGGAGCCCAATAAGCAAACACGTGTCTCTGCCCCTCCCATCATTTTGGCTCTTTTGGTGTGTGGACTATTGTACTCAGTGGATGCTCTTCTGACTGCTCATCCCTGGGAATGTAGTGAACCAATCAATGGCTAAGGCACTCAAACTGTGCTGTCTGAACTTCCATAGTGTTCAGCCAGGGGGAAACGTAGACCCTACAGCTGAAATACCATAATTAGTGCTGTAATTAGGCATGTCTGCATTGGGCATGGCAGCTGTATGGACTAAAATTCCCATGTAGTCCACACAGCTGGAGTGCCTTTAACACCTTTCCTCCTGCATGCCCAGGGAGGTTGGAGAATTGAGAGAAATGGATTGGGTCCTCCTACACGTTACATCCAGCGCACGCGGCAGGGTTAGTTAACCCCTTGCATGCTCCTCAGCCAGAACCTATTATTTTAAGTATATATAAACTGTGCTTCCTTTTCAAACATAGCAGAGAACTGACAAGGGAAAGTAAGCAGAAATATCATCTATTATAACAGATAAACACTGGAAGATACTTGTATCTACTAGTAGACCATAAAAAGGACTGAAGCTGCCAATTCCTGCCATCTATTAGAGGAAATTCACTGATTTAGCATATTCACAACAAATGGAATCTTCTGGAATGTTCAGTGTAGTGCTTTCCTACAGAATGTGCAAATGGCCCCTACCAGTTAATTTGAATTGTTTGTACAAAAGTAAGAATTCTTGCTCAACAATGCTTTCACACACCGCTCGCCCACCCCTTATCACCAGGGAAAAGCATTTTCATTTTTATGTATACTAAAAATGTAAGTAACCTTTACAAACATCAGCACCTGGGCCATTTTGAAGTAATTACCATTAGAAGCAAATCTTTGAACCGCTATGATTATCTATATTTTGTATGATTTTCTTGTTTTTCTTAAACGTCTGCATGCTCAGTTTACACAGGAACACCAAGGAGCAGTCAGCATGACACTCACTTTTGACAGCAGTTCTGCTCAAAGTGCCAGATTCCCCTTTGTTTGATGGATCAATGCACACACAGGAGAACTCCCCCTCACTCATCTGTATGCACAGCCTGTAACATTATATAGGGGCATGTATAACAATATCTACCAACCACACACCATACATCATATCAAATCTAACATATTTGTATCCCTACAGTAACTGAAAGAAATGTGAAGTATTTATCTAGCCATAATGTATGAATGGAAATAGGACCCTGCACTGTACCCCAAAACCCACCACTGTACCCCAAAACCAACCACTACTTGGACCATTTTAAATTGTCTCTATTTTATCTATGGCATGACACCATAGTCCTAGGAGAAAAATATTGCACAAACATCTATTGTATCCTGTTCTGGTGTGTGAAATACATAGGGAGCTATTCACTAATAGTGAGTTTCAAGTGAGAAGAACATTCTGCCACTATTTAAAAATATGCATTATGCAGGGCCAATTGAGCTCTCCTAGCAGGAGATTCTCACCAGGTTTGTCCCTGCACAATGCATTGGTAGGTCGGTGAGATGATGTGTTCACCTCTTCTGCTCCATTAGTGGGATCTATTCAATGACATGACTTATTGCTGTTTTTAACACAATATTTTCTATTGTTAATATATTATGATACATTAAATCCAGTCATGGAACAGACAGTATTTCACTACAAAGAAGAACTCATTGGTCTTTCTAGCTTGTACTACTACTATGCGTGTACGTTACAGGTTTGTCCGATATATTCATTTTTCAAGGCCACCTTGATTTCCTTTTTGTATTTGCTCTCAAAATTTCTTCTGCAATGTCATACCCATAGCGTATTAGGGACTTCAACTTGTGGCTTGGAGAATGGTGTCGGGAGCAAGGATTTGGCTTTGTTTCTCATGGAAGTTCACTATGGGATAGAAAGGAATTGTACAAAAAAGATGGTTTGCATCTTTCTCAAAAGGGAACGAATGTTCTCAGTGAGCAGTTCAGAGGTTTTGCTAGGAGGTTTTTAAACTAAAAGAGGGGGGCAAAATGGCGATAAAACATCAATCCAATTGCCCCCCAAAAAAGGTACAGAAGTTACCTGTAGTCAGTGTGCTGAAAAATGATAAGCTTAGGGTCATGTCTACAAATGCTCGCAGTTTAGGGAATAAGATCCATGAACTTGTGGCAATATTGGCAACTGAGAATGTAGATTTAGTGGCTGTTACTGAGACATGGTATAATGAAAAACATGACTGGGACATTTCAATACCAGGGTACTCTTTATATAGAAAAGACAGAGAAGGTAAAAAAGGGGGAGGGGTGGCCCTGTATGTGAGGGATAGCTTAAAATGTAACATAATACAAGTTAGTGAGGTGAACATAGAGTCAGTTTGGGTTACATTAGAATTTGGTAATCATATGGTAACTCGGGTAGGTGTGATTTATAGGCCCCCTGGACAAATAGAGGAGTTAGATAATCTACTAGTTGAGGAAATAGCTAAAATGACAATGAAGGGAGAAGTGATCATCATGGGTGACTTTAATCTTCCTGATGTGAACTGGAAATACAAAACAGCTACTTGCGCCAGGAGTACGCATATCCTAAACTCCCTACTTGCATTATCTCTAAAACAAGTAGTGGAGGAGCCAACTCGAAAGCAGGCCATACTAGACTTAGTGTTCACAAATGGAGATTTGTTATCAGATATTACTGTAGGTGAAAGTTTAGGATCTAGTGATCACCAGACAGTGTGGTTTAATATAAGAACAGTGACCCAGTCACACCATACAAAAACAAAAGTTTTAGATTTTAGAAAAACAGACTTTTCTAAAATTAGATTAGGTGTGAAGGAGTCATTATCAGACTGGAGCAAATTAAATGGAGTCCAGGAGAAATGGGATTATCTAAAAGTTTCACTACTGAAGGCAACAGAAAATTGCATAAGGCTTGTCAGTAAGAGCAAAAAATTGAAGAAACCACTGTGGTACTCTGCAGAGGTGGCTAAAATAGTAAAAAATAAAAAGCTAGCATTTAGTAATTATAAAAATACTCAGAGTGAGGAACATAGAAAGATCTATAAGAGTAGGCAGAAAGAGGCAAAGCAAGCTATAAGAGCTTCCAAAGCACACACAGAAGAGACTATAGCCCAGTCAGTGAAAAGGGGGATAAAACATTTTTTAGATACATAAATGAGAAAAGGAAAGTAAAACAAGGATTAGTTAGATTAAAAACAAAAGAAGGATGCTATGTAGAAGAGGATAAAGGCTTAGCAGACTGCCTTAATGAATATTTTTGTTCAGTTTTTACAAATGAAAATGAGGGTAAGGGACCTCATTTAGGGAAAAAGACTAATGAGTCTTTTGATGCATGTAAGTTTACAGAGGAAGAGGTTTTACTTCAGCTGTCTAAAGTAAAGACAAATAAGTCGATGGGACCTGATGGGATACATCCAAAGTTATTAAAAGAACTTAGTGGTGTACTAGCAAAACCATTAACAGATTTATTTAACCAATCATTGTTAACGGGAGTAGTTCCAGAAGATTGGAAATTAGCTAATGTTGTGCCCATTCACAAGAAAGGTAGTAGGGAGGAGGCGGGCAACTATAGACCAGTAAGTCTTACTTCAGTAGTGGGGAAAATAATGGAAACCTTGTTAAAGAATAGGATTGTTGAACATCTAAAGTCGCTTGGATTTCAAGATCAGAGACAGCATGTGTTTACTTCAGGGAGATCATGCCAAACTAATCTTATTGATTTTTTTGATTGGGTAACTAAAATAATAGATCAGGGTGGTGCAGAAGACATTGCTTACCTAGATTTCAGTAAGGCTTTTGACACTGTCGCACATAGAAGGCTTATCAATAAACTGAAATCTTTGAGTTTGGATTTCAATATTGTTGAATGGATTAGACAATGGCTGAGTGACAGGCAACAGAGGGTTGTAGTCAATGGGGTATATTCGATGCAAGGTCTTGTTACTAGTGGGGTACATCAGGGATCTGTTCTTGGACCCATCCTCTTTAATATTTTTATTAGCGATATTGCAGAAGGTCTTGTTGGCAAAGTATGTCTTTTTGCTGATGATACAAAGATTTGCAGCAGGGTTGATATTCATGGAGGGATAAGCCAAATGGCAAATGATTTGGATAAACTAGAAAAATGGTCAGAGCAGTGGCAACTGGCATTTAATGTGGACAAGTGCAAGATTATGCACCTTGGGCGTAAAAACCCAAAAGCAGAATATAGACTATTTGGTACAGTCCTAACCTCAACATCTGAGGAAAGGGATTTAGGAGTAATAATTTCAGAGGACTTGAAGGTAGGTAGGCAATGCAATAGAGCAGCAGGAAATGCTAGCAGAATGCTTGGTTGCATAGGGAGAAGTATTAGCAGTAGGAAGAGGGAAGTGCTCATGCCATTGTACAGAGCACTGGTGAGACCTCACTTGGAGTATTGTACGCAGTACTGGAGACCGTATCTCCAGAAGGATATTGATACTTTGGAGAGAGTTCAGAGAAGGGCTACTAAACTGGTTCATGGGTTGAAGGATAAAACTTACCAGGAAAGGTTAAAGCATCTTAACATGTATAGCTTGGAGGAAAGACGTAACAGGGGGGATATGATAGAAACATTTAAATACATAAAGGGAATCAACACAGTAAAGGAAGAGAGTATATTTAAAAGAAGAAAAACTACCACAACTAGAGGACATAGTCTTAAATTAGAGGGGCAACGATTTAAAAGTAATATCAGGAAGTATTACTTTACTGAGAGGGTAGTGGATGTATGGAATAGCCTGCCAGCAGAAGTGGTAGAGGTAAACACAGTCAAGGATTTTAAGCATGCGTGGGATAGACACAAGGCTATCCTAGCTATAAGACCGGGAACGGGGGACTAATAAAAGAACTCAAAAAAAAAAATTGGGCAGACTAGATGGACCGAATGGTTCTTATCTGCCGACACATTCTATGTTTCTATAGCGAAATAAATGTAAACACACATCAACTTAACTGAACTCTTTTTAGACTGTATGTCCATTTGGTTAGGACCCTCCTCACCTTTTGTTCAAGTATGTATCATTTGTTACAACTCCGATTACACTGGTGAGGAACATTTTTGAGGCCAAGTACCCGGTTTTGGCAGAAAGCAAGATACAATTTCCAAAGTGCAATCTAGATGTTTTAAATACAAATTCTTTAGTGAAAGAATACAAATCAAGTAGCTTATTAAGTCCTCTTCTCCATAAATCTCTATCAGTGTGCAGACATGTTGTTTGAAATCTTGGGTCCCTGCTTAATAGGTCTGATGAGAAGAGATGACTCATCTGACCCAAGATTCTAAATGCCATGTCATCCCCCTGATAGAGCTATAGGGAGCATACTTTATTTGTATCCTTTCATTAAAAAACGTCAACTTAAAATGCCTACACTTGATGCAATATTTCAATAAACTATAACATTTTTTGGCAACAGTTGTCCTTCCAAGTGTAATTTAGAAAGAGACACACACGTGTGGGTGTCAAGCTACATAACATGAGTAGCACAGTTTATGGGATCATAAAAGACTGTTCCTTGCCATATAATGGTTTTAAATCTGTTGCTGAAAGTCTGTGGTGTTTCTTACCAGGACTTTGGAGGTATATGCACTGTTGATACCAATGGACTGGACCAGAACATCTAAGGTTTTAGAAGGAAGCGCGTCGGGTTCTGGAACTTCTTTATAGTGGACATCTCCTAGAAAGGCTTGCACCACAGTCATCCGGTTGGTGGTCAAAGTGCCGGTTTTATCCGAGCAGATTGCAGTTGCATTCCCCATTGTCTCGCAAGCATCTAAATGCCTTACTAAGTTATTATCTTTCATCATTTTCTGTAAAACAAATATTTGGATAAGAAACCTGTTAAAGAGCATTTTGTTATCTCAAATCTTAAAGGTAACTTGGTAGGATAACTTCTGAGGTGTTAGAAGAGCAAGGCTAATTGATGGCAGTTGTACCAGTTCTTTGAAAATAAGTCAATCATCATATCTACAGGACTCACCGAATTTTAAAAAAGAACCTTTTCTTATCTTACTGAAGACTTATGAAGCAAATTTGTTTTCAATGCCAAATGGATTTTGGGAAAACAGCAAGTGTTTTCTAAGCTACTAGTCCTACTGCGCATGCAGTGAGGGTTGCTTAATTTTCCTCCCTCTTCATAGGTTATAAATCAGAACACCTCTACAGATTGACACCTGGGCTCACCTCCTTCCAGAACTAGTAGACGCTTTGATCACCATTCTGCTTTTTACCTGAAAGGCTCTCACCATCTCCCCTCACCAGCCCTCTGCACGGCCGCAGCACAGGGACCAGGGGTGGACCTCGTCTGCAAGGTCTGCCCACGCCCTGTGAAGCTGTGCAGCATCTGCTTCATGGGGGAGCCGTGGGCCGCATAAGCTCCGTCTGTTTGACACACATGGAGCAGTAAGTGCTGTTCGCGCTCAGTGATGTTGTAGAGCATCATATTTCTGATACCCTGCATTATCACTACACACAGGGAGAATGAGCAGCCCGCGTTTCAAATAAGAATGGGAGGGGGAGGGAGAACAGAGGAGGGGGGGAGAGAACAGAGATGGGGAGGGGGGAAAGAACAGAGATGGGTACGGGGGAGAGAACAAAAATGGGGAGGAGGTGATAGAACAGAGATGGGGGCAGATATGGGGATGAGGGGAAGAGAGAGAACAGATATGGGGGAGTAGGGGGAGAGATAACAGATATGGGGAGGAGGGGGAGAGAGAACAGATTTGTGGGAGGAGGAGGAGAGAGTACAAATATGGGGAGGGAAAGAGGGGGGGCGCCTTGGGGGTGGCCCGCACAGGGTATCTGAACACATAAGACCTGGCCTGATTAGGATAATATATTCAGCAAAATATACATGTTTATTCAAATAAATTCATAGCCAAAAAATATAGTCAACAAGTATAAACATGATGACTTACTGAGTAGAGATAACGGTAAAACACATAAGAACACGACAGGCCTCTACATTTCGGTTCAGGTTTTTAGCTGAAACTTAGTAAGTCGTCCTGCACACATGTTGACTATATTTTTTGGCTATGAATTTATTTGTATAAACATGTATCTTGCTGAATCTATCATTCTAAATGACTTAATATGTATTGATTTGGCAGTGTTTGCGGTACTGCTCTTAGCTGGGACCCTGTCGATTGTATTCTTTATTAAAGGCACCTTCATCATTACTGACGATCTGGTAAGGGAACAAAACAGCTTGTAATTTTAAAAGCATATGATCGGAATTCCAAAGGAGTTCTATACAAAACCTTTACAATTAAACTTTACAATTAAGTTTAGGGGCTCTTTGATCAGCTCCTGACAAAACTAAAATTGTTAATTTAAAACAAACAGGTTAATGAGCACATCAGATGAGTTAATATAGACTTATTTTGTTTAGGAGGTAAACATTTGTTTTTCTTACTTACTTTCACCGAGTAGGCCAGAGAGATTGTGACAGCAAGAGGAAGTCCTTCAGGAACAGCCACAACCAATACTGTTACACCAATAATAAAAAATTTAACAAAGTATTGGATGTAAATAGGGGTGCACTCTGGCAACCATTGCTTCTTATTCACCACAAAGGTATCAACAGCAAAGTAGAGAACCAAGATAATGACCGTGATTGCAGACATAACCAGACCTACAGAAAAAAAACAAAGAGACAAAACACAGCATGGAATTACGTTAATCAACTATTGTTCAATGTAATGCATCGTGAATAAAAGTTTCTGTGTTTAGTGTCGTAAATGTATGGTAGTAAAAAAGAGCCTTGTGGAGACTTCAAGCTGGTGTTTTACAGGCAAACAATGGTCTTCAGGACACTGTCAAGTCTATGGAGGGGATAGCTTGGACTGTATTTTCATGATGAAAAAGTGGCAAAAAGGTGGGGGCAGGATGAGAAAACTGACCCCAGATGGGCTGTTTATAATGCCCTGGCAGCTCAAGATAATACAGGAAAAAAGAATGTGTGAGGCAAGGAAACATTGACAAGCCTACTCATGGAAGCCAACTCTTTTTCTGCCTCCTTAAGGTCTGCCAGGTGATGAGAAGCCTTCAATGGTAGTTAGAATGTAAAAACAACTGCAGGTTGCATATTTATACAAATTACATTTTTTGCTCATACAATATTCCAGCATTTAATTTTTTTCCATGGGCATTAGTGGGTGTGGCAGCAATAATGATATGCACGTGCCAAAACCATTTATTCCAATGGCCCAGAGAACGTAATGTGGCTCTAGGTATCTGTACTGAGGAGAAAGAAGCAAAGTTTAGTGCATCACACAATATTACTTGGATCTGGCTCCATCCTGGGACCATGTCCCAGAATGATGGTAGGTATGCAAAGGAAAGAGCTAAAGGCTATTCATGAGACAGGTAATCGAACAGTACTGATTCAATTCAATACAATGATTTGTGTTTTTGCATTAACCATTTACACCTAAACAGTATTAAAGGTTGTGATCTAGAAATGAAAATGTTAAAAGATCCCTGTACACTGATAGACATATACTAATTAAACTGTATTTGCTGTTAAGTAAAATAATGTAATTGAATTGGATCATGTATTTCCATCCCTTTTCTTCCACTGCAGCAGTATAGTACATCATATTATGGGGAACTGTACTAAAATAGCAACAGAGAAGACAGTTATAAAATTGGGGTGAACTGTCCAAGAGCCTTGTATAAAATGACACTTTCCAAAACATGGACATTAAAATTTCCTTTTACTTTAACAATGTGTAGAGGTCGTAGCACAAAAAAAGTAGATTTTCACTTAATGAGCCATAACAAGTTTTAAAAGCTTTTTTTTCCTGCTGCAGTGTAAAAGGCTGTACTTATGAGTGTAACTCTGCTCCACTAGGATTTTGTGACAAGCTGATACATTCAGAAAAGTGTTCCCCAGCTGTCAATATAATTGTTCAGCTGACTTTTTTGTGACTATTGTCTGTGAATATATTTCACACACAATTACCAACTCTTATTTGCAGTGATCTGACCTACCAGCTTTCCCAATTTGCACCGCTAGCTTGGTCAGCTTGCCCTGCAGTACAGATTTTTCCTTTTTGTGGGGATTAGATTTCTTTTTGTCCTTGTCTTCTCCATCTCCTCCTTCAGCACTTTTCAAGGGCTGCATTTCCATTGCGGCTGCTCCATCCTGCTGTTTGGCTGTCAAAGCAAAAGGAAACTGTTAAGTTAGCCCTTCCAACGTCAAGAACTTGACCTTTTCGTAAGATAATTGTCTTGACCAGGCAATGTGGGCTCATGTGGTCTTTGATATGTCACTTGTACAGTTCCTGTCTTTAAAGGACGACTGTAGGCAACAAATTACATTCTGTTTAATTGAGAGACGGCATCAAGTATAGGTGTTTTAAATAGAAATGAGTTTATTAAAGAAAACAAATAAACTACCCTATTCAGTCCTCTTTGCTCCACACTTCTCTATCATGTGGCTGACATGTTTTTTAAGAATGTCTGGTCAGATCTTCAATCACCTTACGCCAAATGAAGGAAGATCTGACAGATCTGACACAAGATTCTAAATAACATGTCTGCCCCCTGTTAGACCTGGTTTGTGCAAAAATTCCTCAACAAGGTACATTATTTGTATTCTTTCCTCAAATAATTTCTACATATACCATCTACACTTGATGCAATCTTTTAATGAAACATAAGTACATTTTTTGCAACATTAGTGTCCTTTAAAACCATTAATGTGGATGCAGGCCTTTGGGATTACTTTTCTTCATTATGGGAATGTTTCCCAAATGCTTCTCGCATCCTTGTTGAGTGCTTATTATCTGGGGCAAGAAAAGAAATGGTTTGAGTCGACAAAAATAGAATTCTGCCTACACACAACTGGTAATTGGAATACTTTTGTTTCAGGAAAGGGAATACAGCTATTACACAGCCAACAATTGAGTTAAATATAGTTGAACTCCGTAAGAAATGATACTTAAAAGGAGCAGGATTTGGAGGAATTGTGGTGACAAGTGTCACTTAAAACACATACATAGTGCAAACATACACACCCTGACTTGTACAAGAAAAGTTGTTACAAGAGTTTGAAACAATGTTTTACCAATCCCTGTAACAGTCAAACATCTAAATATCATGTGGCAAGCCACAAGGAACCCTTAGATGTACTGCTTATTTTTAAAATGTGGCATCAATGGCATGCTGATAGTAAATAGAGTCCGGGTGACTAAATGTGGATCACAGGTTCACATTCGGGTTGATATATGCACATAATAAGTAATATTCAAAATAGAGGTTAAACAGGTGCTGGCGCATCCACTGACCAAAATGTGATGTCCGTTTCCCACAGTACAGGTGGCATAATGAGCACTGTTGGAAGCTGGTGTCACTTATTGGGGGTGTACGTTTTGGTTTCGGCCGAATTGGTCTTTTTCAAGCCATTGGGCCAAAACGTTGCCGCTTGGAAGTACATTAAAGGCCTGGTGGAGCCTGGCTCAGGCACTTAAGCAGTACTTATTGGGAGTGGGCGGAAACACGTCTCCTTTACCACCACCATATGTGTCGTTTTAATCCACATTGCGGAAAAGCAGAAAGACAAAAAACGTATTTCTTGAAACAAAAATTGATATACAAGTGCTAGCAATTTGGCTAGCACAGACGTATAGGTATCTTTTCACCCTCTAGAACGTGATAATGTCATCTGTGCACGACAAGTAGTATAATATGAAAGAGGTGAGGCAGGTAGGGAGAAATTTAGGACATGTGTTTCACTTAGTACAGGACATCAGGAATATACATAATGAGATATGATAAAGGCATTAGTATAATAACAAAATTAGATACTTTCAAGTTTCTTCATAATACTCCCCACCTGTCACTATAATCATTCAACTGACTTTTTAGTGACTATTGTCTGTGAATAGTCAAGGTATTCATAATATTGCCAATGCCATGCACAATTGATATAGTAGCTTCTTAATTAAATGAATAAAATGTGCTATTAAACATAACTGTCCAAAACTAGCATTAAAGATATGACATCAGGTAATTTGTTTATAAATAAGTTAAATAATGTTTATATCAGACATTATATAATCGTCAGGGTCACTAAATAAAATAAATGGAATAATAGGTGAGTTGGAGAACATTATCCAACTCAGATTTTTAAGCCCTATTGTTTGGCAATTCTCTTGTTATCACAGTTCACTTTGTGCTCAGCATTTAACTGCTGTTGTGCAAACTTGTGCCATTAAAAGAGAATGGTGATTATGAATAAAAGTCATTTATGCAGCAAAGTTATATACATGATCTATTCCCCTGGTTTCCTTGGTAACTGAAGCACTTTTAGAACTTTGTCCCACAAATGATTTTAACACCATTACATATTTGGGGACAATTCATCCTGAAAGTTTACTCCAAGATATCTAATGTGTAATGCTTTAATACACTGAGTATTGACAAAGCAATTATAGAATTTATGGCCTGCTCTAGGGATATAGTACAGTTTCAGGAATATATAATAATATCAATTATTACATAAGAGTGTACTCAATAAAGAGAGAATTGAAACAGGAATTTCAAATTTAGGGGCCAAAGGAGATGGAAACATTTGGCTAGATTTGCTTAAATTCCCATCTTAATTCCCTGCAGTCGTCTCTTTATTGAGTAGACCCTTAGTGTTTGCATAAATGTGATAAATAGCGAATATATATCATTTGCCAATACAAATCTGTTAAAAAAACAACAGCTGGTGACTTGCTGCCGTTTGTATTGTGTTTACTGCCAAGAGACGGTGTGCAGATTTGCCACTAATCCTTGCAAGTGATTGAAAAGTGCTTGTTTGTGTATATAAACTGAGTCATGTAACTTATCCTTTGCAAAGAACAGAAAGCAACTGTTATATACTGAGCAATTAATCACACTAGTAATATTGAAAACAGCGAATTTAACTGTCTAATTCTGTTCATGATCTATACTATAACATTCCACTATTAGTCTGTTAAGATAAACATTTCTCCTCCATACTCAAATAGTACCAAGTGGATGAAAGGGGAATGAAGACTGGTTTAACCAGGAAGATGGCTGCATCAACTTGAATAAACTAAATAGGCCATTGATCAAAGGTTAGAGACTGAAAGCTAGTTGCAGTGGGGAGAGATATTCAAGAACAAGACAACTATAAAACAGTGAAAACTGTGTTCAATGAGAAGATTGCATTAGGAGGCATTAGATCATCCTGGTGCCTTATGACCAAAAACACATAGGTTATGTATAAAGGCAGAGGCGTTGCTAGGTTTCCAAAAGATCTGGGGCTATAGCCCATAAGACTTTTTTAGTTTTTTAAATGGAACCATCCGGGCACTTACCAATATATGCTCACCGCTCTGAGCTTCATGCCAGTTTTGTAATTTAGGAGCCTTCACAGGGCCGGTCCTTCAATGGGGCAGCTGCCGCAGGCGGCACCCTGGCAGGGGCGGCACTTTGCTGCTCTATGCAGCAGTCTTTTTTTTTTCTTGTGTCCAGGGGAGCTTGTTTAAAGGAGGTCTCAGCCAATCAAGTGAGACTTCTCAACTCTCCTGATCGGCTGAGAGTTCCGAAGCCTCCCATGATTGGCTAAGACCTCCTTCACACTGAGCTCAAAGCAAAGAGATACCTGCAGCAGGTAAGTTAAAAACCTGACAGTGTGTGAATGAGTGTGTGTATGTCAGTGTGAGTATGTGCATGTCAGTGTGAGTGTGTGTATGTCAGTGTGAGTATGTGCATGTCAGTGTGAGTGTGTGTATGTCAGTGTGAGTGTGTGCATGTCAGTGTGAGTATGTGCATGTCAGTGTGAGTGTGTGCATGTCAGTGTGAGTGTGTGCATGTCAGTGTGAGTGTGTGCATGTCAGTGTGAGAGAGTGTGTGCATGTCAGTGTGAGTGAGTGTGTGCATGTCAGTGTGAGTATGTGCATGTCAGTGTGTGCATGTCAGTGTGAGCGAGAGTGTGTGCATGTCAGTGTGAGCGAGAGTGTGTGCATGTCAGTGTGAGCAAGAGTGTGTGTATGTCAGTGTGAGCAAGAGTGTGTGTATGTCAGTGTGAGCGAGAGTGTGTGTATGTCAGTGTGAACGAGAGTGTGTGCATGTCAGAGTGAGAGAGAGTGTGTGTATGTCAGAGTGAGCGACAGTGTGTGTATGTCAGTGTGAGTGTGAGTGTGTTGTGTGTGTATGTATGTAACTGGCTGTGTGTGTGTGTGTATATGTATGTAACTGGCTGTGTATGTGTTGTGTGTGTATCTTTGTAACTGTCTGTGTGTGTATGTAACTGGCTGTGTATGTGTTGTGTGTGTATGTATGTAACTGTCTGTGTGTGGTGTGTGTGTATGTAACTGGCTGTGTATGTGTTGTGTGTGTATGTAACTGGCTGTGTATGTGTTGTGTGTGTATGCATGTAACTGGCTGTGCATGTGTTGTATGTGAATATGTATGTAACTGGCTGTGCATGTGACGTGTGGGACACATTAAGGAATTATTTTTTTATTTAAAAAAAAATAAAACTTGCTGACTGGTGTGTGTGTGTGTGTAACTGGCTGTGTATGTGACTGACTGGATGTCTGTGAGGTGTGTGCATGTGAATTTCTCTGTGTATGTATGCTTTTCTGATGTGCCATTGTCTGGCTCCTAAATTTTTTTGCTGGCTCCTAAAACTAAATAAAATTTGTAAAGCCCTGATATTAACATAAATCCTTCCTATGCTGTTTGGCAGTCCTGTAATAAAACATGTCACACATACACATAACACACATGTGTGACGCTATTTATTACAGGACTGCTAAACAGGATAGGAATGATTTATGATTTTATATATATATATATATATATATATATATATATATATATATATATATAGTATAAATCATTATACATATATAGCATAAATCACTTATTTACATCCACCTTTGTGTATTTAAGCTATATATTGTTGGTTTGAGGTTCCTTATTACAGGACTGCCAAAGAGCATAGGAAGGATTTATGTTATATATATATATACACACATATGTAACATGAATCATTCCTATGCTGTTTGGCAGTCCTGTAATAAGGAATCTCAAACCAACAATATATAGCTTAAATACACAAAGATGGATGTAAATCAGTGACCCCCAACCCTCCCTTCTCTCCACCATACCCAGAGCTTACCTGAGTGGGAATAGACCTGCTCTGTATCTTCTACACGGTGACAGTCAGTAAGGATTCCTTCAGAGCTGCTTCACTGTCCCACGTGGAGCTTCCTTCACATCCCTGTGATGATGCTGTGTAAAAGCCCTGCACTGATAGGATGCTCAGTGATGTGTCAGCCAATCAGTGCAGGGCTTTCACACACAGTAATGATGCTGTGTAAAAGCCCTGCACTGATTGGCTGACACATCACTCAGCCTCCTATCAGTGTAGGGCTTTCACACACTGTCTGTGTGATGTCAGGGGGCGGAGCTACACGGAGCTGCAGAGACTCGGGGCTTTGCTCATTACATTCGGGGCTTCAGCCCCCTTAGCCCACCCCTAGCGACGCCTCTGTATAAAGGTCACATTTGGGGAACATTTCTAAAAGTGGTCCAGTCACCATGGAAATGAGTGGAATGTTCCTGTGATTAGATGACTTTGAGAAATTACCTGTACTATATGTAACCCCCACAGCGTCTAGGACAGTTCATCGCGGGTGCTTCACCGCTGACAGTTCAGCGCGGCAGTTTGAATGCTGAACTGTCAGCGGTGAAGATCAACACGGCCTCTTCATTACGGCAATGTAAGCGCTGAAAGCTGAACTGTCACTGCTTACAAACATGCACCCCCTGATAAATCAACCCCAACCCCTAATACTAACACTACCCTGAACCCTGAATACTAACATTAACCCCCCGAACCCTAATACTAATACCTAACCCCCCGAACCCTCATAATAACATTAACCCCCCCCCTGAACCCTAATAATAACGTTAACCCCCCAACCCTAATACTAATGCTACCCTCCCCAAACCCTAATACGTACCCCCCCCCCAACCCTAATACTAACATTGACCCCTATTAAACATCAACAATACTCATCTTTAACGATGAAAGGTCCAGCGATGGTGAGGGCCAGTTCATCACGTGAGAGGGGGGACAGTGAAGCAGCTGCGTTCCTGCATTCGCAATGAACTGTCCCATCCCCACTCACATAGTGTTGACTATTCTATTGTAAGCTGATCAGTTTGAAATCCTACCTAAACATGATTTCCACTGTATGATTTCTGCCTTCTCTTGATGTATTTACTGTGTGTGACTACAATGTAGCTTCCAGTTTCCATCTTTAAGCAAAAATGTAAAATTTGACACTGGCATGAACATACGAAGAATGCGTACCATCATTCTCAAAAACCTTATATATATATACACATATATATATATATATGTATCAAGTTTGCTAAAGGCCCAGCACAAATATATGTATGATTAATTCCTTTAAGCTGAGAACTTTGTTAGCCATATTACTATAGTAATATATTTATATAGTAT
The DNA here is from genome assembly GCA_036172795.1 of Pelodytes ibericus. NCBI lineage: Eukaryota > Metazoa > Chordata > Amphibia > Anura > Pelodytidae > Pelodytes > Pelodytes ibericus. The sequence goes on from CM069865.1 coordinate 34,719,777, forward strand.
TTTGATATGTGTTCATATATTACAATTCATGTACACAATTCAGTTGTATTGTCTTACTTTGCTACTATCACCAAATACCCATTTTACAATTGTTTTACCTTTATTCTGGATGATGTCCACATTCCCATCTTGCATTTTGCCTACATGATGAAAGAGTTCGACAGACAACAAAGAGGAAAACTTAAACATCAGAACACACACATAACAGCACAGGTGAATGAAATAACAAGTCACACAAGGAATACATTGTTTTAAACATTCAGTAAGGGAGTTTACCTTCAAACATACACTGAGCCCCCACAAAAGTACTCTTTAGCCATCTTTGTATCCAACTCACAAGCTAAAGGGGTCAATAGTAACATATTATTATCATTATTAAAAATAAAACAAATAAATATGTCTAAAAATGTATATAAAATATATATCTGCTTTAATACATGCAGAGGACCGAAGAGGCAGAAGAAAAAAGCCTTTGTAATCACTGATACATTATGATTATATACTTGGCACTTGCCTTGGCCATAGAAAAATATAAGGAGCACTCACTGGCCTTATTTATTAAAAACTTAGTAGATATAATAAATGCATCATTAGTTCACAAAAGAAGAACAGCGAGTGTTCTTTATTCAATGTATCTATATATTTTTTATTTGTATGTATATACATACATATATATATATATATATACCAAACCTTCTCGAAATGTAACCTTTTAGCATTTTATATATACCAAGTTAGTGCACCTTTTCATCATAATTGTTAGTACCTAAATATAAAAAGTAGTGCAGTACTTGAATAAGAATAAAAGGGGGGATTCTGTGTGTATCAGCATTAAAACTCCATTAGTTCCCCTTGTAGCTAATTGATTGATGCACTTTTAAAATTCTGCCCAAGGAATGATCTTTATACTTTATATTTCCAGACTTGAAAATGTCTAGATGCAAACTTTTGTTAATACAGTTGGGGAAATAATTATAGTTAATGTAAGAGGACATCTTTCTCTCCAGTGTTTTATCTAGATCCACTATATATATATAATAAAGATTATAAATGGATTCGTAATAGTCACACTGGGGTAGGGTTATTTGGTAGAACAATACCATTTGAATTAGTAGCTAGTTTAGCTAGTATTAATATCCCTATTAATACTTACATATTATTAGCATATTTTTTATAGATTAATCTCATATGAATATATTACTTACTTCCATTTCTGTTATTTGTGGAGATATATTTAAATGACCATGCTTCAATATAATTATTGTATAGAACATTTTAGGTAAACACCATGTCTAGTCGTTTTCTTAATCGATTACCAGCATATAGTTTGAGTAGCCATCTAACATAATCATTATAAAAAAGGACATTTTCTTCCTGAATGGAATCACAACTAGGTAGTAAAGTTTTAGATTACTTAGTTAATATTTATTGTAATAAACAGCTGCGTTTAAAGGACAACTGTCAGCAAAAAAATGAAGTTATGTTTAATTGAAAGATTCCATCAAGCGTAAGCATTTTAAATATAAATACTTTAATTAAAGAATACAAATAGTACCATACTGAGCCCTTGTTGCTCCCTGTAGCTCTAGCAGGTGGCAGACATATTGAATCAGTTGAAGGAAGATCTGACCTAAGATTCTAAATAACAAGCCCGCCCCTAAATGGAGCTATACAAAGTAAAGAGGGCTCAATAAGGTACTTTACTTATATCCTTTCATTAAAGCATTTCTATTTAAATTGCCTACACTTGCAATCTGTCAATTAAACATAACTTAATTTGTTGCCGACAGTTGTCCTTTAAAACTGAAAAATATTTTCTATTCACAGATTTACAACAGTAAAGACATTGTGAACCATATAGAATCGGGCCCTGGGAGAAAGTGAATGGAACTGGATTTACATAAGCAATAGAAAAATGTCTACTTATGAAGAAAAATAACAGCTGCCTTTGTAACAGAATATTTTCTAATAAATAGGTGAAGTGATATGTAACATATATTGTTTTGAGACAGAGCCAAAGAGGTATTGTTCTGCAATATATAACAGTATAACTGTCATGGAACAGTAATCTTCAGGATCAGTGTCCTTTCATTTTTCTGGTAATAAAATCCATATGGGCTTTGTTATATGTACGAAATAGCGGCATAGAGGTTTCACAAACCATTATAGTCACGCAACGGGAATCTCACACTGCTGGTATAAACATGGTTTAACCAACATTAACAAAAATATGTTGCTTTCTCAATGAAATCTACACTTGCCTATGTATCCACACAATGTTGCATTATGTTGTCACCAGCTGATTGAGGCTGTTAAAGGAGAATCCCCCTAACTTATTTTCTGTATGTTGTACATGACTTTAATTTATGTAAAATTATATTACAATTCACAGTTCTGTTCTAATTTTAAGCATGGTGGAAACGGCATTCTTTTTTAATCAGCAACAGTGAAAAAATGGTCAACAGCCCAAAACAACTGCAGGAGGCAAACAAATGCTTCAAGTCTGGCGCGTTTCGCACCTAGCCTGGTGCTCACTTATAAGCTCATGAGTAAACGACAGGCTAGGTGGGAAATGAGCAAAGCTTGAAGCATTTGTTTACTCACCATTTCTTCGCTGCTGTTGTCGATTAAGAAATAAACACATTTAAGGATTACAAGAGTCACTTTCCATCGGATCGAAGATTTGCGGGATGTCTGGAGCGTTTCTCGAGGGATGTACCACTGTTTCCTGGGCCTTAAAGGTGAGCCTGAATAATAATTAATAACTTCATGTAGTTTTACCTTAAAATAATATAAATAGGCAGGACTATTGCTACAGCAACAGAAATATCTCTGTTACACTTCATTCATAGTTTTTAGGAGAGTGAAGGAAACTGATAAGACGTATCTGTTTCTCTGAAGGTGGATCTGTCCCTTTAATGGTTTTGAGTTATATGTAGTTAATTATCCTACACATACAGTATATATTCATGTTAACTTTCACCCATTAAGCAATAAGGCAAAAACATACTTTTATTTTCCCAGTAGAGGGCAGTTTAGCAAACTGTTTCAGCCGGGCTTGTTATCAGCAGTTTGCAATACAGCACTGGATTACCACTTCAATTGTAACTTCTCTTATGTGCTGTCCAACTATGTCCTCAAGGGCCAATAGATTACCAGAATGTAAGGATTCATTTAATTTACTAATTAATAGTGCTCTGTTTCACTGAGCAGTATTGTATGTTTACCTGACAACCTGGCCTCTTTATAGCCCCCGAGGATAGGAATTGAACAGGCCCAGAGTTTATTTTAAGAAACAGTCTTGTTCTTCTCCTCGTGTTCCCTAACTGTGAACATTCAAAATGGTGGTTAAAAAAAGTAGATCACCACGATGTATGACGAGAAGAGACTATAATTCAATCTGTCCTGTCATTTGTGTAGTAAAAACATGGACTTTGGTTACTGGCAAGAAATCTGGGTAAGATGATTAAAGAGAGAGCAAGGGTAAGACCCCTTTTAGATGGGTGTTCAAAACAGGTGTGATAGCAATGCATTATGGGTTGAGCTACACATTAACGTACCATTCACTAAGCTGGCATTTGCATTATCAATGGCGTTTGCCCCTGCGGCACCATCTGTAGCTGCAGGAGGGTGAGAGGATGGATGGGTGGAGCCGACTGCGTGATAAATTTGAAGAAACAAAGAGAATGAAATAACCAAAAGAAATAGAAATGCAACTATTGAATTACATTCTCAATATGAGGTAAATACACACAGGATCTATGGAAGGATTTTATGGTCATTGCTTTATAGTTAAGGAAAGAAGTACCTCCCAGATTAATAATTTATATGGCCAAAATAACAGCACATCTGCCGCTTTACAGTGTTCAGACATTCCCTTCTCTGCCGGGCTAGTATGTTCTATACCAGTCACGGCAAGTGATTTTAATCCCAAGTGCCCATTGTTATGCAGGATACCAAGTTAAAGGTCTTAAAGTGCCACTTTCCTTGATATTATGCTTCCCTCTCCCATTTCCATTGCATACTATGCTCATTTTAGATTCCCCTTCTCTCTGTCATTGAGGCTCCCGAGTGCCACATGCGGTGCCCGTGCCATAGCTTTACCATCACTGTTCTATATAGTCTAAGAATAACTCAGCTGTAATGTTAGCTGTGTTGAACAGGTCTTATATTGTTCAGATATCTTTCTGGAGTGATGTTTGGGCCCAGTGGCCCAGAACTGTTTTTTTAATTGTTTCGTTCACAATGTAAGTTAGATTACCAAAGACCATTGTAGAAAAGTCTTCTTGAGAAGCGTCAATGACATTACTAATCCATACAATCCACCTACTGACTAATATCTTGGATTCCACTCCATATCCCAAATTTTCATCAATTCTTCTAAACACCAGCCAATTTAATCTGCTTTCTTGTTTCCACTAAATCCTAAATGATTCTCAGGCCCTGATTTTACCTGTTGATTTGCCCTCCTTGAGCGTAATTCCACCTAATTCTAATGTTGCACCTTGGGTGCAAAGTAAGATATGTAAAGTAACTAAATTAATATTCTAATTTAAAAAGACAACACATTTATGTATTGAGTATCTTAGAAATACTGTGGAAGCTGAAATAATGGTCCATGGACTATGTATTATAGAACTACCGAAAGGGTGACTGCTACACTGTCCTTACAATGCCTTGATTCCTCAAGATGTCTTCATATATATAGCAGAGTGATCTAACCCTAAAAAGTGGTATGTCTTACACTACCTGGGAGCTTGGGTCCATCCTCATTTTTCACACCTGTATGGTGGTGATTAAAAACAAAATAAAAACAAGATGTTAACAATGAATGATGCTTAATGATAAACAGATATGTTTGATGCAGTAACATATAGTATATGTAGAATGGCAGTCTGGATGCAAAACAATTGTCCTGATAATGGGAAAAAATGTGCTCAAATGACCCTAGAAACATGGCTCACAGACCACTACTTATGTTCCTCTGCAAGTTCTTTACATTTTTTTTAATCTGCTGCCAACATTGTAACCCAAGCAGAGTCACATCCATCCCTTATTTGAGAAGAGATAAGGAAAAGGAAAGGGAGAAGCGTCAGTGACGCTCCCAAGATTATCAACTCTTTTTCAGTAGTAGGAAAAATAAACGGTCCATTGACTTTGAAAATCGTGTTTTCCGCATGGAAAAGCTTTAAAACATGGCACATTAGGTCACCAATTAGCTCAGCTCCAAGCTTGGGCAGCTTTACTATAGTGATCAATGAAGAAACCTCTGAGAGCAGTGTTAGCAGAGTTCCATGGGTGAACCGCAGAGCATATCACTTACCTTTCTTATCCTTCTTTTCATCATCCATTTCACTTGCCCCTAATAAAGTGAAGATGATGCCAGTCTGGGAGTTTACACCCACCGCAGTGACAAGCATTCTTCCCGAACCCTCCATCACATGGGTACCTGAATAACGATACACATGGTAGATATTTGACACACATAATTTATTAACTTACCAGTCTTAATAAATGTTCAGAACTTCAGAACATGTGATCTACAGCCTCTTTGCTGTTCTAGTATAATGGGAGTTGTTCTTGAGGATAACTATCTGCATTTTATCTACATCACGGAATCCATACAATTAAACTCATACAATAAAATATATATAAAATACTATTTTAAATAGAATTCAAGTAAGTGTTTACTTTGAGGTATCAATTGAACATCGGAAATACCAGAGCATTTAATGGCCGTTATAAACAAAAAAGCAGTCCCTTCACAGAATCAGAATTTTGGGTGTCAACCTCCATTCCCTTATACCGTGTAAGACCAGGTTATTTAAAGATTTCAAGGCTGGATGAGCTGCTCTGTGAGGTTTGTACAAAGCAATGACTGGAACATTCCTGGTAGGGAGGGATAGAGAAGTGGAGCTATGTTTTTGTCTCCAGGCAGGCAATGACCTGATTCCAAAGCCTGACTCAAAACATGAAAAGTTAACAGTGCATTTCCCTAACCTATGTGTGTGGATTTCTTTGTAAATGTAGAAATATTAGGCCACTGTACAGAAACTGATAACGTAATTATTTCAGTGTTAGTGGCTGGCACTTCATGATCGTATCTACCTTATCTACCTATATCTCCAGCTGGTGAGGCAACTAACCTCAGTGGTCAGCATCATTCAGCCCTATTTATTGTCATACTAGCTCTATGTAAGGTGTGCAGATTAAAATTCCTTACCAGATAGGAGCATTGGGTCTTTATCTACAGATTTGCGAACTTGGTCGGATTCTCCAGTTAAGGAACTTTCATCAATTTTTAGGTCATTTCCTTGGATAAATAAACCATCAGTTGGGAGCAGGTCACCTGTTGGACAAAGGAGAGGTTAAAACCTTAGGATCTCAACAAAACACATACAAATGGAATGTCAAAGGACAATACTATTGGTTAGCATTATATCTTGGTTGCTGCCCCAACATCCTTAAAGTCTTCAGAAAAGCAAAAAAAGGGGTGTACCCAGCGCTTGATCAAATGTAAGCTGCACTTCAGCAGTGTGTCCCTAAACCACACATATAGAGACTAAATATAGTATAGTAATATATATAGTTTTTTTGTCATTTATCCTTAAAGTCTTATCTGACTAGTATGTTAGAGCTGTATGTAAGAGTTGAGCATTACCATATTTAACTTGTGCAATGTCTCCAACAACCAATTCGGCCACAGGAATCTGAATAACTTGTCCTCCACGAACAACAGTAAATTTTTGTTCTTGTTCAATGCGACTCTGGAGGCCTCTGAACTGCTTCTCTTTGCTCCAGTCATTGAAAGCAGTGACAAGTACAACACATACAACGGATAACAGGATGGCTGCTCCTTCAATCCAGCCAGCTTCTGCTTCTCCCTCATCTTCCCCTCCAGCAACACCACCACAGTCTGGGGAGAACAAAAACATCAGAAGTGTAAATCCTACCGACTTTTAAAGCACTACTTGCTCATTACCAGAACAGACAGACTTGGTATCACAGGTGTCCATTGGTTTTACTGACTTCAGATGGTACACACACACTATACTTTGCACCAATCGTTCACATAAGTGCTTATCTTTTAATGTTAACAAGAAAGTAATTTGATAATACGGGAATAGAGGTGAGAATCAGGTGGTTATCATGTTTAATAAAATTGTATATTCCTGTATTTATGGGGCATTCTTACAGCTTTCTGCATTGGCCATGAAACAATAATAAACCCAGTGCGTCGTCTACACTATTTCTTAAAAGCTGTCCTTTTTCTCATTCTGAAAAACAAGTAAACAAACATGCACTTGATCAACCCTCTACTGCACACAGCAGCTGCAGAGATAAAGTAATCATCCAGCATAATACTTTATTAACACTGAAGAAAATGGTTCATGGATCACTTTGTATTGAAATAAAACACTGGAGGTGAAGCTAAAAATAAACTGGATGAAATCATTAGTGAATCTTGATCTGCTTATACACACATCACTAGCTATCCTGCTCTCCCTGGCTTTGTAATACCCCGTGATCTGATCTCCCAGGCTAGCTTGGGCAGGTTGCCACATCTCAGGTATACCCCTGTGAAGGTCACCCTGGAATGAGGATTTAGCAGTTGCCATTAGAGTTGAAGGCCTGTAATTAGAGGCAAGGGACAGTGACACAAAGTAAATATTGCATACGTTTCCTCAAAGAAAAAGTCAAATTTTACCACAGAAGTGAAAAGTGTTACAAATCGGACAATGTTGTTATTGAAAAGAAAAAAAACAAACGATTTGCAATTTAATTCCATTTATGGAATATGCCCATAGTTTTTTTTATGACAAGGAAGGTTTTATGACATTCTTAGTGACACATCTCAACATGTGTTCCATGCAACGCTCTCCATCATTTTCTGCTTCATATTTGACCCGCTTCCTCGTTTATATGATGTCTGAATAAATCATTGTTCAAGTAAAAAAAATCAAAAAAACATAAATACAAACAAGCTTAGCAACCACTCAGGAAGAGGAAGTAAAATAGTCTGTTCTCAGCACAAAAATACACATTTTGAGTTCTTATTCCCAACTAACTTTGTGTGGGCTAGTCCCAGAACACTGAAGAATGAATATTGTGCATGTGCAGGTGTTAGCACTCTCTCTCTCTCTCTCAAACTATGTTCCCAGTGTCCTCTGTTTCTGAAGGCAAATGTTAGGAGCGGAGATGGCGATTTTTTCGAACGTGTGACTCTGTGCCTAGGTTTCCCAACAAGTTGTTAATTCAGCATGAATCACTGCTTAGTGAGTAAATCTCAGAAATACGTTTCACTCTACTGATCTAAAAAAAAGGGGTAGTTACTTCCAACAATCAAAAGGACATGATCAAAGTGGTGATACAGTTGTGAAGTCCTTGAACTAGAGTCAAATCATCTCCCAGGAGACAAGGTAGGCAAACAGGACCATTTCTCATACATACTTAACCTCATCAAAAAATACTACATAGAGTTTACCTACCTAGTCTCCTGTGAGATGATTTGAATCTAGTTCAAGGACATTAATAAAGGTCACACAAAAAATGGCTCAAAATAGCAGTATACAACAATAATAGCTCACTCCAAGAAAAGTCCTAGGGGTGCTGATCCCATGGAAAAGGAGTATAGACCTAAACCATATAGAGTGAAAGTGAGAGAAGAAAGGGGAAAAAAGAGAAAGCTGCTATATAATACCTGCAGGGCCATTCCTAGGACCCCAAAGAAGAAATTAATTGGAATATGATATGAATTGGGTGCTAGCGCTTAGAAGGAGTGAAGCTCCTACTACCGGAAAATAAAAATAAAATACTATCAATGGTACATAATTATTTTTACAACAATAAACATTTAATAATATCAATAATTAAAAGGTGCTAGATCCTAGTGGAATAACACCTGACGGGTTTCGCCTTAGGCTTCTTCAGAGATGTATGTAGGAACTTTGCATCAGGTCCTATCATTAAAAGAAATAGTGCCAAGAATAGAGGAAAGGGACGGAGATGGGAAAAAAGGGAAAATGCCCGATATACTTAACTACCGATTCAAGGCACATCTTGGAATTTAGCAGCACATGTAGAAAATGCATATATACATCATTACAGTATATTTAAACTGGCCATAATATTGTCCATTAACATTAGCCTCATGTCAATTTTTTACTGGACTGCCGGTAAAATACTGACAGGGTAAATACCCTAAGTATTAATACAAAGTCATATGCCTACAGATTCTTCCACAGGTGACTAAAAAAGCTAGCATGTTTTCCCGGTTTCCAAAGTAAAAAAAATTAAGAACTATGCTTCCTCAGCATTTTCACAGGAATTAAAACTATTTCATTCCGAGGTTTCGTCCAATGAGAGCATAAGGATTAGCATGGGTGAAGTTGTGGTTAATCTTCAATATCCTAATCCTCAAATTCTGATTGGCTGCAGCTAATAAATTCAGGGTTGTCATGGCAATGTTCCATAAGTGCCTCTATGTGAGACCTTTTCTGGAAAAAAAAATGGATTCTAGGAATTTTAATACATTTTCATGTATGCTGTCATTCTGATCTTTTAAACATACACCTACAGAGGGAACACCATTTGATGGCAGTCAGTAGTGTGATTTTCCTTTGTGAGCATCTGTGCAACTAGCAGTTATAGAAACAAAATGGGGCACCAACTGTGCAGAATAGGCATTCATTTCATAGGAATCAGAGTTAACATCCAGAGCCAAAAGCACTTAAGACAAACCAGCCTAAACAGAAACATGACTATGACAAGTACCAAATTCGAGCATAAATGGAAGAAAAATAGCAAAAGAGCAATTTCTGAAATATCTAGTCTATTTGATAGCCCTGTGCAAATGGAATTATACTCAGCTGTTCACAGCTCAGAATAAGAATTTAGCTCTTTCTATATCAAATTACTGTGACACAAAATGTGAGTATATAATGAAAAAATATGGGGTTTTTTTTGCAGATGTTCTATCACTTGCATGAAATAGACCAGGGAACTTTATACAATACTACAGGAATAGGCACACTTCAAATTTCAGCTGCAATGGACTACACTTCTCACTACATTGCAAATTATGACCCCCATCATAAGTGCTGCAAAGTACAACTAATATGATGCAGAGGCTATCACTGGAGTTGTTGTTTGCAGTATCTGCAGTGACAAGGTTTGGCAAAAGCTGGAAAGACGGGTTGTTAAATGTATAGAAAAAGAGCAGAGGATTACAAAATGGTCATGAACGTAGAAAACAAGTAAAGCATTAAAGGGACAGTCTAGTCCCCAAACTTACTTTGGTGCATGTTGAAAATTACTGCTTGTATAGTGTACAGGCTTTTTTACCAGGGTGACTTGATGCTGGCATTCTGCATAAATCACATTTTTAATATTTGACTCAAGCCCTCTCCAGTGAGTACACTGCATGTATACTACAGTTGGGGCAGCACTGATTATATAGACACTAAGGCTATACAGTTTTGTTTCATTTAGAAAATTCCTGTGCTGCTGGAATAGAATACATACATAGAATGTACAAAGTAGGATCGTTTAACAGTGCAACACATTGTCTGATGACATCACTAAAGAGATAGTAAATAGCATTCACATGAATGCAATTATTGTCATTGGTTTCTGCAGATTAAAAAATTAAATTCACTATTACTCAGCTGGTGTGGGCTGTCTAGGTGTCTTGACAAAATGCTGTGATTTCATAAATTCATAAAGGTTAATGTGTTTTTATATTTTAAGCTATGCAAAATTTGGAAGATGCATTTTGGGCACACGACAGTCCCTTTAAGGATTGAAATGGTGAAATATAAACCATTAATCAGTAAAATGGCGACCGGTCTGAAGACTTTAATCAAAGCAGGTCTGAAGTACGCATTTTACATAAGCATCCCTGAATGTGGTCACCCCTAACAGAAACCTTTTATTCTTTTTGTACCAGAGCATGTAAAAGCACAACATATTTTGTGATGATACATTTCCATACACGATATGCACCTACTAAGAGGGAAAGTGTAAAATCTTACATTCAAAAATGTATTCTTCATGGTTCTTCTCTACTCTATGGCCAAGTGAATAAAAATATACGCATGATTTTACTGTAATAATGTTCCTATAATCAGTTCCTCAATGATTAAGGAATGTATCAAATCCTGCAAATATAAGTTTCCAGGGGCTTTAATGCCTTCTTTTTAAAAGCATTTTTTTTTTACTGATTCAAAATATTACATAGTATAATATATGTATATATTATTTTTCAGTAATGATGTGGAAACGTTTCTGGATGTCAAGTAATATTTTTACACCATTGCAATACATTTCTGGAGAATACTGAACCCCGCTGTACTGCAGAATTTTGGAAAAGGAGATTATTATTGTGGATATCAGGTTGACAGCCATATGCTAGGCACTTTGTGCCAAAAAATAACAGGTTTGATGGTGTCTGAAAATAGTGATAGTACATATGAAGAAATGTAATTGGAAAACAAAGAAATAAGACTAGAAATCCAAACTTTGCGTGGAAAAAGCAGGTGATGATCACATAATTATCCTAACTAAGAACTTTCTAAATACAATGATCATGACACCCAATAATGTTGCAAAGTGATATATATATATATAAGCAGTAATAATCCTGGCACCAATAAAAATGTTACTGTCTAGGTGAGGTCTATCAATCTCTGTAACTTATCTGTCAATATTTCTGTCCTGTTTGTCTTTCTATCTATCTATTCATCTATCTATCTCTGTAACTTATCTGTCAATATATCTGTCCTTTCTTTCTTTCTTTCTTTCTTTCTTTCTTTCTATCTATCTATCTATCTATCTATCTATCTATCTATCTATCTATCTACCTTACCTGTCAATACATCTGTCCTGTCTGTCTATCTATCTATCTAAAAAATCTATCTAGCTATCTATCTCTGTACCTTACCTGTCAATACACATGACCTGTCTATCTATCTATCTATCTATCTATCTATCTATCTATCTATCTATCTATCTCTGTACCTTATCTGTCAATATATATGTCCTGTCTATCTATTTATCTATCTATCTATCTATCTATCTATCTATCTATCTATCTGTGTAACTCATTTGTCAATATAGCTGTCCTGTCTATCTATCTATCTATCTATCTATCTATCTATCTATCTATCTATCTCTGTACCTTACCTGTCAATACATCTGTCCTGTATATCTATCTATCTATCTATCTATCTATCTATCTATCTATCTATCTATCTATCTATCTCTGTACCTTACCTGTCAATATATTTGTCCTGTCTATCTATCTATCTATGTAACTCATTTGTCAATATATCTGTCCTATCTATCTATCTTTCTATCTATCTATCTATCTATCTATCTATCTATCTATCTATCTCTGTACCTTACCTGTCAATACATCTGTCCTGTCTGTCTGTCTGTCTGTCTGTCTGTCTATCTATCTCTCTATCTATCTATCTATCTATCTATCTATCTCTGTACCTTATCTGTCAATATATCTGTCCTGTCTATCTATCTATCTATCTATCTATCTATCTATCTATCTATCTATCTATGTAACTCATTTGTCAATAAATCTGTCCTATCTATCTATCTATCTATCTATCTATCTATCTATCTATCTATCTATGTAACTCATTTGTCAATATATCTGTCCTATCTATCTATCTATCTATCTATCTATCTATCTATCTATCTATCTCTGTACCTTACCTGTCAATACATCTGTCCTGCATATCTATCTATCTATCTATCTATCTATCTATCTATCTATCTATCTATCTATCTATCTATCTCATTTGTCAATATATCTGTCCTGTCTATCTATGTAACTCATTTGTCAATTTATATGTCCTGTCTATCTACCTCTGTACCTTATCTGTCAATAAATCTGTCCTGCCTGTTTGTTTCTGCTTTTGATAATAATGGTGGATTTATTAATTGCAAAATGGGCCACTAACTTATTTTTGCGCCCCGTGCCAAAGTTGCCAGTCCTCCCATGGATAGCATGGATCCTAGTTAACTAACGTACTGTGAGAAAAATCTTAAAGAAACCATTATGAACAAAAGAAAACTAATTAGCAAGAACACAGCTGAACTGCTCACTCTATTTAATGGATAGCATGCACTTGGTTACGAGCCCTTTTTTTTCACTTCAAGCAATTCGATCACCTTGAAATGCTTCACAAACCAACAGGAGTCGACTTCCCAAAGCCAATTCTTGCTAATAAATCAGAAGGATTTGTAACTACTTCTGGCTGTGAAAAAGGAATGAACATAACACAAGAGTGCCCTTGATGATACAATCTGTTCTGACATAGGCTGCTTGGAATCCCTGCACTGTGTGTATTACAATGAATAGCATCAACACATCTGCTTCAAAGAAAGTATCCATAGCTAATGCTAAGAACGGAATGAGATGGACTTCTTGTACGCAAGCTTGAGGTGCTGTGATCAATTATTATTTTGCTTGCATCTTTAGAATGCCGAGGACTGTGCCCCATGCAGGTTCTCAGGTTGGGGACCTGGATATTATTAATTTCATGAGGTAATAATATAGAACATATGGGCATTTCAGCTAAGAGATGAGTGCCACAAGGGCCATACCAACTGCCACCAACTGGACATAAACACGTAACAAAATAACAAACAGTTAACAAATATCCCAAGTCCATTTTTCTGAATTTATAACCACAACAAAAATGTATAAGCCGTAACTCATAGCAATTTATGTTGTTGATAAGAAGAATAAAGAAGTCAGGTCTCAATATCTAGTGGGCGTTTGAACATAACTAAGCCCATTTGCCACCAAATGTCTTTGGGGCAGAGATGGTGACTTCCTCATGTTCTGTTTGTGATCTGAGATACTTCTAATTTTTGAATTAGTAATTCTAATAGGATCTCACACCAAACACTGTAGATAATTTGCACTTGCTTCAATGTGCAGGAGAGGCAGCAATTAAACAGATTAACGTCTTTATTCAGAACCAGGCTCCAGAAGAAATAGCACGTGTACAAACAGAAAACTTGCGTATAGAGCCTTTGGAATAACAACACTAGCAATTAAAGTAATTATAGGGCAACTGGGAGGCATTGAGCCAATCAGGATGCTGGACTCGCTGGCACAACCCTTCTTTTCTCTTATGGTTATTTTTCATGCAATAATGTCATTTCACCATTTAAATAAATGTAAAGTTATCATAATCCTTTTGTAAACAGGGACTACACTAATATAGAATTTTACAGTGTGATGTCATGGGAATTGTTGTCCTCTGTTTAATGCATCATATGAAATTCGCTTTTTAAGATAACCTAACGCTTAAAGAGCTTTGTTGACAGATTTCGATAAAATATACTTGATTGTTGTGGCCACATTTCCTTGTAATTTACCCAGAGGATTTGTGTAAAGTAGGTTCTCTGCAATGAAGAACTGCAGATATCGCAACTTTTAATCTATTTTTAATACACTTATCTAGGACAATGAACTGAATATTTGCATGTGTTTATCCTGTAAATTGGTAAATTCGCCCATGAGTGGCTCATATACAAACTACCTTCAGCATACTGGATGTAGATGGCTTGTAGCTATTTGCAGAAATCTTTGTCTGCACATGTTAGAACTGGGGATGCTTGATCCCAAACATTTATATAGCTGGGGACCACGAATGTTGCTTGGTCATTAAATAAGCTTACTGGTGTAAGTCAGGGCCACCATCAGAAATGTTTGGACCCCTTAAAGAAGAAATGATCTGGGCTCCCCATAAACATAAGCCCAGCCCTGAGACTTACCTCTGGTGGTCTAGAGTACTACTAATTTGTAGGAGGCTCATGCTTATTTGTGAAAACTGTTTTGCGGACCTTGCTTTAGGCTCGGAGCCTCCAACTGGCACCAGATTATGCCATGGACTTTTCAGAGGCCTATGACTATGGCCTTTCTCCACTGTCAACCCCGCGGGTGGAACCACAACCACAGCTATCACCTTCAAGGTCTTCACAAGACCGTACTTTTGCACTCTAATGGCTGAGATGTACCAGATTCTAGACCACGGGATGGCAGAGATTCTCTCCAAATTGCAGGCTCTGGAAACTAAAGTAAACAGCTTGAAAAGTGAAAGCACACTCACAAACGCTAAGCTGACCACGCTAAAGAGAAGTGGCAGAGCACTAGACAAATTGCAAGAAGCTAGCCAGCTCAAGCTTGAGGACCTCAAGAACAAATTAAGTCTCAAAAATTCCTAACCAGGCAAACAAGACCACCTCATGTGGATGACATATTCCAGGTACCTAAGGCTGCAACCGCTCCAGTAGATTCCCTCCAGGAATTTTGAGTTCTCCTGAGGCCTTCCAGGATCTGACTCATTCCACAGTAATGTGGAAAAGCTCACTGCACCCATTGACAACTCAATTCAGATTCAACCAAACAATTTATCATTGTCTTGACATGCACTATCCTGGTGACCAAGGAATGGAACAATGCATCAACTAACAAATACACTTTGAGGTCTCTTCCTGCCTCCCATACCTGCATCAGCATTGGGACACCTGAAACCTTAATAAGAACAATCCTCCATTTACTCCTTCAACATCATGGGCCTCTGGAGGTGGCGGGGAAAGAGAATAGCTCAGAATGTACACCATGGGTCACTAACACTATTTTTCAACTCTCTGGGTCCTTTGCCAATTGAACACATTTATTCAAGACATGGGAAGTTATGGGATTCGATATCCGGGTGCTGGCTTGCACCCTGCTCATTGTTTTTCATTTCTATAAGGCAGAGCAGGAATGTTTACACACTAGTTATTTGTTCATCATTGATTTACTGATATGGTAGTGTGTTACATCCAAGTAAAGGTAGATACACTAGACAGACTGTTTTTTTAAGGTCAGGGCAATTTTGGGCCCATTAAAAGCCAATAACCAAAAACAGTCCTAGGTGAGGTTAGCATTAAGACACCGCTCCCCATAATATATTACTGTATACAGCCAAGCTACAAAAGACGTCTTGGTTCTAGACGTATACACAGAGATCGTGAGTAGATAACTTGTGAACCTTAATGTTTGGAGTACAAGGTATATGTTTAGGAAATGTGTGAATAGTGAAAATGACCTCTTACTGTACTTCATCCTTTATTCTACCCTACTGTTTCCTCTCTTGATCTAATCGTCTCCATCTTCACTGTTCCCAGCCTCATTTTTCCCATTCCTCCCTCTATAAAAGACAAATGTAATTTCAAACACGTTGCAGTATTTTATTGAATGTCTTGAATACAAAATAAAAATAATTTATAAAAAAAAGTATTCTGAGACAATGTTTGTCTCTCTTTACTACCTTAGAGAACATTCTATAACCACAAATTAACCCAAAAACATGCATACAATGTAAAAATTTTATTTTCAATCCCAATATTATTATTATAGAGACAAGCAGTAACAGTTATATGGACAAATCATATTTCCTAATACATAACAGGTAACATAATAGTGTTGCAGGTAGTGTAATAATCTGTGATATAAAGAGGAAATAAGTGCAGCAAGTAAAATGATTATGAAAACTGTTATTTTATCAGAAATGTGGTACTCTGGAAAATGTAAAAACACAAAAACAAATGTCATTTAAATAATCGGTTCTTTACTGAAGGAAGTAAGGACATATGCAGTATGAACAAGCATGGTCTGCATTAACCAGAGCGCAAATTGTATTTGGAATCTTCACAGTGCTTTACTTATTTCTCTTCAGCAAAACACTTTTAGTGATGCAAAAAAACATCCAAAGTATTAATTCTCAAGTTGTTTAGCAGGCTGCTAATACTAAGAGGTGTATTGTATGTGGGATAATACCTTGCCTTGGGAAGGGTTTTGTGGGACATTCCAGCTGAGCTTTCAAAACTTTCCAATTGCCTTTCTTAACTTTCATCCTACCACACGACTGTGTCGTCATTCCACCACATTTCTGGACTTAAGCCATCTTGTTTTTGGACCTAAGCCATCTTGTTTTTTGGACCTAAGCCATGCATGTTTTGCTACTTACTATCCATTCATTAATTTTTATTTCATTATTTTGATAAAAAAAATTTTAATGCATAATTGTGTTCATCCACTGGAGATCTTAATGTTTTGCATTGTAGACCCTCACTGTGATAATCCTAATGTATAGCTAACAGGCCCCTCAAATGGTTGTGCATTATTTGCACTAACCTTCATTATGTATTCATTCCATCACCTTAAAAAAATACTTCAGCACTTTCTAAATAATAGATACAATTATTAATATGTTTCAGGTATGAAAGCATGTTTGGCCCAGGGTCTGACTATAGATAGATTGAAAGTACCCCATGGTAGGAAAAATTCCTTTTTAAATTGAACCATAATAAGAAACATATACAATCTCAGTATTGTGTTGTAGCGTATCTAATTACTGTCAATATCAGCATTTCCAACACACCTTGATTATCCCCTCCAGGCGGTCGATAAAATGAGAGTCCAAGGGATATAATGGCTGCAATTTCCAAGATGATCAGCGTCACATCTTGTAGAGCTTCCCAGACTAGTTGTAAGAAAGTTTTTGCCTTCTTTGGAGGTATAAAGTTTTTTCCAAAAACTTGCCATCTCTTCTCTAAATCTGTTAGTGTACCGGGCAATCCTACACAAAAAAAAGAGAGAAACAAATATTTGTAATGGAAAAGTCAAACAAAAGAATATCTTACATTCATCATAAACAAATGGACCTTAATGACCTTGGTCTTTTATACTAGTATTCCTTTCAATGCATGTATTAACATCCTTATACTCCATACTCCAATATTACTACTTAGGTAAGACTACAGGGACAAGTCATCTTTCTTTGACAGCAGACTTTGTTACATATTGTTATGTGATCATGATACGGTTTTATAAACCTAGATTTTAGTAAATGGAAATGATATACTATGACTTGGCTATGCCATGTGAATTTAGGAGGTTTCCCTTGAGTTTAGCTACTTAAAGGGCTTTCAGTGAGTTCAGTGAGCCACTAGTTTCGAGAGACATTACCGAGTCAGCAGGACAGATCCATTGTGCAGATTAATGAATATGTACGTATAGGTGCTAATTTCCGAGTTTGTAACCAATAATTATCACCTCAGGAACCAATACACGTGGGAACAAGGCTGCCATCTGCCCAGCCATTCTATTGCCTCCACTGACTTAACATTGTGGGACTCATCCTCAGGACGGCCTTGTACATTTTTACTGAATAGAACATGTAGTAACACTTTAGAACACATGCACATTCATACCGATTAAGTACTTTTTGCTCCTATTGCAATGTACTACACATTTAACACTCAAATAGTACATACGAGCAAATTGTGAATAAAAATGGGCATAATTGCGAATAGAAACAGGCAATTTTATGAATATTTTTTCTACCTCTTTTGATACCACGTGCTAAAAGCTGGTGTAAATTTCACAAGCAAATAAGAATTATTTTTCACAAAAAATTAGCAAAACTCTTTAGCATGCTCAAATTTCATCTGAATGTATTAGCTCAACCGGAAAAATGCACGCTTAATAAAAATAAACAAAAGCGGCGCAAATCAGGAAAGAAATGCGCATAATGTTACAAATAATCACAAATTGCTCCTTACTCATGTTTTACCTACTTTTTTTTCCCACTGCACTTGTTTGGTACATGACTCCCTTTATTCCTTACTTAGCATCATTAGGGTCAAGAAGCATACTAAGCTAGAAATGTAGGATTGATCTTATGAGCACCTTCATTGTATTGGCATATAGAGTTTATGGCAAAAACATATATGATTTTATTTGCAAATGCCTAGTCAAATACATACATGACAAACGTGTGTTGGGTTTGATTGATAGAACATCATTTAATTGACCATCACAAATTCCAGTAAGTATCCCCCATATACAATATTGGAGCCTACACTGTGTATCATGCACTGCTATGTTCATAGAATGCCAGGATGCTTTTTTGTGTCGTCGTGGCAACCTGACACCTGCTCTACTACCACTTCTTACGTTAGTCTAACACACTAATGCTAGGGGACAGGTAACTAGCTTAGCCTTATCTCCCCAGGGGTCACCAGCCTCATTATACCAAACTACTATTATCAATTCCAGCAGCATTTTACACCACAGAGGAAATATAAGTGAATCCTGATGTCATTCATAAAGAGAGAGCTAGATGCTTCTTGGGAGGTGACTCATAACTGCAATGCTTTCAACTAGTAGTGATTTCAAACGTGCTATCTTATTATATTTATAGTTATAAACATATTGTAATAATAGGTGTGACGCCGTGGGGAAAGGGGGAAATATAGAAACCTTTTTTGAAATGGGAATAAGCAGTTTATAATATGGAGTCTGCAACCAAATATTTTCGGAAACATGAATCCTTTGTCCACATATAAGCTCTTATTGCAGGAGAG
This sequence comes from Pelodytes ibericus, assembly GCA_036172795.1. Taxonomy (NCBI): domain Eukaryota; kingdom Metazoa; phylum Chordata; class Amphibia; order Anura; family Pelodytidae; genus Pelodytes; species Pelodytes ibericus. The sequence continues at coordinate 34,739,223 of CM069865.1, forward strand.
CTTTGTGCGGCTTCAGTAACTCTTAGTGCCTTTCATTTATCAAACGGCTTGTTGCAGTGTCCTTGTGGTGTCCTTGAAACAAGCTCACTGCCATGATTACTCAGCCAGCCACAGTATTCCGCTTGCATGTTTACGACTAGGGTCAGATGGCAGAGAATTCATCTTGTAGGGCTGTGACAATGTGCTGCAGTAAACACTGAGGCACAAGCACTACTGTGAAGGACCTGCACTACACAGCTGCTTGAGGGATACTTGAAGCCATGCTAATAGTCTGACTGCTTGCTTTGCACACAAACGTGCTGGCAAAATGCTACTGTTTTGTCAGCCACTGTTATATGTGACCAAATGCTACTGCAAAATCAGATGCTGTTACTATGGTATGTCTGGTATAGTGATACTTTCCATGTATGATTAGCACCCAGATGCATCTGATCTGCTGCAGGCACAGTGAAAACCTGCTCACTGCAGGCTAAGTTCCATGTGAACTGATAACACTTGTGATTAGCTCTTGTGGGCTCACTGGGTCTTGATCTCTGATGACTCTGCAGATTAACCCTAACAATGCCTAAAAGAGTTAACCATCAGTGATGTCACTAGGGAGAGTGTCAAACCAGGAAGGGTTTGGGCACATTATCACTCGATGTGCCAGAGTATCCATAATCTCAGTAGATATGGTAGGTCACGATGTGATCAGATCACGAGGGGATGTTGGCATGGGCATGTTAGAGGTCTTAAAATACCTCTCATGTCCCTTCCATAATGGAGCAGAGGCAATGATGTCGCTGATGACATCAGAGGGGATGTGTCTGAACCCCGAAAACATTGAAATACTATGATGTCAGACGCCAGTAGGGTTGCCACCTGACCAATATTTTACCGGCAGGCCGGTAAAAAAATTGGCATCAGGCCAATGTTAAGTCTGTGGTGGCAGTGGCAAGGCCGGTATTTTTCTGAAGAAAAGGTGGCAACCCTAGACGCCAGACACTGTGGGCATCTGACATCATAGTATTTCCCGTCTTTCGGTCATTTCATTTCCGGAAGAAGTTAACCCCTTAACCCACTTAACCCCTTTGCGACAATGGACGTGTCAGGCACGTCCATTAAAAAAAGTGTTTTTTTAAAACTTTTTCATCATATTTTATGATTTCTTTGTAGTAAATTATAATATATGATGAACATAATGGTATCTAATGAAAGCCCATCTTATGACGATAAAAACAACATATAATTTGTGTGGGTACAGTATGTGAGACAGAAGAAAATTACAGCTAAACACAAACACCCCATAAATGTCAAAACAGCCATTGTCACCAAGGGAAAGTCAAGGTAAAAATGTCTTGTCACTAAGGGGTTAAACAATGTTCCCCGCTGGAGGAAATAGGCCAGTTTCAGTGCTGATCTAAACGTGTCCCTATTGGCGTCCTATTGTAGCGAACCTAGCCATGTTTCCTGTTGAGCTCAGCACATTTTGGCCAACATAGCTGTGTATTGATCCATTTAACCCAACTACTATTTGTATCATTTTTTACCTTGTAAGTTGTATAATACATTTACTTGCATTTTGAGGTAGTCTGAATTTGTCCCTACCTCTGGTTATTCGGGTTACTAAATTGCATTATTATTGTGTGCTACTGGCAATGCCCATTTATATATTTATGCTTTGTTATTTATATAAAATGTTGTATTTCATTATGTATTTATTATGTATTTTACTTGTTTATTATTGTTACATTTTCACCCATATAGTGCTATATACCCACATATTTACTTGTTCCCTTTTACTCCAGGGGCGATCCACTGTGAAGTATAAAGACTAGCAACTATTTCCTTAAGATATATCTATTACAAGAAATCCTCTTGTTACCTGAAAAACCCACTAAGCATTACCTGTATTCTTACAGGGTTTGTATAAGATTTATCAGTTTTGGTTATGGTTATTTTAGACACTGTTATCTTTTAGATAAATTAATAAGCAATGTGTGTATTTTCTCTTATACATTGTGTAATACTGTACAAATTGATTTATGGAATAAATGTTTTTGGAAATGAATGTACTTTTGGGTCATGGGTCTTAAGGTTGTACTGGATGCGAACCACTGCTCTATAAAACAAATATAAAACACAACCTTGTGTATATGAAGTAAATAAGTAAAATATGCATATACATGGTGAGAAAATGTGAAAACAAATATAGTGTAATACAGTTTTAACTTGGTGTGAGACCACTACAATGAAAACAAATCAAGTTAAATTGGAATTACACTATATTTGTTTTCACTATGTGTGAGACTACTGCAATGTGGTCTCACCGAGTTGAAATTTTATTACACTATATTTGTTTTCTAATATTCTCCCCATGTACATGCGCCTCTGTGTGTGCTTCTGTGTTAATACTCCTCTGACTCAAAGGTCAACTGTTGCAGCATTAGGGGCTGCTACATCCTAAATTACTTTTCTGTGTCAGGCATCAGTGCATTACCATTCTACAATGCTGTCATCAGAAATGAACAGATGTCGAATATTAAATGATTTCCCATATGGTAATAAAAAAAGATCCAGATTCCACATTTGCGATAACATATCACTTAGTTCTGTTATGCTGTTCTATTGCAGCTATGACTCTTATAGATGAATCCAATGAAATATAAAATTTCATTAGCAAGTATACAAATGTAATTAATTGTCATGCACACAGTGTATAGACTTATTTTTCTAAACACTTGTGTAACAGAGAGCATACAAGTCGAAGAGTAAGAATTTATTAAACGTATTGCATTAACCATATCATTGTTTATGTCTTTGTGTTTGTAGTTATTGTGCAATCATATAACACCCCTTTTGCTTGAGAGCAATAAATATGAATACGTATTGGATACTACCAAATTATGTGGTGTCATGTAAATTTGTCATATTATTTGTATTTATTAGTGGAATGTTACATAGCTTTTAGGCATGGGTTGAACCTACCTCAAGAGATGTGTTAAAATGACTCGACTCTCCTAAACAACGTTTAATCAGACAGAAGCCCCCTTCTGTACTTCTGTCTAATTAAAAGGGCTATTGGACGATTTCCCAAAGAGATAGCCATTTCTTTTGTAAGTCTATCTAATACCCCAAACATGCCTCCAGCTAGGAAGGAGATGCTTATCTTACAGAAACAGACAATCACTTGAAAGGCTCTTACCTGCCACACAATTCTGCATGTTTATATGTTGTGTTCTTGCAATTACTAGGGTCAAATATCTTTACAATGGAGCGCAATCGATGCTCCGTTCAAAACACAGTTTTTATCAGTGGCCTTCCTCCTAGTTAAAAACACGTTTGGGGATTTAATCCCTCTTTAAACAACTGTGACTAAATAAAAATCTTATGTTTAATTGAAAGAAGTATAGATGGTTCATGTAGAAATTCTTTAATAAAAGAATGCAGGTAAAGTACCTTAATTGAGGCCTCTTTGCTCTGTTTAGGGGGCAGACATGTTGTTTAGAATGTTGAGTCAGATGGGTCAGGTCCTACGGGTTAGCCGCTCAAATAAAGATTTTTAAAGAAAAATTAATTTATCCTGCTATAATAAAGATCTAACAATCTGAATGATTTTTGTTAAACATTTTTATTGGCTTACTAACCTATGCAAGCGAGATGGGTAACATCTTCCTACAGTTGACCCAAGGTGAATGAATATCTGATCAAGGTATCTTTCATGTCAGCATTTTAAGGTTTTCAAAAATGTACATTTTTTGCTTGCTATTTATTGGCTTTTCTGACTGACGATGAAACTACTAATAGGTTTTATTCACAGAGCCTTAATAAAGCATAAAACCCAAATACCTGATGAGGAAAGGCCCTCTTTGCTAGTTTATCTGCTACTTTGCCAGACATGTTATTGCGGTGGAAGGGTTAATTTCCACACAGTATGCGTTTAGATGCAAGGACTCTGCTTGCTTCTCTGTCTTATAACATGGTGCCTGTAGAGAAACGGTAGGCTCTGCTGCTGTGCTTTTTGCAATGTGGTAATCAGTGTTCAGATATATTTTCCTTTCTGAATGGCAAGCTCACAAATGGACTAGGAGTCTCTGTGGCAAAGGATTATTTAATATTCTGCACTGCATAGAATTTGAAAGCCAAGGGGTTAATTAATGCATCCGGTTATATCAGTCAGTCTGGAAATCAATCTGTGGTCTCTAGAATACATGCCAGTCTCTAGAATACAGAATAATCTTCGTCCTGAATGCCTGTCAGGGAATGATTAATCACTGAGGTGAGCATCTTTCTTTCCAAAAGAGAACACTGAATGCTCTTTAAGCCATTTTTTTCTCTGGCAGGCAACTGGTTAATCGGTGCAGTTTATAAAAAGAAGTGAGACTGATAATAAGAAGGGGAACGAAAGGTTAAGTATAAGGTTTTTACTTGCTTTACTTGGCTGGGAAACATTTTAGGTAAAATGCAACAGTTGCTTTCATGAACTGGGATTTAATGTGCACTCTATTCCAAGCCCTTCTCACCTTGACCTGCCAGAAGCCAATTGTGGGGCCGCCTAATACCTCTCATTTGTAATACCCATGCCTCACAATGGGATACCAGGGGCTGAGCTTGATTGTCACTCAAACTATCAGCGCTACTGCACATGCGCTGTATACATTGAGCGGATGTCATATACACTGGAGAATGAAATCAGTATTGTAGGATTGCGGTCCAGAATCCTGCTATCCCATTGAGTTCTACCTATGTCCCGAAAACGAAACTGGGACTGTCCTGTGCAAGTTGGGAGGCAATAACAATTTTGCTTCCAGTTCAAAGTTCATGTACGCATGGCAGGCTGATTCCTGTAAAAGAGAAACTCGAAAAAAATGTACATTGTTCTAGCCAATGTGCTACCCAATGTACAGAAATCTGTTTAAAGGACAACTGACGGCAAAAATTTAGTTCTGTTTAAAATATTGCATTAAATGTAGCCATTTTAAACAGAAATGTTTTAATAGAAGAATATAAATAAAGTACCTTATTCAGCGCTCTTTGCTCTGTATAGCTTTACATGGGTCAGATGAAGGAAGATCTGTAATCAGTAATGTACTTTATTTGTATTCTTTCATTAGAGCATTTCTATTTAAAATGACTACTACACTTGATGAAATCTTTAAACTTAACATACTTTTATGTCTACAGTTGTCCATTAATCAATATCCATAGGTGTTTATGGCATTTTGCTTTACCCCATTACTGAACCTCTATGCCAATGACATAATGGTCAAAAACCATGAAGATTGCAATGGACATGCTTATCATCCTACCCTGAAACACCGATCTCGGCATCCCACAATGCTCAGCGTGTCTCAGATGAAATGTTATGATTGTGTGTCCTTTTTAAATCTCATTAATTTTGTAAGAAATTATTCATTTAGAATAAGACCCTAGGGGCTTAGATTCAAGTGCAAAGTTCTAACGGTGGAATTCTTAGCAAACAAATGTTCAGCTGGTGGTGATTGCCCTACTTTTATAATTTTGTCCCAGAAATTATCTTTATATAACCTGCCCCTAATTTGAATAACAATTCTATAAAGAAAACACTGGCAAATGCATCAATGTTTGTTTTGGATTTATTGAGACAGAAAAATAATATGTTAAAGAAATTGATGTACGTATGTCCAATAGCAATTACCATGTGTTTTGTGCATAAATTATCCAATAGGGGTTTGCCTGGGACACTCCAGCAATGGACCTTTATGCCCCAGGTCCTTGGCAGTAACAGTGAGAGCCCTGAGTGAAGGAGATCCCAGGAATGTCTCTGCACAATGAATAGATAAAATGGAGAGAGGAAATGTTCAACTCACCTGTTAGTAAACAGACCTCAATGTGTATGTATGAATTTCATCTTGTGATAGTGTGTGCCTTACCTTTACAGACACACACAGCATCACATAAATACTGATTCCCATACACACACACTTATTATCATAATACACATATAGTCACCTTTTCCACCAAAGTGGAGGCTGGTGCCTCCATAGACAGCAAGCCATTTTTTTACAGGCCTTACAGACTTAATAGTCACACATATAATATCTATGGTTTCCAAAGCTTCCCAATAATGTATATGATATACATTATGTGTGTTTGATGTGTATGTGGGAAGGTTTCCAACAATCCCTCATATCAAAGCTACATCACAGTAAAAGTGAATGATTTGCTCCATACAGTATTTGCATTGACACAACTGTATTTCATGAGTACCGAGAAGCATCAGTATATCTTTTTGATGAAAATGATCCGTTATCTGAAATGATCCATAATTCAAATACTTCTGGTCCCAAGCTTTCTTGATAAGGGATACTCAACCTATATTATTACATTATTACATCAGGGAAGCCCTGTAACACTTATGAGAAACTCGGAAGTGATTATTATTAAGTGGAATTAACATCATTATATAAACTACATGGCTACGTGTTTGCCTATTTATGGCTATCATGGCTACAGTTGCCATCCCAGTAACTGTTTTCCTAGGCTATTATTATATCATCAAGCAGAGCTATATTTACACTCCAGTCTGAAAATGCAGATTCTCTCAAGAGGTAGATGATGCTTAGTCTTACTGTGATGTATTTACATGTTTGTTTTTAAACTAGTATTACCCTGGAGTTGAAAGCCCCTCACACCCAAGGTTTTCTTTCTGCTACAGGTAATGAGACATCTCTGCTATCACTGCTGGGGGGGAGATTTGATGTAGCATTCCTAGCACAGCCGGCACAGCTGTCACACACAGGATTTTATAGCTAACAGCTCATTGGCTTTCTATCTCATCATCTGCTGTAAAGAATTGTGGAAACCGAAAGTATATTTAAAACGCGTTTAACCAACCCATCTGTCAACCAGTGGAGATTGGGACAGCAGCAAATCCTGTAATAAGCAATAGAGAATATCTTTGTTTATGGATTGCTGCGTAGATTGCTTGTTCTTTTCCAGTATGGAAATTAGACCTTCCATTGTGGAATTAGAATTGTAACAGATCTGTTGTTTAAAGGAAAACTGCACACACAGTAAATACATTTATGTGAAAGATGGCATCAGGTTTAGGCAATTTCAATAGAAATACTTTGATGAAAGAATGAACATAAATTGTTTTCTCTGTAAAGCTCTATCAGGGGGCTGACATGTTGTTTAGAGAAGAGCTTGACAAATTTAATTTAGATTTAGGAGCCAGCTAAAAAATCGAGGAGCCACACAAGGGCACATTTACACAACCATACACACACACAGTCAGTCACATACATACACATACATGCACACACAGTCAGTCACATACATGCACACACACACACACACACAGACACACAGTCAGCCACAAACATACACACACAGAGACACAGTCAGTCACATACCTATATACACACACACACACACACACACACACACACACACACACAGATACATACATACAGTCAGCCACATACACACAAGCTCTCAGTTTTTATTTATTTATTTATTTTAAGGTGAGGGGAAAGTACCTCTATCCCGTGGGATGGGGGATTCTGCTCCAGCCTGGTCAATGCCTGTCACACATGCACAGACTGTCATGTGTCTGGCAGGATGTCACACCCGACACTAAAGTGCGAGGGGGCGGAGCAGGATGTGTGTGCAGCGCACACTCTGATCCCTCACACTCCGATAGTAATATATATATTTTTTTTAAAACTTATCCCAGAGCGAGGGGCACCATGACCATGTCTGTTTCTAGTCGCCATGGCTACCTGGCGCCCTGGGTTTGTCGAGCCCTGGTTTACAGCCTTTATTCTCCTTGGGTTGGATGAAGGAAGATCTGACCCAATATTCTAAACAACATGTCTGGTTGTTTTCTATGCATTTTGTTTTGAATCTTTGGTCTTCATGCAATCTCTAAATTAAAAACAAGTTCATTTATTTTTTGCCTACAGTCCTTGAAAGATGGTAATGTAACGCGAGAAAAAAAATCAATGCCTTTATGTCAGAGATATATTGCATTACTATATTATTCTGCTGCACTAACCTTAAAGCAATTGGATATTTGGGCCACTTTGATGGATACACTGCACAAGAGATAGCTTACTTGTTTTATTCACAATCATTTGGATTCCCTGATCAGTGGTAGTTTGCAGTAGGGAGCCAATTACAGGTCTTAAACAGTAGATCAGGGCGTCCGACATACAGTCCGCGAGAAATACCGGCAAATTAGGCCGTTTGACAGCAAAGTGCTGCCCTAAGTTCTGACATTTTTTTTCTTGCCCATATAACAGAACACAATTTCAAGGAAACATCAATTCAGGGCTTCTCATAAACAATTAAACAGAATAGAAAGAAGAAGAAAAAAAACAGAACAATTCATTATGTAAAACATAATTCTCACCTCGCTCTCTCTCCCTTTCTAAGGTTTGCCAAACTCATCTCAATTCAATTCTCAATGTACTATAAAGAGAGAGAGAGAGAGAGAGGGAGAGAGAGAGAGAGGGAGAGTGAGAGGAGACAGAGACAAGGAGAGAGAGAGAGAGAGAGAGAGAGAGAGAGAGAGAGAGAGAGAGAGAGAGAGAGAGAGAGAGAGAGAGAGAGAGAGAGAGACAAGGAGAGAATTTTTTTTTGTAAAACTCACCAACTACCCATGTGCAGTTCAAATTAACCTCTAAAAATATCAAATTTCAGGGTCACTTACTGGATGCTTTTTAACTGCCTCCACCCCTAGGGTGAATGCCATTATCTACTTTCATTTAAAGGGACAGTATCACCTGAACATTGTTTTACTGTGACTGTAGAGAATAAAATATGATTGGAAATGATCAATACATTATGTTAGCAAAACTGCAAGCAAATTCCTAAATTACGAGAAATATGTGTTATAAATGTGTATGTAGAGTCTCCTGTTCATGTCATCACCTGTGGCTTGATGAGCAATTGAACAGCTTTTCAATGGGAAATGTGTCATTTGCATACCGTGCCACAGGTGATGTCATAAACTGGAGAAAAGGCACATTTAAAACACATTTTCCCCTAATTCATACATTTTCTTGCAATTTTCCTAACACAACAAATAAATACATGTTGTTATTTTGTATTCTCTCCATTCACAGTATAAATACTGTGTATACATTGATACAGTCACTTTAACTTTGGAGCTCCTGTTGTTATAAGGCGTAAGGTTACATGCTTCTTTCAGACATAAAAGCTCTTGTCTCTTCCAGAAGGGAGTTTTGGAACTTTTTGGGCAAAATTTGCACCAGGCTGTTTCCATGCTCAATTGTTAATATGACCGGCTTTTTTCCTTCCTACCACATGTAATAACATAGCTTGATATAGTCCTCTCGGATTGGGCCTTTAAAGGGCTAATTCTGCATAAGATAGAGGGGAGTATTATGCTTTAACAACTAACACTTTATGTGTTAAGAGCAGGATCTTTTGAAAATGTATAGCAGCACCAGTTTAATAACAATTTGGAATAAATCTCAGCATTTACTATGCAGCATATATTATTTTTTGATTCCTATTCAGGTTGACTTTAATGATAAATGTCTTGTATTGCTGGATTTCCATCTGGTGGTATTTGTTGGTTTTTAGAAAGGTATTTTGTTTCACCAATGGTTTCATGATTTGTTTTGTAGTTTTTGGTTGTTTTAGGGCTGTTTTCTTTTGGCCATATTGGTGTGTTCTTATCTATGTATACATAGGGTTGCCACCTTTTTATCTTCATCTAGACTCCGTAGACTTAGCATTGACTTCAAGCCAATTTTTTACCAGCCTGCCTGTAAAATACCGGCCAGGTATACACACACCAATGACTACATTTTTTAACTGATGTTTTAACCCAAGTTCTGTTTAAATGGGCATTTAAGGATGCCTTTACCTGCTGATCAATTCTATCCTAAGTTTGAGAACGTATTGTATTTATCCCAGTAGGGTCTAATAAACTTCCTGCTATTTCTGCCCTGGACCATACTACTATATAACTCTCCTGCCTTCCTACAATTAGCCGCTCTCCTTCAAAAGACACAATTCAACCTCATTGTTTTATTATGGAGCTGCACAGTCATCTGTAGCTTGTCTTTAGCAATCTGTATAATTATGGTTTTCAGAAATGTACTGTGTTTACATTGTCTTAGTAATTAAATGATTATGCATAAGAATCATAATTGAATCATCAACTGCCGGCTCAAATGTTTCTTTTCCACTTCTACTATTATGCTATATATAGCGTCCATACTTCCCTTCGTACTGGATGACGTGGGCTGATATCCTTTACCAGCTAAATAGACTATTTTTTCTGTTCAAGCCACTGATTAAATAATTATGATTGGCATCCCTGCGTTGGTCTACATATGCTATACTGTGTGATAGACATAGGTAAAAACAATGACACCGTGTTAACTGCAGAAATACAGTAAATATTATAGAAGCAACAGTGAAATTTTAGTTGTCCTTAGTATGAGGATAGCCAATTTATCCTCTGACTGACAGCTGCCATGCTTCCATAGGAAGCAGGCAGCCACCTGGTCGGTGACTAATACTAAAATGAACCCCCGAACTCTAATACTAAAATGAACCCCCGAACACTAATACTAAAAAAAAAAAACGAACTCTAATACTAAAATGAACCCCCAAACTCTAATACTAAAATTACCCCCCCCAAACCCTAATACAAAAATGAACCCCCCAAACCCTAATACTAAAATTATCCCTACTACTAATGCTACCCCTAAACCCTAATACCTAACCTCCCCAAGAACCCTAATACTAAAATTAACCCCTGTTAATAATACTCACCTTCAGCAATCCCGCGATGAACTGTCCCGCGATGACCTCTTGTGCAATGAACTGGCCATCGCACGTGAGGGGACGGTGAAGTGGCTGTGTTAATGCAGCAGCAATGAACTGTCCCATCCCCCTCTTGGCAACATGACTGATGTGCGTGCGCATTAGTGATAGAGAGAGCTGATCTCTGCTTCCACTGAGTGGTGCGCCTTAAAATGACATCCACCTTTGCAAAGACTATGGGTGAATAACCTGTGATTCACAATCAGTATACTTTTAAGAGCACTAGTTAGTTACCTCTCTTCATTCATGCCTCAGCAAGAGATCTAACTTAAAGGTCTGCACTGGAATTCTCAGTCCGCTAATGAAGGATACCAATTAATCTTTAGCTGTTTCCTATGATAAAAAAAAGTCAAGAAATCTGTTCAGTGTTTTAGTTTTTTGAACTGAAAGACTTTAACTGCTGTACAATCTATTAATATGTCTGAGTCATTGGTCACTGTTCAGCTTTCAAACTATATCCCTGTCTTTTAGGAAGTACAATTCTTAACTATGTCCTTGAACACCCAGGACATGCAGTTATGCAATTGTTTTCCAGACGTTATATTAAGAATTAATTCAATATTTGCATTAAAAAACCTGAATATAAGGCTGAACTGCAACAAAAATCATCTGTGTATGCATGGGATACAAAAATACACATGGTACTTACTGTGCATAATTTAGATGATCTAATTAGAAAAAGATTAAAACACTCCTTGGCACATGGGATACTTGATATTTTCAGATTATCAATTTAGATTTGAAAGTCCCAGTAGAATGGCTCAAATATTATTCTACTCGCTAGACTCTCAATTCTGTACCTGCGAAAGATTAATTGGGTCTGAAGGAATCCAAGATGAAAGCAGGCCAGCATCCAATGCAAGTCCAGTATAAACAAATGGAGTCACAAGTACAGTGAGATTGCTTCTACAAATTCCTGACCTCATCTTATCCATTCCTACTATACTTAATAAAAACTAAAACTGCAATAAAACTCATTGTTAATTATTTGTATATATATATACACACACACACACACACACACACACACAAAAACACATACACAACAATTGACTTATATGCATTTATTTATTATTTTGAATGAGAATTATGGAACAAAGACTATGCAAAACTGGAACATAGTTTTCATGGTTGTGTAGGGTTGCCACCCAGGTTGCCATCAAAAATGATCTTAAGGGCTGTTAAGTCTGGGGAGGCAGTAGCAAGCCGTGATTTTTTTTTTTAAAGAAAACAAGGCATCCTAATGGTCTTGTGAAACCTACTAATATTGAATATAGTCAAAGCACTAGTTTGGTGGTAAGTGTATAACGGCATTTTGTAAAAAAAAAAAAACAACAACAACAGAGTTAACCCTTTTGGTGCTGCAGGAGGCACTGTTTGTGTTCCCTGCAGCACTTCAACAAGTTAATGTGAATTTTTTGACTGCATTAAGCACATTTAAATTGTGTTTTTTGAGACGGTAAATGAACAGGCAAAAATGTGTGTGTTTTTTGTTACCAGTTAGTTTTTACCTGTTCTCATTGAATCACTGTTTGTGAGGTAATTACCACACAGTACACTGTTCCTATAGCATATTTTCAATGGGTCCGGTGATTATTTTACTGCACCCGTTAACTGAGCTAGCAGCGGGGATTGAATCAAGAATGCCAGTTAATTTTCCGCTAACGCTAGTTTATCACTTAACAGTCAGAATTGTATCCAGGCCAATATCTCATTGCTAATCAACTGCATTACTTCATGGCAAAAGTATATCCATCTGCTGATGAATATATTCAGTAGGATAATACTCAAAGCCACAGGCTAGGACTGTGCCTGCCCAGCCACCAGATCAAAATCCAATATAACATCTCTGAATGACTCGGAGTAGTAATCTAGTACCAGTCAACTTGACACAACTGTAGAAACACAATATACTTTTAACTGACTGTGGAAAGCTTTGGATACAAGTAAAATTTGTAGGTCTCACCGTGAATGGGGCAAAAATGGGTGACCTTCAATGTTAATTCTGAATGTTATGTGTAAATGAACCATGAATTTATAAAATTATTATAATCCAGAGGAATTGTGTATGTCAATTTGCCACACAAAGTAAAATGGATTTATACACTATATATATATATATATATATATATATATATATATATATATATATATATATATATATATATATATATATATATATATATATATGTGTGTGTGTGTGTGTATCTATATCAGTCATAAATTGGACCTTACATAATTCAGCCTATCACTAAAACATGTATTGGTTGTATAACATGCACTTTAATGTGTTCTACATTCTTGTGTAGATGTGCAGCGATAAACAGGTGCATTGTCAGATGAGATATGACAGGGTGCCTACCACTGCCACTGGACTGAGGGCCTGACCTAAATAGACATCATTCCCATGCTATAAAGGATGCCTGCCTAATCCTGCTTTTCTTCCTGCCAGCTAAGTTGCAGTGTAAAACATTCAGCAGGATTTGTAACACAGATTAAAGGTTTAAGGATTTTATCCAAGATTACCCCATGCCTTTAACTCATAAACAATTTACTGCTATCCGATTTCCCAGCTGCTAAGAACATTGTGATGCCCACAAGATCATTTTCTTCTTGCTAAACTATAGCTAATCACAGGTGAGGCACAACTTCTTATATGTGTGTACTAGTGCTTGCTGTTGATATGTAAAGTGTAACCAGAGCTTTGTCTCATACATAGCTCCATAGCTGAAATGTTGCTTTTTGTGGGGCATGAAAGATGGTTTAATGTATAGGAGTGTGCCCCCCAGTCTATAAGGACTAGTGAGACTCATGATTCAAAGCACATTGAGAGTCGGCAATAACACAGGTAGTAGTGGGGGGAGGAACTAGGGTTGCCACCAGGCCGGTATTTAAAAAAATTGGCATTAGGCCAATGTTAAGTCTATGGAGACAGTACCAAGGCCAGTATTTTTTTTTTTTTTTGAAGAAAAGGTGGCAACCCAAAGAGGAACAAAATGTAATTTTAGGTTAATCTAATGACTTGTAGTATTGGATCTGCTCCTGACTGGCATATGTTTACAGCCATGGCTGATATTACAACACATGATCAGATTTCTGTGCAATAAGAGCCTAGTGGTAAACCTGCTGTAAGAGAGTATGCACTTACACTGCATGGGTATGCCAGGCTGCCCACAATGCCATTGTATTCCAGGATACTTATAAAAACATGAACCTTTCTAAGTTGTATCTGTTAATATAAACTGCAACTGAAAGAGTACAGCCTTGAAATATGCATGTTATAAGCATCACTGAATAAAATGGCTCCAAACACCATGTCAACCACCCTGTGTACCATCTCTGTCACTATGCTTATTCACAGAACCTAAGAGCAACATGGAAGCAAGCATAGTAGCTCTCAGGCAGCACGTTTAGGTAAAAAAAAAAAAACTGCACAGAAGTACCTTTTGTTCACAAATGTCTAACCATATTATGCCAGTTACCATTTTTATATATTTTTGTTAATCCATTGTATGGCAATGCAGATTATAATGGTGTTTTAAAAATAATAATGGTGATACTGCCCCTTTAATTCCATTGCTGTCCCATATGATATATACAACGTTTATAGGAGACATCTAATACACCTAATGCCCACAATAGCACCAGGATCTGGATCTATGTTTAACTGTGTTAAAGGTGTCAGTAGTGCAGTGCTGAATAGATTAAGCAAATTATGGTGCAGTTTGCCATTCTGGTTCTGCTAGGCCTGATGACACTTTGTTAAATGTATTGGATTCCCCTCTGCATTGAAGGGGTTAATGTAAATGCATTCTTTTGGAAAGTAGAAGAATATGAAATCATAAAAGCATTGTGTTCTTTCTTCCCCAGCAGTATTTTTCTGAAGGGAATGAGTCACTCATGGGGGAGATCTTATAATGTAGGCATTTCTTTGACTTATTAAATTGATACAATTATTCGATTATATGATGTTGTATTTTCTCAGACTTATTATATATTGGGCAGACTAGATGGGCTGAATGGTTCTTATCAGCTGACATATTCTATGTTAAACAATCCTGATAAACAAACAGGATTCTTTGCATATACAGCCAGAATAGAGATTTCCATTTTTATTTCTTGATTGAAATCTATTCTGTAAACGCTCCATCAATTGAATGGGGAACAGATAACAAGAAATTATTTGACTCGTCCGATGTTATTAAGAGTTTGCGTAATTGTCATGCAACAAGGGTTTTTTTTATATTCGCCTGGCACATTACTAATGCAGTCTGTGACAATTCAAGATGGAGAAAGCGCTGCATGTTAACTACCTGTTCTCAGCAGAACAACTTGAGAACTTTTCGTGAAAGAATATAAAATGGGAAACACTGCAGGAGACTGCGTTGAGTCAATGAAACAAAATCAGAGCCTAGAAAATGTAAAAGCCAATCTAGATGCAAAAGGGACAACAGGTGATACCGGTTATTCTTATTTGTTCAATGGGACACTCTAGGTGGATTTCAGGGTCAACTCAATATACACCGTTATGTCCCACACTGGATTTCGGGTCAAATGACACAAATCACTAAAAAAGTGACAACTCAATAGCCATGAATTTGGGTCCGAATCGGCAGTTTAGGCCATTCAGAAGCATTCAGATTGGGACATTCTCGGTATGAAAACGATACCTGATATACGCTGATCACCCCCAAACATGCTCCGAATTCGGCTAACATACACCAAATTCGCTCATTTCAATTCTCCAGATTTTAGCTGGGGAATTGAGTAGAAATGTGAAGAACTATTGAAGGGGTAACCCAAGAATCACAAAGTTGCAAATGCAGTAGGTGTACCATATGTTAAACACAGACTTATTTATATACAATTATAACATATTAATGTTGATATTATAATAGTATACTTACACTTACATAAATTTTACATTTTAATAAAAACCTATTTGATATTTTATGCTCATTTACTTTATTTTTATGTATTTAATTAATATATCATTAATTTATTTCATGGATTTATATTTTATTACGCTTTGGGCTATTTCGGGAGGACTTTGGCTATTTCAGCTATAGCCAAAATACTCCCATTGACTTCTATGGCTATATTTGTAATGGACCAAAATAAGTCGGAGTCCTCTCCCCATAGAATTCTATGGGGGGGGGGGGGGGGCACCAAGGCTACCTCTACTTTTTGGAGCATTTCGGCTGCATTCTGCACCAGGAGATTTCGGAATAGAATGGGCTATGATGTCTGAATTGTGTACATATTTGGAGGCATATAGAGGGACAACATTTCAGGGCCAATTATCAGCGCATATTGGGTCGGCCCTTTAGTGTGATGCATCTAGTAGTATTTAACCTATAGTAATTGTACAGTATTTTTTCCACAAAAATGCATGGTGGCATATCTTAGTAATGTTATTTGCAGCAGCTTGGCAGTACATCTGAACTAGAAAGGCTGCAGCCTGTTAGCACGTGCAGAGTCTAAATCATTCAAACTGGTAATTGCCCTGCATTTGTGTTTTAGTTTGTTTTTGACAGACATTGTCGTTGTGTGACATCACAGATTTCATGCAGATAGATAGTGTGCAGTGCAATGCACTACTGACTGTCTCTAAGTAGATGCTGATACACACATTCTTTGGACACAGCTCTCCAGAATCTGTTTTTAGGTGAATATTGCAAAAAAATAAAAACAAATGCATAGTTATTTTTAAAGTGGTTTAATATACATTTATTTGTCCAGTTTTTTTCAGATTGGAGTGACTTATTCTGATCTTAATTGCCATGTACGTAGGTTGAGTATCCTTTATCCAGCAAACAGTCGTGTCCACCTACATATTATCAGCTCCCCCCAATTGAAATGGAGGGAAGAGTCAGAGGAGGGCAAACACAGTCTGTGTGCACTGCCCAGGCACACAGACATCCTCTTAGATTGCCTCTCTCTCCCCAAAAGCCAGAGCATCAGAGGTCACGGGACCCACCCGAGCTCAGATTCCAAACTCCCGCGGGGAGCAAATCTGGGTTCTGGGTCAAATCCTGAGAGCAAATCTGGGTGCTGGCGTACTGTTCATTGGATGGATACAGCACATTGACTCACCCTTCATTCTCTCTCTGATATTTCAAAAGCCTTGACCTTTAGGACAAAGATGTGACAGACATCAATAAAAACCTACCAGGGGAAAGCAAGGCGAGTTTGCTGATTCTGTGCTTCTGTTCTTCTGGTGATCAGCACAAACTAAAGTTTAAAATCAATATTACAGCCTCAGTTTCATTCTGTGTCCTTATGCGGAGAGGAGCCATTAAAAAACATGTTATGCAGAAGCTGGCAGTGTAAAGCGGAGCTGCTAGGACAGAGAAAGTGATAATTAAAATGTGTGGTAATAAAGCTGCTGGGTTATTCTACCTGATCCAGGTAATTAGATCTCACCAGTGTGAGCAGGGAATGCAAATGGGTAATATATATTAACAGAGCCCTGGGAGTTTCCTGTGCTTGTCCTGTTATAATGGATGCTGTGATGTGTAGATAATTTAGGAAGACAGCTCTACATTTAATACAATCTCATGTGAGCAATGTTTTAACCTGCAAGTAAAGACATATTGCTAATGTGTATGGCAGTGACATAGTTGAATTGTAAAAGATTAATTTATGCTTTATATCTCAATGCGGGTTATAAGCCTTCAAACTGGGGAGATGTTATATAATTACCAGTAAAAACAACAACAAAAACTCAGTTCAATTCATTCATCCCATACTGAACCGCAAAGGTTAAATCAGTCATATAGCATCATGGGAAATGTAGTTTGCAGCAGGTTATCCAACAGAGCAGATGCATAGCAGATGAGTATCGGATATTGGAATACTAATATAGTATGGAAGTGCACTGCAGACAATTTATAAGAAGGTCTCACATCTTGTGTGGGTTTATGAGGTTGCTAAAGGTAGCTCTCACGTATTTTTGTGCAAGGAGGTTTCTATTTTGTTTCTTATTATTGACAATAAAAGCGTACTTCCCTATAATCTAATTTATATTTTAAGTGAGTTATATATCGACTTGACAATGTGTTTACTGTCAGTAGCCATTACTGTTTAGCTACGTTCTACAGCCAATTTCAGAATGTTTCTTACATAGAGCCTTTGGCCACCCCTGAACTAGACCTTACAAATCATTTTAGTCATCTAAAACTAAAGTGTCAGTCGCTGTGGGAGCAATGAGTGACAGAGGTAGGGTTGCCACCTGGCCGGTATTTTACTGGCAGGCCGGTAAAAAGTTGGCTTAGCCCCAATTTTAAGTCTATGGAGGAAGTAGCATGGCCGGTATTTTTTTAAAGAGAAGGTGGCAACTCTAGACAGAGGTCAAACAGATCAGTCTATACGAGGCAAGGTTAGAGCATATAGGTTCCCACGTCAAGGACACCTCACTCTGCAAAGGTCCATGGAACATCACACACATTACAAGTCCACTAAATGTCCATGGAGAGAGAAATGGTATTAATCTTCTAAAACACATGCCATTTTATCACCATACAATGAACTATGTAAACATAATTCTTGCTTCTATTAAATATATCATATCAACCAAATCCCCAAGCTTTCTGAAACGCCATAAATACCAGCTAAGCTATCAATATGTTTTACCATGAGATTATTTCTTTCAGCCTCATACACTAAGAAGCAGGTGTTTGTGTTCTGAACAAATGAGTGGAATTTCACTGGGTGAACAGAGGTGAAGGATAGCAATACATTAATATACTACAGTATTGTTCATTCTCTTCTATATGGCATCTTACAAAATGAAAAGCATGAAGCAGATCATTTCAACCTCACAGGATAACTTATATATTCATTTAGGGTGATGAGTGCTCTTCTATATATATTTTTTTATTATATTTTTTTAATGTTTATGTTTCTGGTAACTGAGGGCTGTATTTATTTATTTTGTATATTTTACTTGACACAGGACTCATTATGGCCCATCAATAAAATGTAACAACTACAGAGCACTAAATATACAAACAACTAAAATTCTCATTTTCTCTTTGGTGTCTAGTCAACTTATGTTTATTTCTAATGTATAGTTTCCGATTACTGGCTCTATAAAAAAAAAAAAAAAAAACACAGCAAAATATGCTATAGTTTGTTTATTCCTGTGGAGAGTATACGAATGCACTAGGCTTGTAGCCCCTCTATCTCCTCATTTTAACAAATAATTGTATCGTTCCAAGTGTCAATTAATTTGCCCGGTTTCCATCGGAGAATATATTCCATAGTTTTGAGCACATCGGTATATCCTGCCAGGCTTTTCCCTGCTGCTGAATAAGAACCAAAAAGCACTTTTGAGAGGAAATTCAGCACAGCAACATCTATATGTTAAATAACAGGCTAATGCCTAGGGAATGTCATGTAATACTCCAAAGATGTCAGAACACATTTTGTAAATGCATTGTAATAATACAATATGCCTCTGTGTGCACTCATCTCTTCCTTATTAGTTCATTTTATTTAGGATTCAGGATATATCCGGGTGGGTCAAAACCCAGGTTTGCAGGTAGCATTTTTAACATGCTGCATATTAATCTTTACAAAAACTACTTATTCTAGTCATCAGGATATAATAGCCCTATTTTATTATTATTGGACTTACCTTATTTCTAGGATAGACTTGTGCCTATCCCACACATGCCTATGGCTACCACTTCGGCTGGAAGGCTATTCCATACATCCACTACCCTTTCTCAGTAAAGTAATACTTCCTGATATTACTTTCAAATCTTCACCTCTCTATTTTAAGACTATGTCCTTTTTCTGTGGTAGTTTTTCTTCTTTTAAATTTACACTCCTCTTGTATCTAAAGGGAACAGACTACACATGATTATTATTTTTTTTACAAACCAATATATTAATTCTAGATTGGAAGTGAAATCTTTGTTGCTTTGTGTTGGTTCTGTGGGATCTACTACTTCATTAGTTAATTGATTTCTTTCTGATCAGATATGACTGGTACATACTGCAAGGCAGCCTGCAAACTTTATATGTGGCCGGTAAAAAATGGTCAAGGTGGCAGCCCTAGCTGGTGGTAGGGTGAGGGGTTTTTAACTTATTTTAGCTCATGGATACCCTGGTCTGGCTTTCTTTTGTCCTAAACAAATTAAATGGTTCAAATTGGTTTCTTTATTATAGAATAGTTAAAGGATTAAATTGATATAATTTATTGCTTAACTGAGAGTTTGGTTGCAAGCTTTCAAGTCAAAGTTGTTAGGTTCCTTCCTCAGGCATAAATGAGGCTAACTAATTAGGAATGGGGTTTTAGTCTCATTTAGCTGAGTGGGGACAGGGAGACACTGGGGGAGCTAAGTGGGGACAGGGGTGACACTGGGGGAGCTAAGTGGGGACAGGGGTGACACTAGGGAGCAAAGTGAAGACGGGTGACATTGGGGAGCTTAGTGGGGACAGTGATGACACTGTGGAGCTTAGTAAGTACAAGGATGACACGGGGGGGCATGAGTGACGCTGGGGAGCTGAGTGGAGAAAGAGGTGAAACTGGGGAACTGAGTGGGGAGAGGGTTGACACTAGGCAGCAGAGTAAAGACGGGTGATATTGGGGAACTTAGTGGGGACAGGGATGACACTAGGGAGCTTAGTGGGGATAGTACTTACCAGGCCGACCATCACTTACGACGCTCTGAAACCTTCAGGAAGGAAATAGCTGCCGGATATAACCTCCTGTCATATCCGACGGCAAATAGAACCTGTCAGCTGCTCCACAGCAAGAGCTCTGTCAGATTTCTGGTGCCTCACGGTCACACAGCTAATTGCTATGCAGTGGGACACAGCAAGTAAATAGTACATATGACTTTACATTGTATAATCAAAAATATTTACTTCTCTATGAGGGGCCAGTAGGGATGGGGAGTAACTCCAGATTGGCTAAGGTCTAAACAAAAAAAAACAAAAAAAAATATTAAAAAATCATAAAAATATCCTTTTAATTTTGTTTTTGAAAAATGTAAGCACTTTATTTATGAAAGAAGGAACTGCAAAGTGAATATAAAAGAAAAGAGGCCAAAGAAGTCGAAAAAATTCTCAAATTCAACTCAGCTACTTTGGCCTTAAGTTTGAAATTCCTGTCACCAAAATAGTAAAGTAAAATGTAAGTAGCCAGTCATAGGAAAAAAATAGGATATAATGTACAATATGCACATGTCCTAAATTATCATTTTGTTCTTTTACAGAGCTTGAAGGACAACTATAGGAAAACAAATGTGTCATTTGAAAGATTGCATCAAGTGTAGATGGTTTATGTAGAAATTATTTAATGTAGGAATATAAATAAATGTACCTTAATGGGCACTTCTTGCTCCAAATAGCTATAAGAGGCGGCAGACATGTTGTTTAGAATCTTGGATCAGATCATAATTTATCTGATCCAATGTGAATGAAGATCTGACCCAACATTCTAAACAACACGCAGCCTTGGATAAACACGTGTAGGGCAGAGTGGCCTAAATATGGTACTTTTTTTGTAATCTTTCATTTCTATTTAAACACATGTCTATTTAAAAAAAACTCCACTTGATACAATCTTTCAGTTAAACATAGCTTAAGTTTTGCCTATAGTGGTCCTTTAACACACTTTACAGGAATTAGGAGCAGATAACACTTCAACCTTGCTCTCCTTTTGTTGGTCTATAATGAGAAAACAAATCAGAATTCGATTTTGAATAATTTTCCATTACGGTGAGGTCAAATAATGGTGTTTCTCAGTAAAGCACTAAAATTCTACGTTCCAGGCATATACCCCATTATGGACAGCCTGCCCTACTTTAACATAGTGTGCAAATCGACATAAAGGTTAATTTATTGCTATCAACAACAAACCACCTTTTCAATCCAAACTGCATTATTGTGTTTACCAACTACTCTAAACTATCGGATGTCCACATTGTATCTACTCTGTATACTACAAAGACGGAATATAGATGTCCAAGTCTTGTATGACTACTATTCTTCATCATTTCATCGTTCACTTAAGGTCAGATACTACATTTCTAGATCACATGTCTTTTGAGTCAGTTAGGCATCTCTTATTGATGGTCTGTGATATTAGGCAGGATGAAGGTTTCCACTGTCTCCCCCAGACACAATGGTATATATAATAAAAGCCTCCTGTTCTTGGGCATCTCCTTTCAAAGCCCAGAAAAAGAACATATCTGTTAGCAGTCATGGCTGGTCTGGCGGACAAGGGCATCCATAATTCATCCATCAAACTGAGCTTGCAATAGAAATGGAGCAGACTTCATGGGACAAGCATTTACCTTTCTATAATGCTAGTCTGTTGCTAATGAAACTCAAGTCAAAACCAAGCTATGTTATGTTGAGCTGTGCAGACCTGAAAAAGCTTTTATTTCACTTAATAACAAATTCAAGGAAAAGGTTATTGTCACAAATTACAGGGACACATAGAAAGATAGAATGTGGCGGCAGGTAAGAAGCATTCGGCCCATCTAGTCTGCTCAATTTCGGCTTAAAAAGAAAATTGCAACACTATGATTAAGTGTTCTTGCATAGCAAGACCACTTAATGTTATCTCACATATATATTATTATTATTATAGCAAAATTTGCCACCCTAACTCCTCCCACAGTTTTTACACTACATAGACAAAAATTTACCAAAACGTGCAGATTGTTCCCGATCGGATTGCTATTACTTTGTGGAACGTTTCGCCGAATGGTTCACGGAATATCGTCGTTTTTGTGGCGCAATTTGTCCCATAGGAATGAATGGCAAAGCTAGAGTGGGAGCTGCCAAAAGCTGAAAAATCAGGACATGATTTCTAAACTGCCACCACTCCCTCATTTTCAAGCCCACCTACACAAATCTTATATCAAAACGTTCAGCTATCCCTGGTGCCACTAAACATGTAAACGGCTAAGCCGTAGTCCTGATAGTTTTCACAATATGACCATTTGTTTGCAACCAACGCCGTCCATTGACATTCATTGAAACTTCACTCTGCAAAGCTCAAATTTGAAGTGAAATTTCTAAACTGCGGCTGTGCCTTCATTTTTAATACTTCAGAGACATACTATGCATCAAAATGTAGGTCTGGGTCTTGTGATTCTCACAATATAAAGCTCTTCGCTGTAGGATTGATAGTTTTTAAAATACGACCGTTTGAATATGGCAACCGCCAAAATACTCTGACCTGTGTCAAGCTGCAGCAGCAAGTGATGTCATAGACAGGGCCTTTTGAACACCTGCTAATGTTTTTATAAATGTATGGTTTAATGTAACTGTGCAACAACGTTGCAATTAAATGTGCTATGTAAATGATAACAGTTACTCCGCCCACTCCAGTTGTAGACTACAGGTGGAGGCAAGAACACTTCACACAATTTCCCCAGAAATTGTAACTTTTCTAGTTAGTTCCTGGCTTTGTCTTATCTCTAAGATAGCCTCATACCTATTCCATGCATTCTCCTTCACTGTGTTTACCTCTACCAGTTCTGTTGGAAGGCTATTTATTCCATGCATCGCCTATGCTCTCAGTAATGTAATAATTCCTGATATTACTATTAAACCTTTGCCCCTCTAATGTAAGACTGTGTCCACTTGTTACTCTCCTCCTTTAACATGCTAATTCACTTTATGTATTTAAATGTGTCTATCATATCCCCCGTCTTGTCTTTCCTCATGTTAACCCCTTCCCGCTTGTAGGACATTCCATGCCATCCTACCTCTTAGTGCCAAGATTTTATAGTAGGACGGCATGGAACGTCCAACAATAAACAGCTCATTGTGGCCCCTCGCGATGAGCTGTGTGCGGATCCCGCTGCAGGGACTTGCAGGGCGTCCGCTACATTTTGGGCACAGGTTCGGGCACGCCTCCGTGAAGTCACATGTGATGTCACAAAGTATCGCGAGATGTCGGCAGGGACCAGCAGGGTCTATAGAGACCCTGATCGGGTCCCTGCTTGGATGTTCCTGCCAGCAGATCACAAAGTGATAGGCGCCCAGGAACAAAAAGACGCCGGATGGTGCTTTGGTCATTAAGGTCCAAAGCACCATCCATTGTGAAGGGGTTAAGCTCCTTCACCCTTTCCTGGTAAGTTTTATACTGCAATTCATGAACCAGTTTAGCCACCCTTTCTCAGCTCCCTTTAAAGTATCTACACTACCGTTCAAAAGTTTGGGGTCACTTAGAAATGTCCTTGCTTTTTTATGAAAGCATTCCGCAAATGAGTTGCAAAATGAACAGGAAATACAGTCAAGACACTGAATTTTAAATTGATAACCTTGGATTAGCTAACATAATGTGCCATTGGAATACCGGGTGATGGCTGCTGATAATGAAACTCTGTAAGCATCTGTTTATTACCCATTAAAAATGTGCTGTTTCCAGCTATAACAGGCATTTACAATATTAACAATGTCAACACTGTATTTCTGACCCATTTGATCTTATTTTAAACGGCAAAATGTGCTTTCAGAAACAAGGACATTTCTCAGTGACCCCAAAACAGGTAGTGTATATCCTTCTGGAGACACGGTCTCCAGTACTACATGCAATACTCCAAGTGAAGTCTCACCAGTGCTCTGTACAACAGTGTTGTACTGCTAATACCTCTCCCTCTACAACCAAGCATTCTGCTAGCCTATCTTGCTGTTCTGTTACAATGTCTGCCTAACTCCCTGTCTTCAAATGCTAAGGTTTAAGTTTTTATGCCCAATGCTTTAACCTCAATGTATTGGGTGTAGAACAGTGTATTACAATCAAAGGGACTCTGGCACCTAAATATTGTTTACACTGCAAATGTAGAGAAGAAGCAAGATGAAAAATGATCTATTCATGGTGTTAGCAAAATTGCAAGCAAATATATACCTTAATAGAGAAATGTGTTAATGGTGTCCTGTCTATGATGTCACCAGTGGCTTGATATGCTAATGAACTTATTTTCAATGGACAATGCATCATTTGCACATCAACCCAGATATGATGAGACAATACAGGAAATATCACACCACATGTAAAATACATTTTTCAATTCATTTATGCATTTGCTTGCAATTTTGCTAATACAAGGTATAGATAATTTTGCATCTTTTTCTTCTTCTCTACATTCAAAGTATAGACAATATATAGGTGACAGGGTCCCTTTAAAGCCAATAAAATGTATTTACGCAGCACTTAGTTCAGAACATAGAAAGGACTATGTTAGATGGACTGAGACAGATCAATACTGAGATAGAGAACCCTGCTCGCAAGCTTACAGACTAGTGACAGTGGGTTCTAGTTAGTCTGGTCAGTGGTTGTGTAATGGGTGTTATAGGTGGATGAATTGTAAGCTCATTAATTAGATTTTGAGGGACTGTTTGAAAACTGAGATTCAGGAAAAGAGCTGAAAATGGGTTCCAGACACAGGGGGACAGCTAGGTTAATGTTTCGTACGCGTGAATGGGAGGAGGTGATGAGGATAGATGGAGAGCCAATAGGAGGAGGAACACAATAGGTAGTATCAGTTAATGAGGGCGATGTAGTGCCGAGGAGTGGAGGGCTTTCAAAGTTAAATTAGAATTTACGATTTTTATCAATGCAGACAGGAAGCCAGTGGAGGGCTTTACAAAGTGGAGCAGCCAAAGAGGAGCATCAAGTGTGAAAGATGAGCCTGGCAGCCACATTTTGCATAGATTGCAGTGAAGAAAGGTAAACCAGTAGAAGACTGGTCAGGGAAGAATTACAGACATAGATAATAATTTTTATTGTTTGCTATTTATTCTAAGGTAGTCTCTCCTCTTTCAATTATTCTGCTTTTCTCCATCCTACAATAAAAAAATTGTAGGATTTTACATTTGACCAGGTGCAAGTGTAAAACGCGTCAAGCATCCAGCTGGTTCTGTCTCTGCATATGGTGGTGTTTGTGAATTTCTTGAGTGCACAAGATATTTATTTGTTGTTGTTGTAGCATGTGTCATGTCCCTGACAAGCCCCCGTAACCATGCCCCAGGCTTATTTTGGTTGTGGACAGATAATCCTCAGCATGCTGCTTTTATGCAGCATTGCCAGTATATATCATGATTGTGGGGGAGCATGAGCCACATTTCTTAGCAAGTTGGCATCGGATCAAACAAGATTTGCACTATATGTTAAAAGTACGGTTATTTCTTTCTCAAACCATATGATCAATCTATATGTAGATTCTTTTAATCACAGCACATACTTTATGAATAACTTAATGCTAGTGAATAAAGCAATATTTAGAAACACTGTATGAATTATTATTTTTAAAGAGTCTTATCTTAGACCAGTTTTCAAGTTAAAGAAAACAAAATTAACTTTGCTTATCTTATGGAACGTATTTCTAACTAATAGTTACTTAAAAGTAAAGGTTTTCTCAAAATTCCCAGTGCTATTTAAAAATAACTTTGTCTTGGATGGAAGAAACTCACGTTATTTTTTAAGTTTAGTGGGCCTTTAAAAGCAAACCTCTCGTGTAAATGAAATTAAAAAGGCAGTGAACCCCATTTTGGACATGGTTCAATAAGGCAAATCATTGTTTACTGTTCAGTCTTCAAATTCAATGCAGCACAAATGCTGCAAGATCACTTACCTTGTGGCTTTCTCTGTTATAAAAGATTAATTCAACGAACCTGGTCATGTGAAGAAAAGAGTCACTTACAGGACAACTACTCCAAAAAAATAACTTATGTGTAATTGAAAGATTACATCAAACTTAGGTATTTTAAATAGAAATGCGTTAATAAAATAATACAAATAATGTACCTTATTGAGTGCTCATTGCTTCTATAGTTCTATCAAGGGGCAGACATGTTGTTTAGAATCTTGGGTCAGATGCATGAAGCTCTGACCCAAGATGTCTGCCCGTGAAAGAACTGTTCGAAGTTCTATTGTTTCATTAAAGCATTTCAATTTAAAATGCCCACACTTGGTGCAATCTTTCAATTAAAAATATCTTATTTTTTGATGACAGTTGTCGTTTAACCATTGAACATTTAAATTATTTTTATAGAGACAAGAGCATTGGTAAAAAAAAAAAAAAAAAAATACAATAAAGTATTAATTTGTAAAGGAACATTTCTACATATTCACCTGTACCCTTCTATCATGCAAGTGGAAGCACTTTGCGTAAATGTTTACTTTGCCTTAACTATACATTCATGCAAACTGGGCCTTGACTGATAAGACCAATTCATGATCCAGCTTAGTTATTTTTTACAGCCAGGGAAATTATAGCTGTATACAAAGCAATCAAAACCATTAGAAGCCGCAGTTGGGATTTGTTGAACCTTCTGTAAAAAAAGGTCTCTTTAAATGTATAAAGAGTTTACATTACACTGAATTCTCTTCACACATCAAACAAGCACATTATTATTTAATGTGTCAGTATTGCGAATGCCTCGGTAGAAATTAACAATGCACTTTAAATATTAATATACTTTTTATTCTATGGGAGCTATTCATTAAAAGTGATATGAGATATACATTTCTTTATTATTTCAATTATTAACATGCATTATGCAAGGCCAACTGAGTTCTTTTAGCAGAAGAAACACAACAGGTTTGTCCCTGCACGAGTAAGGAAAAGTTCATCCTTCTTGAAATTTACCTCTGTCTCATGTTTAATATGTATCTATATTGTAAAAAAAAAAAAAACAATGCTTTCTTATTACCTCAGTGCAGAAAACTTCTGACAACTTCAATTGGTTACTCTGAATTATAAAGTCAGACTACTGTAGGCCTTGGAATATGGCAACATACAAGATGGCCTCTAAGAATATCATCTAACTCAGATTTATCTTTTTTGCCAGGAGAGTGACAAGACAAAACAGGGCATTAGGACTATTTATCAACATAGTCTACTACTTTAGAATTCGTAAAGCAGAGGTGAAAAATCTGTTAAAGTATCCTTAATATGTCTAGGAGGATTAACAGTACAAATTCCAAGCACATGAATGAAACTGGTGTTGGAAAACAAGCCTGGATCATGTTCTGAGTTCATTTGGCAGCACAACTTGTGAGATTTCATCGCTTCATAGAAGTCAAAATAATCTCTGTGTTTTTCTATGGGAACTTCCCAACTAGAAGAGAGGATGGGGGTGTTATCTGTCAGCAGGGGAGGGCTGGCAAACTGGGGAAGGGGCACACAAATAATTTAGTGGCCTATGGATCATTAGACATTCAGTGATACTCAAATAAGAGAGAATTTCAGGGAATTGAGAGGGAAATTTCAAACTTAAGGCCAAAGTAGCTGATTTGGAAAAATTCTCCCCTTCGGCTGCATTGCAGAATTGTATCAACTTGACTATGTTGGCTTAAAGTTTGAAATTCCCATCTCAATTGCCTGCAGTTCTCTCTTTGTTGAGTAGACCCTTTGGAAATGAAAAGTTGTACACTCCCAGGCAATTGAGTCAGGATAGAGAGCAACCCTGGGGTGCAATTGCCCCTCTGTCGCCCTTGCTTGCCAGCCTGGGCTCCTGGCATGAACCCACAAAAGGTGATTCTTACAGAAAGCAGCTTTGTCACATACCATATAGTAAAAAATAATTATACAATACAAAAAAGGGAAGCTGATCACTGCCATATTGGGTACTAGTGGACTTATATAACCAATTAAAAAAAGGACTCAAACCAAAACCTTTTTGTGTGTTTTGTGGAGCATCTTTCATTAAGTTAGCACGAATGTTTTCATGCTTAGGCATCCATAGTGTTGGCATAACACAGCATGGAAAAATAGGGATACTTCTTACCCAGCTATAGTTTGAAAATTCGAAGTGTACAGCTGTACTCTACATAAATTTAGGCAATTTATTAGTTTAGCTAGATTCCTCAATGCTACACACACACACACACACACACACACACACACACACACACACATATATATATTTAATAAATGCTGCTGTTCATCCCCAACCAACGGTCCGGTCTTTGGGCAGTGTTTGTCTATGACTCTAAACAAAATATAACCACTTCCAAGAAAGGCCATAAATGTTATCTTATCTGGCATGCAGCCAAGGCAGTCTCATCTCTTTCAATCTACACTCTATTGCTGAACTGACATGGGGAACAACTGGCTCAGATTGCATGGAAAGTAACCTGGACGTAAACTAAGCACTCTTTTCATTATCTGCATTGAACCAGGATGTCTTTCGGCACTTTTAAAGCATTTGATGCTTTGACAAAGAGCAGAGCATTGGGGTGTTAATGATTGCAAGCTCAGCAGGCCTAATTTATTGCTGGACACCTGATTTAATGATTTTCACATTAAACTGTTTTGTGTAGAGGAACTAGTACATGCAGAAAGTGCACATAAATAAGTATGGTACACGATAATATGTATATATAGTTAAACATTTCATTTAGGGTCAGTCTAGGTACTCAACCAACTGTGGTGCAATATAAAGTTAAAGCCTGTGTAGTACACATGCTTTTTTGGAGAGAATAACTATGCTGGTATTCTTTTATAAAACAGTGTTCTGACCTAGATTGTATTTATTTACTGTTTAAAATAAACATTGCACGTGTTTATAAATGGGTTGACAATTCATTGAACAGAGGACTAGCTTCAGGTTGATTTCCATATTTTCTTGTCTCTTCTTTCTCATCCAGCTTGATTTCAGGCAACTGATGGCTGGCTTTTATATGTGTTGTTTCTAAATACGTGCTGTAGACATCCTCTTGGCTACCACCTTTTAAAGAGGCACACTAGCCATGATATTATGTACATTGCTTGAGCAGCTATTTCAGGCTATGTACATCTCCATGATTCTTCATAGTAATGAACGCATAGTTGCCAACAATCCTGGTTTTTTTTTTGTCCTGTCCCTTCAAGCATTACATGACTCCACCCCTTTTAGCTCTGAACATTTTTGTCCCAGGAATTAGCCAAGAGAAGTATCTGAAAGTAGACTTCTAATGCCATATAGCATAACTGGGAAGACCAGTGGCCAGATATCTTCCCTTTCCTCTATAGACAGAAATGGGGGTCTAAGTTTACAGGAGGTGGGACAGGTTCAGAATATTTGCCTCTGAAGCAAGATTATAAAAGTACATCCACCCTTCGTATAGCGTCTCACCTTCAGTCTCAAACAATGACTGCCCCAGAATCCTCTATAGTCTATCCTGACCAGTATCCCATTTTTCTCTAGCCCACTCCGCTTCCTCTAAGTCTGTTCTACAGCTACAACATTACCCTAAACCCCCATCTCCTGTCTCAGCCCCTGGTAGGTTGTCCTCTTGCGGCACACAGTATGTTAACCCATCATCTGTTTGCCATCACATTGCTATGCCCCAGCAGAGTGTCCTGACCCTACTGGTGTAGAGAAGGGAGATTGAGGTGTGTGCTCTGGTAGATCAGATGCAGAGACCACTTTTAAACTGCTCCTATTCTGCTCCCCACCCCAAATGGCAGTGAACCAGAACTGTACCTAGTTAAATGTTGATCAGTCTGCAGTCTTCAATACAACCTATACTGCCCTGGAACATGCATTTTCATAGGTATCACCAAATAACATGGACATGTGATCACACTAGAACCAGTTTTGTTCAGGGACATTCCCCAAGATTGAACTGGATAAATAAAGAATGCAGACCAGTCTACCTTTTACCTATTACAGCCCTGGAGTAACACAGCAATGTTATTTAAAAGGGGGGAGTGGGACAGTTCCTCGTGGCTGCATTAACGCCGCTTCACCGTCCCCTCTCGCGCCAGGGGTCATCGCTGGATCTTTCATCGCACCCTAGTCTAGTGCCTCATTTGTCTTGTTATTGCTCTGGGATAGTTCCAAAAACAAGTGGAGTCAGAAAAGGGCATGGCGTCAGAAAAGGGGCTAACCTGCCAAATTCAAATCTTTAAATTAAAAGAAGCTGCCATCTACAATATGCATGAATTAAGATCTGTCTTTATTGAGGCTTTTATCCTTGTAGTAAAATGTTATTTACTAGTTGCTGTATCGATTACATAAAAATTGAAATCTAAACTTCAATGGTAAATCAGATTTAATCAATATTAAAATGATACCAAAACACAGGTGCCCATCTGTAAATCCAGTCAATCACCGAAACGAGGCTTAGAAATGATGACCCTATTCATAAAAATAGTAGAGGGCTATGTTTGGTTGGCAGCCACAAACATAATGCTACCTCACTGAATTCATTGCAAAAATCTTTGGCTCCTTGGCTTGGAAACTGCCCCATCAATTGCTGTAATCAAGAACTCTGCACCTGTTCGTCGTCAATTAATTTAATTACCATTCATCCCTGTTACCTTGTTGTAGCATGAGACTTTGTCAAAGCACATTAATTATTATTTAGCTAGCGTTCAACAGAAAGGCATCTAACATTTGACTCAAGTTAATCCCACCAGGGCTAACGAGTGGCATGTTGCCTCTTACACCTCTTACATGAAAATAGCTAGGATGTTCTAAGTGAAGCAAACTATGTTGGTAGTACCATACCCTCTTCAGAGGAAGTCACTGTTATGCCATGTTTGTTTTCTTTTAGCAAAACTGTATCATTAACATATGAACTATTCAGTAAAGAGCAATTGGGGTGAATTGACAAGTGAATAGCAAAAAGCAGATATTAAAGCGACTATGTCAACCTAAACACTGCTTATACAGTGAATTATGAAAAAAAAGAATTATAAAAATGTGCTTTAAATGTGTCTAACTTATGACATTACCTTGCGGCTTGATATGCAAATAACACCTTTCCCATTGGAAATGAGTTCATTTGCATATAGGGTTGCCACCTTTTCTTCAAAAAAATACCGGCCTTGGTCTCCTCCATAGACTTAACATTGGCCTGATGCCAGTTTTTTTACCGGCCAGGTGGCAACCCTATTTGCATAGCAAACCACAAGTGATGTCATAAACAGGAGACAACAGAGAAAAATGTAAAAACATATATTTCTATTATTTTATCAATTTGCATGCAATTCTGGTAACAAAATGTCATACCTCCAAACTTCTGCCCCCGGCAAATTGCAATGCTCGGGGCGAATCTGACAGCGCTACTGTGCATGGGGAGACACCAGAGAATGAGATCAGAACTGCAGCATTGTAGTCCCGAAAACCCGCTGTCCCGTTGAACTCTTACTTTGTCCCAGAAAGTGGGATGGGACACAGCCTCAAATCTGAGACAGTTGGCAGGCATGCAATGTATAGATCACGTAATATGCAATATTTAATGTTTCCTTTCTGTCTTTTTATTTGGATTGATTTGTTATAGCCGTCTGTCTATGTTTAGAGGTGTGCTAGCCGCTACTATAACTGATATATCTGTCATTTATTGCTAGAATTCCCTTCTTACATTTGCCCTGTATTATTTTTCTTTGACACTACATTTAAATCTCTTGTACTGCTGTTTTATTTATGGACCAAATCAATTGCTATGAACAGCCTTGGTTTTTCTTTTAGCCTAAGTGCATTTAGTGGTCTGTACATAAACACCGCTATAATGTGAAGGCGGGTGATCCACAAAAGCCCTTAAAGATAGTCTTGCCTCTGCAAATTTGGGTCTGTCCAGTCATTATGGCTGCCAATGCACCATGCTCAGTCAGCATTGTGTCTGTCTGCTAGACACAGTCTAAACAAGAGTAAATGAGTATCAGTGTTCTACACATGCATTTAAAAGTCTAATTTTGTTCTCCTATTCCTCCTCTAGTGCCACCATACCTGTTTGTTTTGCTTGTATTTCTCTGTTGGTGTCAGGTGTGCACACACCCCTTTAAATATCTGCAATTTATTGCAAACAAGGCTTTTGCATTGAAGTTAGTTGTCTTCTGATCTGCTACATCTGCTTCTGATCAACTGCTGAAAGCCACTTTGAACTTTAAACCTGTCCAGGAACTGGGACCCCTAACTTTGAGGGCTGAACCAGCCAGGGGAAGAGTTTCAGCATCTCCTGAGACAATCCTGCTTCAGCATAAATATTACAGAAATAGTTACCGACTCTAACGCCTACTCCTATTAAGCTGCCCTCTCTAGGGCCTATCCTACTAAGTTCAATATAATGTGGGGATCTGCGCAAGTAATAAGCAACACGGTCGAGGTCTCATCCAACTCCTCCAAATCGAAAAAAAATAAAGTAGATGGGCAGCACAGATCTGTGGAATAAAGCACCATTTTCACTTTAAGTGCTGGTCCTCTACTAGGGCCTACACCTGATAAGCTGCCCTCTTTAGGGCCTACTCTGGCTTAGTTCCCATCTTTAGGGTTTCCTGCTTAGTTGCCCTTGCGCTACCTTTCTCAGGCCTCACCCTTACCTAAGGCCTCGCCCATTGTGTTACTTTCTCTACCCCTACCTATGTGTTTGTTTATACTGCAGCTCATGCTAAAATAATTTTTTCTTTAACCCCGCGTCGTTTGGGACGCAAGCACCTTGCGTCATGAAGGGGTTAATACCTCCCCTTTTGTCTATGCTACAGTCCTTATAATAATTTCTATTTATTTATATTTCTATATCCGTTCTCAACCATATAATATGAATTTGAGCATGCGACCGAACTCCACATATATCCCTGCACCGGAACTCATACCTGACCTGGTAAAGGCCCTGACAATGAGCTCCAGACTGGAGCATGGCATCATGTAACTCTTCCCCCTTCAGGTCCTGCTGGCAAGTATGTAAAAGAATAATGCTCATTAGTTTTACATTTTAAACAGATTAAATCATGCCAAATATTGCCATTCATATTTGTGTCATGACGCGTTAATTGTAGCTTTCAGCCATGTAACACGAGGAGAGGGCAATGACAAACGAGATGCCTTTGTTGCCATTGCAGCAGAAGTGATTTTTTTATGAAGGATTAAAAAACATTGACAGATAAACTTAAAGGGAGTCCATCACATAAACATAATAAAAATGTGTGCTGAATGTGTCTGTGATGTCTCGTGTTTATGACAAGACCAATGGTTTGATATGCACATTCACGACTTTCAATGGGAAATGTGTAATTTGCATATCAAACCATATGCAAACCTTCCAACATTGCCCCAGGCAATCGAGACACCCAGGGCGGAGTCTGGGAGGTGCATGTCGGCGCTACAGCATATGCGGAAGCACCGCCACTGTCTAACTGAAGACGAAAGTGCATGTGCAGTGTCATGCCCCTCTGGCCCTTACCTGCAGTTCCAGTAGTTCCAGGCATCCAGCAAGTCCCTTAAGTAATCCGCGATCGCGGAGTAGGCCGAAGCCGGGGCCTGTAGTACAATCTTCTATCCGCGATCGCGATCGCGGTAGCGCGGTAGGCCGAAACCAGGGCCTAGAGTTTCTACAAGCCCAGGATGCATCCTCCAGACTTCACCCCAATCAAGGGGAACCTATTTCCAGCTGTAGGAGGGAGGTAAACTCTGCCAAATCTCCTATTAACTCCAAGCACAGAGATAGAGGGGTATGCGCTAGAAAAGCACACCCCTCTAACATCCAATCAAGTGAGGAGCTTGTCCCACTGAGGGGAGGAGTGGAGATCCACAGCACTATAAAAACCCCTCAAACTGTTTCTTCATTGCTCCAGTGTTCCAGAGCTTTGGTTCCTGTTTGTCCTTGGACTTCAGTCTCCAGTTTCCCCTTTGTTGCTGTGCTACAGTATATCTATTGGATTTCCCGTTACCTGACCTTTGGCTTGTCTTCTGGATTACCCTGTTTGCCTGAACCCTGACCCCTGCTTGGATTACTACTCTTTGACCGCTGCCTGCCCTGATCTATTGAACTGTTTCCTGACTTCGCTTTTTGGATTATCCTTTTGTGGCACTCTCGTGCTCCTATCCTTACCAGGGTGCTCTGCCTATATATACTTGTGGACCACCTGGTAAGGGTTACCAGCAAGAGATAGCATCCCCTGCTCTATGCTCCGAAAACCTCAATCTTGACAATACACTGGAGCCAATATGGAGCTTGCAGGGATGGTTGATGCTGTTAATACCTTGACACAACAGCTTACCACGCTATCTACTACTGTACAGGCCATACAAGACAATCAAATGGTCTTACAAACCCAAATGCAGAATTTACAACCCATCCCAGTACCACCACCGGTTTTGCAACAACCAAATCCAGTACCTCAACCAGGACTTGTTCTTGATGGTGCTGCTGCCCCTGAACCACATGTTAAACTACCTGCTTGTTTTACAGGTGACCGCAGTCAGTTCCAACCGTTCATCACTTCCTGTGAATTGTTGTTTGCATTAAAACCAAGAACCTATGCTACAGACTTTGTGAAAGTGCGTACAGCTATTTCTCTACTCACAGGAGCACCTATGTCCTGGGCACACCATCTGTTGTATGAAGACAGTCCTGTGCTTAATTCCTGGGAGGCATTTTGTCATGCTATGGGTATACTATATGATGACCCTCATAAGAGATCTACCGCTGAAACTACCATGAGAGCTCTCAGGCAAGGTCGTCGCCCTGTTGAGGATTATGTATCAGACTTTCGGAGGGTTGCGATGGAGACAGAATGGAACGAACCAGCTTTGCGTGACCAATTTCGTTTAGGTCTCTCTGAATCACTCAAGGATGAGTTGGCTCGGGTTGGTATTCCTGACTCACTGGATGATCTGATTCTTCTAGTAACACAAGTTGATCGGAGACTCCGGGAGAGACGGATGGAACGTACTACCTCAACCAACCTTCCTTTTCGTTCAGTCTCTACACCACGCCTTCATTACACACCCACGTCTACTACCACCACTGAGGAACCCATGCAATTGGGGGTAACCCGTGGTCCGCTTACTGAAACAGAGAAGTCCAGAAGAAGAAGGATGAATCTGTGTCTGTATTGCGGTAATGCCGACCATCAATTTCGTCTTTGTCCTCGGTTGGCTGCAAAAGGTAATCCCCATTTGGTACAGTCCTCTTTGCTCCTGGGTGGCATGACTTCTCATCTATCTCTTCTTGTCTCTCTACAGTGGACACATGACAAGGTACCACAAGATGCCATCATTGATTCCGGTGCCAGTGATTGCTTTATGGATATCAAAACCGGCCAGACATTGGGTATACCCACACGACCAAAGAAACAACCCATTACCATCCTACTTGTCGATGGCAGAGACATCAATTCAGGACCTGTCACCACAGAGACTGTACCCATCACCGTATACATTGGAGAGAAACATAAAGAATCACTTAGTTTTAGTCTGGTGCATTCTCCCTTGTTTCCTTTGATTCTGGGACTTCCTTGGCTTAAACGTCACAACCCCATTATTGACTGGTCTACAGGACTAACCACTTTTTCCTCTACCTTTTGCAAAACTCAATGTTTTCCACAGACTTTAGCTTCTTCTCTTCACATCCCATCTCCTGAGAACACTGAAATACCAACACAATATCGTGCTTTCAGTAAAGTATTCAGTGAACAAGAGGCCAATAAACTACCACCCCATCGTCCATATGATTGCCCAATAGACCTACTTCCTGGGGCACCAATACCATTTGGCCGTATATATCCCCTCTCAGAACCCGAATTAAAGACTTTAAAAACCTACATTGAAGACAATTTAAAGAAAGGCTTCATCAGACCTTCTACTTCACCCGCTGGAGCTGGAATATTTTTTGTTGGAAAAAAGGACGGTGGTCTCCGCCCATGTGTGGATTACAGAGAGATTAACAAAGTCACGATCAAAAATAAATACCCTTTACCTTTAATTCCCGAATTGATGGATCGCCTCAGAGAAGCTAAAATATACACCAAGCTGGATTTACGGGGTGCTTACAATCTGGTGCGGATTAAGGAGGGGCATGAGTGGAGAACAGCTTTCCGATCCCGATATGGTCACTATGAGTATCTAGTCATGCCATTCGGGCTCTGCAATGCCCCTGCTACCTTCCAACACTTCCTTAATGACGTTTTCCGGGATATGTTGGATTCGTTTGTCATTGTATACCTTGATGACATTTTGATTTATTCACCTTCTCTGGCTACACATCGTCAACACATGACCCGCGTTCTATCTCGTCTCCAAGATCACGGACTATATGCCAAATTAGAAAAATGTATTTTTGAGACTACGTCTGTAGAGTTCCTTGGTTATGTCTTAACCCCTGGAAACATCAGAATGGATCCCAAGAAGGTATCTGCCATATTGGAGTGGCCCATCCCCTCTTCCGTTAAAACCACACAGAGTTTCATAGGCTTTTCCAATTTCTACAGAAAGTTCATCAATGGATTCTCAAAAATCATCGCCCCAATCACTCAACTCACAAAGAAGAATATACCTTTTCGTTGGACTCCTGAAGCACAACAAGCTTTTGATGCATTAAAGCAGAGATTCACCACAGCCCCTATTCTTCTTCTCCCAGATCCTTTGAAACCATACTTTGTTGAGGTGGATGCGTCAGAGACAGCTGTAGGGGCCATCTTGTCTCAACGAAAAGGAGATGATGGTACACTTCATCCTGTATGCTTCTTTTCAAAACGTCTTTCTCCAGCAGAGATCAATTACAGTGTGGGTGATAGAGAACTATTGGCCATAAAAATGGCACTGGAAGAATGGCGTCACCTTCTTGAAGGGGCAAATCACCCAGTCACTGTATTCACGGACCATCGCAACCTGGAGTATTTACAAAGAGCTCGCAGACTCTGTCCACGACAGGCAAGATGGGCTCTGTTTTTCTCTCGATTCCTATTGCACATTACTTACAGACCCGGTTCACGAAATGGAAAGGCCGATGCCCTATCCCGTTTACATGGATCATCTACAGAACAAGAGCCAGACACCATTCTACAACCTGGTCATTTTCTTATCACTCATTCCTCTTTAATAAAGACTCTTAAACAACAATGTAAAGATGACTCTTATCTATCCAAATATCCTTTTTTGACCAAGAAAGATGGTCTCCTCTACAAGGATACTCTGATTTTTGTCCCTCCTGCTGTGCGAACCAAAGTATTAGAGACAATACATGATCATCCGCTGGCAGGCCATGGAGGAGTCAAGAAAACCTTAGACCTTGCACATCGTTCATTTTGGTGGCCTAAACAAAGAAAGGACATTGAACAATATATACATTCATGCGACATCTGTGGACGTGCAAAAGGGGTTAATACCAGACCTGCTGGCTTACTACAACCTTTACCTGTCCCCACAAATCCCTGGACTGACGTGACTGTTGATTTTATTGTTGAACTCCCACCATCTCAACAACATACTACCATAATGGTAGTCGTGGACCGTCTAACTAAGATGGCTCACTTCATTCCTACAACCAAACTCCCTACCGCAGCCGAAACTGCTGACTTATTTATTAAAGAAATCTTCCGCCTCCATGGCATACCACAATCCATTCTCTCTGACCGTGGAGTACAATTTACCTCACATTTCTGGTCTGCTTTTTGTCGTGGTTTGGGCATCCAAAGACTCTTATCATCTGTTAACCATCCTCAAACTGATGGCCAAACAGAAAGAACCAACCAAACTCTAGAACAGTATCTTCGTTGCTATGTTACTCACCTACAGGATGACTGGCTTCCCTTACTTCCAACAGCAGAATTTGCTTACAACAACAGCCTACACAGTTCTATAGGTTTATCACCCTTCAAGGCCAACTATGGTTATCATCCCTCCTCGATTCCTCAACTACCTGCTACAACCACAGTGCCACAAGTCACCGATAGAATCCAACTTCTTAACCAAGGATTCACTCTCCTACAAGAGACTCTAAAGAAAGCCCAACAAGCTTACAAAGAACAAGCAGATCGCAAACGTACATCTCCACCTCAATATAACATTGGAGACAAGGTTTGGCTTTCATCCGCTCATGTTAAAATGTCCTGTCCTACCACAAAATTAGGACCAAAATTTTTAGGTCCTTTTCCCATCACAAAGATTATTAGTCCTGTAGCGGTTACTCTTCAATTGCCTACCACTTGGCGTATTCACCCTACATTCCATGTTTCACTTCTCAAGAAATGGATACCAGATACTTCCCAAAGGAAGACACCTACTCCTCCACTCCCCATAATCGTGGACAACGAAGAAGAATTCGAAGTACAAGAGATCTTGGATTCTCGTATTAGAAGGGGACGACTTGAGTATCTAGTACACTGGGAGGGATATGGTCCTGAAGAAAGATCCTGGGAACCAGCTGCCACCATTCATGCTCCCGCTTGTCTTCGTGCATTTCACTGTACACATCCTGAACGGCCAGCACCTAGACGCACCCGGAGGTCGCGTATTGGAAGGGGGAACTGTCATGCCCCTCTGGCCCTTACCTGCAGTTCCAGTAGTTCCAGGCATCCAGCAAGTCCCTTAAGTAATCCGCGATCGCGGAGTAGGCCGAAGCCGGGGCCTGTAGTACAATCTTCTATCCGCGATCGCGGTAGCGCGGTAGGCCGAAACCAGGGCCTAGAGTTTCTACAAGCCCAGGATGCATCCTCCAGACTTCACCCCAATCAAGGGGAACCTATTTCCAGCTGTAGGAGGGAGGTAAACTCTGCCAAATCTCCTATTAACTCCAAGCACAGAGATAGAGGGGTATGTGCTAGAAAAGCACACCCCTCTAACATCCAATCAAGTGAGGAGCTTGTCCCACTGAGGGGAGGAGTGGAGATCCACAGCACTATAAAAACCCCTCAAACTGTTTCTTCATTGCTCCAGTGTTCCAGAGCTTTGGTTCCTGTTTGTCCTTGGACTTCAGTCTCCAGTTTCCCCTTTGTTGCTGTGCTACAGTATATCTATTGGATTTCCCGTTACCTGACCTTTGGCTTGTCTTCTGGATTACCCTGTTTGCCTGAACCCTGACCCCTGCTTGGATTACTACTCTTTGACCGCTGCCTGCCCTGATCTATTGAACTGTTTCCTGACTTCGCTTTTTGGATTATCCTTTTGTGGCACTCTCGTGCTCCTATCCTTACCAGGGTGCTCTGCCTATATATACTTGTGGACCACCTGGTAAGGGTTACCAGCAAGAGATAGCATCCCCTGCTCTATGCTCCGAAAACCTCAATCTTGACATGCAGTAGGCATCCTACATGATTGCGACCAGACCCCGCTGTTCCACTGATCTCTACCTCCCAAATCGGCACTGTCCCGGTCAAAGCAGGACAGTTGGGAGGTACGCATATGTGATGTCATGAACAGGAGAAACTATAGTCATATTTATGCATCTACATGCTATTCTATTAAGAGAGTTTGATAGGGAACATGAGGTTTTAGGGCTGGAAATATTAATCCTCTTAGGAATTACCAGGAACTAGAATTGTATAATGCAATTACAAACCCCTTGCACTTTCACAGCAGAAATAGAACTACTTACATTTCCTTTTAAAGAGTTAAAGGAGGTAATTACACAGAAATTGTGGTATTTCACCTAAAGGCTTAGATCCTGGCATATTAGATGGCCAAACATAGATTATTTAAAATTGTGTTACTTTGGAACTTTCGGATACAACCTTATTTGCGGAATATTCCTAGCGCCTAGAAAAAAAGATGGACAGAGGTAAAATAATCTGGGCGGTATGTCTACAGTTTCTGTGGTTGATGGTGTCTTTGCTCATTGGTATTGGCATCATTAGACACAAAACAATAACATTAAATTTAGGAAAAGCAGGTGACGTATACAAAACCCCATCTGCTTGTTTTGTCCAAAGAGGCCCTTAGTTTGAAATCAGCCATTTGCGTCTGTTTCTTTTTTGTAATTTAAGTAAAAAAAGATGTTGTTGATATGTTAGATCTGTGGCCATTAGGTTTCCAGAAATTGTATGTGGTCATTACATTTTCAGAAACCCCAGTTTCGTTGTGGGGAGGTCGTGTTTAGCGTCTGTCTTCCGCAGTCCAAATGACGCCAGGATTAAATTTATCGCAGCATGAGCACAGGTGGCCTGGTAAACATGAACACAGCTGAGGTGCATAGAGCATAAGGTCTTTGGCAGACATTTGGGAGTGGAAGGTTGGAGCAATTACTATGCAGTTACTGTAATGATCTAAATGAAGAGCCCTGCAAGCTGCATGGGAAGTGACTACTTGTATGTGGAATACCACAAAGGCTTTAGAAAATGCCAATAATGTAAAAAAAAAATATTAAAAAAGTTACCCAAAATTCAATTGTGCTTTGATTACATTTAGTTATTCCTGCTACCTGCCTTCTTACCTGCTTTAGAAAACGTATAAATGGAACAAAACCAAACTCTTATATATGTGTCTGTACTATTTTTTCCAATTTTCACTCTGTATTCCTTTCTTTTTTCTATCCTCTTTTTTACTGCTATCAGATAGCCCTTTGTAATTTCTCTCTTTATAATTTCTCTCTATATAATTATTTGTGTTACTGCTCCATTATTTGTGTTATTGCACCATTCATCTTAAAACATTAATAAGATTGTATAATTGAGGTTTTACTATTTTATGAACATTTTTTCAACAACAGTTTTGTTGCATTTTTATAAAAAAAAAAAATGTATAGCATGCTGTATACCATACAGTCACCATCATAAAAATTGTTACAGTTGCAATGAAGGTAAAAAAAAAAAAATGTAAGCAATTACCATGTAATACACCAGTGCTTGACAAATTTAATTTACTTTTAGGAGCCAGCAAAAAAAAATCCAGCCAGACAACGACACATTCACGCAACCATACACACACAGAGACAGTCAGTCAGTCACATTCATACAGAGACAGCCAGTCAGTCACATTCATACAGAGTCAAGAATCAGATTCATATAGAGACAGTCAGTCAGTCAGTCAGATTCTTACAGAGACAGTAAGTCAGCCACATCCATACACATACAGAGACAGTCAGTCACATCCCCACTTAGCCACACACACGCATAAGCCATCATGTTGGTTTATTTAGAAAGAAAAGAGAAAATAAAAGAATGACTCCTGTCACACAGACCATCAGCACGATACTGTTGAGCGGTGGGATGTCACGTGACACCCGCCGATCTGACACTACAGCGATGGTAAAATACTTTTTTTTTTTTTTTAAACTAATCGCTGGACGGGGAGCGTCATGTGCTAATTATCTTACCCAGCTACAATTTCCTAGTCGACATGGCGACCTGGTGCCCAGGCTTTGTCGAGCCCTGTAATACACAGTATACATTGTCTTAAACAACATGTTGATCACACATAGTCCACTTCAGCTGCTATCAACGGGAGAGAGCGAGGATGCCCAAAGCGTCGGTGCTGGGTGGATCCCATAGTGGAACCGAAGGGTGAAAAAACTCTTATGAAGAACAAGTCATATTTGATGGCGAATATTTTGCAATCTGTCGGAAAGGTACTTGGAATAATAAACAACCAATTCCACTTGATACTGATGTACAGTCTGATTATAGACCTCAGATCAATAGTACAATATCTGGCAGTGCAGAGCATAACTGCCATGCAGTCTAAAAAATCGTATTAAGTTTGTGTGTTTAGTAACCTCCTATATTGTGATGCATGATATATTTACTGTGCGCTATGTTAATTTTCTTGCTTTCTTTTTTTACACCTTAGGTCAGCATTAACGGTCATTGTTCAGGTCTACATAACAAGCAACATGTTTGCCCTTTGGGATAACTTTCACATAAATCCAGATTTTATTGGATGTTTTGGTGGATTTTTTTTCTCTGATCTCAAACTAGTAATCCTTGCATCTTTTGGACCATCCTTAGGAGAGTATGCTGTCCCACTGTTACTATACAGAAGATCACTGGCCTTGTGTTGTTATCTCACCTCTAAATCCTTTGATCAAAACAATATAGTGATCTTACTACTCAATAAAATATACTTTGCTCTCTTTACTGCCAAAGTAATATTGTTTTGGCTAAACATACTGAAATAATTATTATGTCCCATCTGCTCAACCTTTTGCATTTTGTATTACTACATGGGTTTGATTTGTTTTCTCTATATTGGAAAAAGATGAAAACAGACAAGTGAACTATTACATTCTTCATATACTTTGTGGACTAGTGACCTATTCTGTTCTAGACTTTAGCGAAGACATTATTTAACCAACTCCACATTTATACATATTTGCATTTTTTTTTTCAGAAAGAATCAATAACAGTGTCAAATAAGCTAAAACGTACAATATTGAAAATAAAGCAAAAGGGCAGGACATCACAGATATAAGAATTCCATGCACTTACTGTAAAGTACACATATTGCTTTTCCATCTGGATATTTTAAACCGTTGCTTTAAATATACTCTCATGAATTATGAAGTACTAATATAGCAAGAGCTATATATAGTAAGATGCTGTGGCTTGATTAATATATTTCATGATAGGGAAAAAACTGTTCTATATTAACTAAACAACTCCAGGGTACTTAAAGGGACAGTCTAGTCCCCAAACTCACTTTGGTGCAAGATGAAGATTACTGCTTGAATAGTGCACAGTGTGACTTGATGCAGGCATTCTCCATAAATCACATTTTTTTATATTTAACTCAAGCCCTCCACATGAATTACTTTGTATGATTACTCCCGGTGCGACAGCACTGCTTATAAATAGACACTGATAATATAAAGTTTTGTTTCACTTAGTGACTTCCTGTACTCCTTGAATAAAATACAATGTATTGCCTCTAAGTGACCTTGCTCTTGTACACAGTAGAATCTCTTAATATTGCAACACATTGTCTGATGAAATCACTAGAGAGACAAGAAATTCAATTAATTTGAATGAAATTATTCTCATTGGTTCCTGCAGAAAAAAAAAGGAAATTACTTTTACTCGGCTAGTGTGGGCAGTCCTGTTTTCTTGCAAACTGCTATAATTTCCCAATTTCATCTAGCTGTAAGTATTTTATATTTTAACCCCTTAGTGACGATAAATTTTGACCTTGACTTTCCCTTGGTGACAAGGTCTGTTTTTACATTTCTGGGGTGTTTGTGTTTAGCTGTAATTTTCTTCTTTCTCACATACTGTACCCACACAAATTAAATGTTGTTTTTATCGTCATAAAAAGGGCTTTCACTAGAAAATCATAAAATATGATGAAAAAATAAAAAGAAACACTTTTTTCTAACTTTGACCTAAAACATAATTTACACAAATACAATCATTAAAAAAGACCCTGTCTAAATAGTTTGTAAATGTTGTCCCGAGTTCAGAAATATGTTTGTTTTTCTGCAGTTTTTTTTTAAGTTATGGGCAAAAAACAAAAATAGTGTTTTTTGTTTTTTTCCTATATTGACCTTTTGACCACAACCCGAACCCTATATTTAACCCCAACTCTAACTCTTATGCTAACCCTAATTAGATTGTAACCCTAACACTAGATTTAAGCTGATTAAGTCTTTTTTTTTATTGCAATGTTGCTGACTGCCTCTAGGGGCAGTCAAGCAACATA
The DNA here is from genome assembly GCA_036172795.1 of Pelodytes ibericus. Lineage (NCBI taxonomy): Eukaryota > Metazoa > Chordata > Amphibia > Anura > Pelodytidae > Pelodytes > Pelodytes ibericus. The sequence goes on from CM069865.1 coordinate 34,783,365, forward strand.
TTCAGAGCGTCGGAAGTGAATTTTTTTACACTAGAGCAGCACCGTCAGAGTGGTTTTCACGAAAAACTCACCTTCTTTCGGGGGTTCCTTTTTAGCTACCCTTCTCAGACCTTACCTTCTATCGGGTGTTACCTTCTCAGACCTCACTATCTCTTGGGTGTTCCTGTTTACCTACCCTTCTCAGACCTCACCCTCTCTCGGGTGTTCCTGTTAAGCTACCCTCCTCAGGCCTCACCCTTACCTCAGGCCTCACCCCTTGTTTTACTCTCTCTACTCCTACCTCTGCTTTGTCTACAGTCCGTTCTATAGCTCTTTGTTTATACTGCAGTTCTCTTTTGTCTCTCCTTCAGTCCTTATTGCAATACCTTTCTCTTTGTTTCTTTATCTGTTCTCAACCTGCACAATAAATAACATGCAATCAGACACCTCCACTATCCCTGCACTGAAAATCCTACCTGATCTTAAACAGGGGAGGTTCCAGTGACATGACTGACTGACACTGACTGACAGATTCTAATATTTGTCTGAGTTTAGATATATCCATTGTTTACATGTTTTTCTGTAGTTTTCTGCAAGTTGTTATAGGACAAAAACAAAGTAGTGTTTTTTTTCTATCCTTTTTCTCCTACAGTGAATTTTTGACCCCATCCCTAATCACCCCAACACTATCACTAAGCCTAATCTAACTTTAACCTTAGATGCTAACCCTATAATCCTTTTTTTCCCACCGTGCAATGTTTCTGATTGCCTCTAGAGCAACAATTTGAAATTGATAATTTCTGTCTCTCTTGCTGGCTCCAGGGAAGCACCATGTTGGAGGGACATGGTGCCTTTCTGATTCGTCGGCCGATATCGATCCCTGGAGCGATTGCGGTGCCCCAGGGAGCCAAATTTGGATCTTGTTTCATGCCTTGACATCGAGGAGTGGATAAAAAATGTACAGACTGTCAGTCCAATACAAATAATGTACAAATAATACCTTAATGTACCTTAATGAGCCCTCTTTGCTCTGTGTAGACAGACGTGTTAGAATATAACTGAAGATTGTAAACTTTATGCCTGCTCTTTGTTGGAGCTATATGGAGAAACGTAAGGTCCATTATTTGTATGTGTCATTTATTTTTTGCTACAGTTGTCATTTAAAAGAGCCCTCGATGTAGACTAGTATGCGGATAAATTTATTATATGATCACCAAAATAATAATCTTTTATTGCAATGTTCTAGGTGTTTTAACATTAAAATATGGCAATGTGAACACTGCTTCATCTACTGATGGCGAATCTTTGTAATGGAAGCTTTTGGTTACTATTACCAGTGTAGTCCTCAACAGCCACAGTGCAAAACTGAATTCATTACATGTCTTGAGTCTTGACATAAAAAGTTCAGCGAGTTTTCAAGATAAATATCTCCTACATAAATCGAGTGTCACCTTGAAACCTTTATGGGGGTTTTTTAGGTAAATTTTAAAAAAACCTGTACAGGAATCAAGAAAGAGGAAGACAGATGTATGCTAAAAATACCTACACATTATTAGGCCAATACCTGGTGGGTTAATGATGGGCAGACTAGATGGGCCGAATAGTTATTATCTGCCGACACATTCTATGTTTCTATGATATTGTGGAGCTATAGTAATCCAATGTCCTAATTTAGTCAGGTACAACACTGGAAAGCATGTCCTGCTGGCTGGTTGTCCTGACTAATGTCCCAGTTTTTTCTAGTATTACCGTATTTGCTCGATTATAAGACGAGGTTTTTTTCAGAGCAAATGCTCTGAAAAATCCCCCTCGTCTTATAATCGAGGTCTCTTATAATCTGACCTCAAATTGAGGTCAGATTATAAGACATGGATCCAGGTACCCAGCAGAGCTGCAGGGGACCTGGATCCCCCTCTCTAGCAGCAGGGGATGTCTGCGCAACGAGTGTAGACTCCCCTGCTTCCGCCCGGCACGACCGCCGGGGCTTCTGTGAAGAAGCCGGGTACTTCCGCTTTCGTCACAGAAGTCCCGGCGAGCGTGCCGGGCGGCAGCAGGGGAGGTCTGCGCTCATCGCGCAGACTTCCTCTGCTGCCCCACTAGCCACCAGGGTAAATCGGGCAGCTGGGGGTTGTTTGCACGATACGTGCAGACATCCTCCATGCTGCCCGACACGGCAGACTATTATGACGGACAGCCGTCATAATAGACTGCCGTGTCGGGCAGCATGGAGGATGTCTGCAAGTATCGTGCAGACATCCCCCGGCTGCCCCCACTAGCCACCAGGGATTGAAGTACAGGTAAGGGGGGGGGGGCAGAGAGACAGGGGGAGGGAGGGAGGGGGGCAACAGAGAGACAGGGGGAGGGAGGGAGGGGGGCAGAGAGACAGGGGGAGGGAGGGAGGGGGGCAGAGAGACAAGGGGAGGGAGGGAGGGGGGTAGAGAGACAGGGGGAGGGGGCAGAGAGACAGGGGGGACAGAGCAGGAAGGGGGGGAGAGATAGAGGAAGGGGGGCAGAGAGAAACATGTGGGGGGAAGAGACAGGTGAGGGGGGAGTGGGGAGTGAGACAAAGCTGGGGGCAAGGGAAAGAGAGAGGCAGAATTGGCACATAAAAATAAATAAACACAAGAAATGCATTTTTTTATATAATATTTTATTAAAAAAGCAATTTACATGTGAATATATACAAGTTTACCTTTTTTCCTATAGGGTAGTCTTATATTCAGGCTTTTAGTATTTTTCCTAAAGGAATATCCAAAGTTTGGGGGGTCGTCTTATAATCAGGGTCGTCTTATAATCGAGCAAATACGGTACTCTATTTGCTCGAATATAAGACGACCCTGATTATAAGACGACCCCCCAAACTTTGGATATTCCTTTAGGAAAAAAACTAAAAGCCTGAATATAAGACTACCCTATAGGAAAAAAAGTTTAACTTGTATATATTCACATGTAAATTGCTTTTTAATATTTAATACAAATTATGATATAAAAAAAATGCAGTTCTTGTTTTTTTTCTTTTCATGTGCCAATGCTGCCTCTCTCTCCCCCTTCCCCCAGCTTTTGTCTCTCTCTCTCTTCCCCCTTCCACCCAGCGTTGTCTCTCTCTCTCTCCCCCCTTAGTGTTGTTTCTGTCTCTCCCCCAGTGTTATCTCTCTCCCCCTCCCTCCCACTTGTCTCTCCCTCCCCTCAAACGTTTTTCTTTCTCTCTCCCCCTCCCTCGTTTTCTCTCTCCCCTCCCTCTCCCCAACCTTTTCTCTCTCCCCCTCCCTCCCCCTCCCCTTGTCTCTCTCCCCCCTCCTCTTGTCTCTCTCTCTCCCCCCCCCCCTTACCTTGTCTCTCTCTCCCCCCCCTCCCTCCCCCCCAACCGGTCCCAGCTTCATCATAGACGGACGTGCTGGGCAGCACAGGAGGATGTCTGCAAGCATCCCGCTGACATCCACCGGCTGTTAGCGAGAGGGATCCAGGAGCCAAAACAAAAGTTTTGTGCTGTTTGTGCAGTAATGTATGATTACATATTTTTTCATCACTCTTCTTCTTTTCGAATGTCTGATTATTTTGTGGAGGTTTTGCGGGTCCTTCCAATACTGAGCACCATTATTGTATTTATTGTTTATTTTAGTTCATTTTCATTTTGGAGCGCCAGCATCTTTTGAAGGTGATTTAGAACAAGGGAACATTAACTTCACAGCACTTGCAAGATTTCTAACCTAACTGGAACAAAATTTGGAAAGATTCGGGGTACATCAGAGTCATATCGTAAACTGAATATCGGGCTACAAAATATGCCCCAATGTGATTCACAATGACCTCCCAATTCAGCCATCATGGCAGAACGCACACTTAATGCTTGTAAAGCACGCCAAAATACACCAAACTAATGAGCAGAGACAATTATATAAATTCTAGGAGAAGCTGTGTAGTAAAGCTACTTTAAGTATATATTTTTAACCGCTTAAAAAATATATTAGCACAAACATGTAAATAATGTTTATAACTATGTTGTTAATGGATTTAAATTTTAGCTATCTACTGCATGGTAATAAAATGGTTAAAAGACTTGGTAATCAATTCTCATCTTAATGACAATTAGGGATGGATTCCATAGCCTGAAATTAGTGCATCACTGGTTTAATCTTATAAACATCTCCCATTAGCATAGACAGTAATCAAGAACCGAGATACACATTTCACAGGTAACCTGCTCAAGGTCTCGGGGTCAGAGCAAACAATGTTATCATATATATTTATAGGAATAGTCTATCTTTCCCTTCATTTTATAATGATAACCTGTTATTTGAGTTTAATTTAGCAATGTCTCTAGTTTAGAGGAAATATTGTTAAGGTCTGTGATGTCACAGCATAATCTAGGTTTCTTTTATGCTATAAGGAATGACTTACCAGGCAGGAGGTTGGCTAACATAAGAGTCTTGGGCTCCTGAGAATGTTTAATGTGTACTAAATTCTTCAAGTGCTGGGAATAGCTCTGGAGTGTTTTGTAGACATTAAAATATTAAAATTGCCCCAGACCATTTTTAAAACTATCTTCCTGTTTGGTAATGTCAGCCCACAGCATGAAAGAAAAACAACAAATTATAAAATAACACACCAGCACTAAAAAAAAAATTTAATGAGGGGAAAATTATACATTTTCAAAATTAGAGTTCAGTGTTTCTTCTACATTACAAAAATGTTTTATAATTATTTTTGTTTCTTTTCTTTAATTGTTTTGAATATTAATGTGGGACAAAACAATATATTAATTTTAATATAAGTTTGAGAAACTTTTTTATTGTTAGTTATTTAAACATTTTTAAAACATTTTGGAAATTATCGGGGAAGAATTGAAATATCCTAAGGTCTATTTTACCAGCAAGTGTCAGAACTGACTAATGTGTGAAGTTAATTAAATTAGGAACTAGCTCCACGTTACTGAATTAAAAAGAACTCCTCAAGAGTAACATTTTTAGGATCCATGGTCCTGCGACATTTTGAAATCGAAAATCCTCCTTTTATATTATCTGATGGACTGCATTATTTTTAATCTTTCCTGGTAACATGGTCCAATGCTATATTACATTGACATACAAGTTATGTACGGCTGGCTTGACAAATGTTCGAAGACTTTAGGCAGAGAGACCAATCCAGCTTCTTTTTGTTTATCTGCTCCAGGGAAATGGTAATATCGAATAGTACTTTATGTAAGACACACAAACAAGTAAGGGTGCCTAAGGTTTGAGTTTTAGGAGCCATGGCACACTCACTAAATCCCTGCATTAAGAATGCATTATAGGAAAAGTGCACAAAATATACATTAAAGCTGCACATCCTCAACTGGATTAGAAATTCTACTTTTTTCATAAATAAAAAGACAGGTTTGAAAAGCCTAATAGGTGATGTGTAAAAATAAGTTGAGTTCTCTGCATTGTTTATAATATATTAAAAATGTACAATATGTTGGCCAGCAAAATGTTCCACTACGTATTGTACTAGCAATGACTCTATCTAGAGATCAATACTTTGAACTGCATTGGGCCATGAATAATTTATTGGAAGCAAATAAAGACATTGTTGATTCTGATTGACAATACAGACCTCTCACGCAATCTACAAATTAACGATGTATGTACAAAAACTCTTACCTTCTGTAGGTGATGTTTTTAAATGTCGGCACAAGCCATCTGTGTCCCCATAGCAGTCCTTAATTTTAACCACTGCCTCACTCCCTCGCAGCTCCATGAGGGAGCGCAGTTCCATGAGGGTGCACCCAAATTCAGCTGCATGGTTAACTTCATTTCTTTGGTTCTTAGAATAAAAATCACTGTTACTCATGTCACCCATGGCCACTCTTTTTTTGTTCTACTGGGGACAAGAGATCCCAAATGTGCAAGAGAAAAAGAATAAATAAAAAAGAATCCACAAAAAAGGAAGCAATCAGAAAACCAAGCGCTCTAGTACGTGAGGATTGGCCTGATGGAGGGAGATGGTGCAATCCACTTTGTTTCAGATGAACCACAATAGAGAAATTCCTAGGAAGAACGTTGGGTCCCAAGCCAAGCAACAGTCCACAGAGTGTTTAACTGCTCTCAAGGCTGCAAATCAGATTCTTTCCATTCGTTGCTTCCCATGGTGCTGAACTCCAGTGTTAGCCTGTGCATGCTCCTCTCCTGTTCTGCACCTTCATGGACAGAGACAAAGGAGAGAGAAGGTTATAGGCAGGAAAAAACAAGACAGAAAAATCATGAGAACAACCATGAGAAAAAGTGCTGCTTTTTTTTTATCTGTAACCAACCCAGTCCATTGTCCATCCCAAAGCAGACAAGAACAATTATTAAGAGCAGCTTGGTTAGGATTCTACAGCACAGCCCAATCTGAATGGAGAATGTTACAGTTTTATGCAGAATACAGCAGCCAGCAAGAGCACAGTCACTAGCATCGGTCAAATCCCGAGAGCTGGGCTAAATGAGATGGCTCATGTATATTGATAAGACATCCGTCCGACAGCTTAGATGCGCCTGAATTACGTGGGCAGGTTTACACTGCCCATCAATCTTTTATTGACGCTGGGGAACATAGAGAATGAGAAAAAATGACATCCAGGCCTTATATATATATAAATAATACACATTTATCTTACAAAAGGCATATATATGGCATAGCTGAGATGTATAAATCGTTTAAAGGCTTGCATCACTGTCAAGAGAAGTATTGCTTGCAAAGGAATATTTCCATTTTATATCCATCAAATGTTATCATGAATCAAAACCAATCTATGCAAAGATGTACATTATTATTTAAATAGAAAGTAAATAGACTTGTAGTCCCATTTTAGTATTAAAATCCACAGACTTGTTTGATTGTAATGGCTCTATTCTATGAGATCTTTTAGAAAGTGTAAAATCATGAACATGTATAAACAATAATGTGATATGTTTGTAATATGTGGCCAGGATTTCTACACTTTTTTTCCTCCATTTCCTCTCTAATCAGTATTTTACACCCCGTAGCGGAGGAAGTGAACCTGGCGGCTGTAGATCAAGCTAGTTAATATTTTATTAGGCTTTCACATCTCTCAGCAATTTTTTAGATGTGGTCAGGATGATGCTCTGCACCTCTCCATTTCAGTTATACAAATTAACTGTTTTACACATGCTTCACGCCATGACAATTTTAAAAGCAATGCGTAAGGATGAGTAAAAACAATGCATAGGTAAAACGTGATGTGTAAGCGATTTAATCAGTCCAGTTTCTATAGGTTCAGCAGCATGTCCAGTTTAAAGTGTTGTATGCCAGACTGGTGATATTACACATTCTCCTTAGTTAAGTACACATTTAGTGTAGATGTTCATACCAGCAATACTTGGTGGAGTTGCCTATAATGCCTTTCTTAAATGTTTTCAAAACAAGGAGGGTCTACTCAATAAAGAGAGAATTGCAGGGAGTTGATACAGGAATTTCAAACTTAAAGGGACTGTATCACCTAAACATTGCTTATACTGTGAATATCAAGAATAAAACATGATCTATTTATCAGAATTGCTATCAAATGCCTAAATTAGGAGAAAAAGTGTTTTGAATGTATATGTGGAGTCTCCTTCTTATGACACCACCTGTAGCTTGATATGCAAATGATTAATTTCCCATTAAAAAACAATTCATTTGCACATCAAGCAATAGGGGATGTCATAAGCAGGAGGCTCCACAGATTTAAAACACGTCTGTAAACTGCAATCTAGATTGCCTACAATTCATTTTTTATTGAGTAAACACTTATTGCTGAAAAGGTCTATAACTATCTAATGAAAGTACACACAGCTGAGATATAGATGGAGCAGTAATCTTCATGTATTGATCAAGGTCATAGTTGGTTCCCTATTAAATGGTGCACTAATTACAGAATTCATCTCTTATCCCCTCAAAAGATTTTCATCCATTTTCAGTATATCTCAGCACCCACTTCACACTCTTTCTTACCACACAATAAACAACTTAACCCAGCTACCTCCTGTAGTTTTGAGATCCTAGGTATGCAAAAGTCAGTGACGGTCCCTTCAATATTCTTGGCTGTAACTCAATGGAAATTTTAAATTAGGTGCTCAATTTGACACTCAAGTGAGCTTTCTTAGTTTTGGTGCTACCATAGGCGAACTAGGTGTTTGCCTAAGGTGCTGGCTCGGGGTGAGGGTCTGCAGCTGCTGCCTGCCACTCTGGTTTCATTTATCCAGGCAGTGCACCTACAAGCAGCCTCTGTGGCATCCCCGGGTGACAAGGGATAGAGGGTGTGATTAGCGGGGGTGCTGTTCGCCCCCACCCACCCTGCTAAAAGCTCTGATCCTTTCATAAGGGAGATCAAAAGATCTCCCTAGCAGATTGTGCATTGGGAGCCGCAGATTACATGGTAATGCCTTGGAGCGTCGCAACATGTACATGTGTCTGTGCGTGTGTATGTATGTGTGACTGTGTGTACGTGTGGCTGCATGTGCATGTGACATTACATGTGTATGTCCTCCTGACAGCAGGATCAGCAAAGGACGGCAAAGTATACATTTGCCTAGGGCAAATAGGCAGCCCTGCCTATTGGTAGGATAAACATCAAACAGCAACAGACAGTATTATTAAACCCTGAGACTAAGAGTCTCAGGAGTTCCAAAGCAAGTACACATTTAATCACCTGCGAAGATTACATTAACACATTACCATTTATTAGAAGACAGACTATGGCAGCTCCCAGATATCCCTGAATAAATAATAATTAGGCCTAATTCCCATCCAACTGCATTTACAGGCAATACCAACAAAAATGAATAATGTCATTGGAGGAATAAAGTCAAAATGATTGCAAAATCCTAATAATTAACTCTTTTTTCTAAGTGAAAAAAAAAGTTCTAATAACCAGATCAAAATGTACTTTTATGTAGACAACACAAAGAACACCAACTTCACCACCATTCACGAGAAGAGACACTTTGTACATAAACTTGCTGCTTAGTTTGCACTTTTTGTTTTGGTATAAAACACTTTGGGGTTGATGTTCTAAAAGTGGCCCAGTCACCATGGAAACCAATTGTATGTTGAATAAATGACTTTCAGAACTGTGCTCCATTAATTACCTTTATATAATAATCCCCTACTTCAGGGCTCGACAAACCCCAGGCGCCAGGTCGCCATGGCGACCAGGAAATTAGACCTGGCGCCTGGGTGCTGTCAGCCTCATGGTCCCCTTGCCGCTGCCATCCGATTTTTCTTCAGCGCGAGGGGGTAAAGTCTGTGCCGATGGCACAGACTGCAAGCTCCGCCCCCTCGCGCAACGCGTGTCTGAGTGCCGGGTGTCGTCACGTGACATCCTGTCACTCAGCACGCCGACCAAGTTCAGCTGCAGCATGAATGTCCCCCTCCCCTGCAGTGAGGTAAAGCAGCAGGGAGGGGGGACACACCAAGAAGAAACCCCCAAGAAAAGACTGTGTGAGGTAGATATGTGTGTGTATGTATTGTAAAGTAGGTGTGTGTGAGGTGTTTAGATATTTGTGCATATGTAAAGTAGGTGTGTGTGAGGGGTTTGTGTATATGGGTATATGTAAAGTAGGTGTGTGTGAGGTGTTTGGATATATGTGTATATGTAAAGTAGGTGTGTGTGAGGTGTTTGTATATATGGGTATATGTAAAGTAGGTGTTTGTGAGGTGTTTGTGTATATGTATATGTAAAGTAGGTGTGTGTGAGGGGTTTGTGTATATGTATATGTAAAGTAGGTGTGTGTGAGGGGTTTGTGTATATGGGTATATGTAAAGTAGGTGTGTGTGAGGTGTTTGGATATATGTGTATATGTAAAGCAGGTGTGTGTGAGGTGTTTGTATATTTGTGTATATGTAAAGTAGGTGTGTGTGAGGTGTTTGGATATATGTGTATATGTAAAGTAGGTGTGTGTGAGGTGTTTGTATATATGGGTATATGTAAAGTAGTTGTGTGTGTGTGTGAGGCGTTTGGATATATGTGTATATGTAAAGTAGTTGTGTGTGTGTGTGTGTGTGTGAGTGAGAGATGTTTGGATATATGTGTATATGTAAAGTAGGTGTGTTTGTATATATGTGAAGTAGACGTGTGTGTTAATGAATTGTGTTTATGTTTGCGTGATTGTCTGGCTCCTAAAAAAAATTTCTGGCTCCTAAAATCAAATTAAATTTGTCAAGCCCTGCCCTACTTAACAGTTAAAAAGTGGTCTAGCTAAAGTAGGCAGCATACTGTGTTTTCACACACAGGATATGGCTACAATTATTTGTTATAGAAAAGGATACAAATCGAAAGCAATAGTAAATAGCACACAGGTGGTATGATAGTAGTACTCATGGATTGCCAATTATAAACCCAATGAGCTCGGTTTATAGAAATGTAAGAATCATTTGGCCTGGTGTCCAGTCTGCCCAGTTTTCTAAATACTTTCATTAGTCCCTGGCCTTATCTTATATCTAGGATTTATTATCCACACATCCAATTACAAACAAAATAATAATCACTTCAAACTTACATCCTACTACATGGCTTGGACACTGCCATCACATAATCCACGAGCATAGAAATACAGTGACCACTTTTCACAGAAATAACACAGAGTTCTATGAAAACTATATTCTTCCCAGACCCACGAAAAGAAGGTGTAACTACAAGCACAATCTTCATTCAATCCAAACTGCATGGAAAATTACAAGCCAGTCTCCAAGCGCTCTTTTCCTGAGAACATCCTTGCAATCATAGTGGTAACCCAAGTGGCAATCATAGTGGTAACCCAAGTGGCAATCATAGTGGTAACCCAAGTGGCAATCATAGTGGTAACCCAAGTGAAGGTCCATCTCTTAAGCAACACATATCTTTTAGCAAGTCCAGTAAAGTTTCATGAGTCACCATAGCACTCAAACAGTTCTAATTCAAATCCTAAATGATCTTCTGAAGAGGCAAAAGCAACCACGTTTACTGTATCCTAATCCTCTTGGATCTCTCACTACATTTGACACCTTCGTCCATGAGATATTAATAGAGTGTTTACAACACCTTTGGGGGACGAAGCAGCACAGTTCTCAACTGGTTTAAATCTTCCGTCACTGACAGATTACAGAGAGTGAAAAGATACCGAGCAAAGTGAAATTATGAAAATAAGTAATATATTATGTTCATTTTATATGTTTTATCCCACAATCTTATCCCTGGTATGCATTATCTGGACTTTGGTCACCACATGAAGGATAAGACCCTAGGCATGGGCGGTCTCCTCTATAAGATATATGCTATACACTTTTTTGTATATATACACTATACAAGTGTTTTGATTCTCACAGGTAAAGATTTCTATATAAAAAAAATATAATTAATATTCTCCTCCTCCTATGTCTTTCCATTATTATCCTTTTCCGGACCTTGACTCTCGCCCTATCACATGATATCACTGCACTCCTGTTCCTCCTTCACACACTCATTCTCCTTACATATATTGTTGCACAAAGCTGCATTTAAAGATATCCCAATGCGCAGACTGTTTGTCCCTTGAAATACTACTCATCCATCTAGCCCAGACATTATTATTGTTCTTGAGGGACCTGCCAACTAATTTGCATCTTCAATTAAAACTGAAACCAATTACAAATAGCTTTGATACAGTTCTAATTATTTGTGGCACCCAAAGACACAATATGTTCATATTATACATTAAGAACCGACAACGTGAACAAAAGGAAGTACAAAGCAGAGCTAACTCACTATTTAACACTTTCAGTTCCAGAAAGCATAGGGTTAATGACCACGAACACCTTTTACTTTAACAAATCGGTTCGTTGCTACAACTTGCTTGTGTTTTGCAGGAGCAGATGGAGAGACACAGCATTTATGACTCAGCCAAATTAATTAGGTCTTTCTCAGATGGATTGAGTCCATCAAATCTTTTTTTTTTTTCCATGATGCATTAAATCTTCCTGGGAATGGATATATAAAATGATTGCTGAAATGGAAAGCACAACCCATTTAGTGGTGTAAATGTGGCAGTAGAGACAGTGGGTTGCATGCTGTCTTTCTTGATCATCATTCTGATCTCTTGGCACTTTTATCTCATTTAGCATAAGAATTCCATGAAACTACATTAATGATTTAGTAAAAGAGTTGAGACTAGTTCCCTTTGGTATATAGCAGAGATGGCTAATATTGGCAATGCAGATTACATACAATTCCAATACAGTAAGCTGTGATTCCATAATAATGTTTAATCTATGCAGTCGATTATTTCTGGTATTAGCAATTTTTTGGTGGCTTTTGTTGTGGAACTGATATCACTGTACAGTAGTGTCATGGAGAGACTGTGGCAATGTTATGGTTATATGACGGGCCACACTCAGTAGTTCCTCAAAACCCCTGAAGTATCCCAAGATATTTTATACATTAAATATTTGCATTTGCATTTGGTTCTAATACCTTATTTGCATATATTTTGTTACAACCTGAGACATACCGTATTTGCTCGATTATAAGACAAGATTTTTTTCAGAAAAAAAAATCTGAAAACTACCCCTTCTTATAATCGAGGTCTTCTTATAATCTGACCTCAAATTGAGGTCAGATTATAAGACATGGATCCAGGTCCCCAGCAGAGCTGCAGGGGACCTAGATCCCCCTCTCTAGCAGCAGGGGATGTCTGCGCAATGAGCGCAGACTCCCCTGCTTCCGCCCGGCACGACCGCCGGGGCTTCTGTGAAGAAGCCGGGTACTTCCGCTTTCGTCACAGAAGTCCCGGCGAGCGTGCCGGGCGGCAGCAGGGGAGGTCTGCGCTCATCGCGCAGACTTCCTCTGCTGCCCCACTAGGCACCAGGGACAATCGGGCAGCTGGGGGATGTCTGCACTATACGTGCAGATATCCTCCATGCTGCCCGACACGGCAGACTATTATGACGGACAGCTGTCCGTCATAATAGACTGCCGTGTCGGGCAGCATGGAGGATGTCTGCAAGTATCGTGCAGACATCCCCCGGCTGCCCCCACTAGCCACCAGATATCAAGGTAAGGGGAAGGGAGGGAGGGAGGGGGGGCAGAGAGACAGGGGGAGGGAGGGAGGGGGAGAGGGGGGACAGAGAGACAGGGGGGAGGGAGGGGGGCAGAGACAGAGTCAAGGGGAGGGAGGGGGTTAAGAGACAGAGACAAGGGGAGGGAAGGGGTTAAGAGACAGAGACAAGGGGAGTGAGGGGGTTAAGAGACAGAGACAAGGGGAGTGAGGGGGTTAAGAGACAGAGACAAGGGGAGGGAAGGGGTTAAGAGACAGAGACAAGGGGAGTGAGGGGGTTAAGAGACAGAGACAAGAGGAGGGAAGGGGTTAAGAGACAGAGACAAGGGGAGTGAGGGGGTTAAGAGACAGACAAGGGGAGGGGGGAGAGAGAGAAAAATGGGGGCAAGGGAAAGAGAAAGGCAGCATTGGCACATAAAAAGAAATAAAAACTAGAAATACATTTTTTGATATCATAATTTTTTATTTCAAAATACGGTATACCCTGCGGGAGATTGTTTGATATGGATACACCTATCATGGCACCCAAAGGACTACCTATGGTCTCAAGGCACATATACTACGTGTGTTTGTTAGTGTAACATTTACCACACATGCCAACACCTGAAATCTGTACATATTACGCTATTTGTGTTGTTTGTATGTTCTTTTTTACAGTTACTAAACAACAACCATCAGAATTACCTCTCAGAGGAAATACCATCTACAGATTTAAATCAGCGCTGTATGGTAGCCTTTTATATATTTATTAGTGCACATATTGTCACAGTATATCACATGGTGGGGACACCATACCACTTTTTTTTTTTACCCCTCATTTTTTTTATGTCTTCCTTAGTGTGATTTAGGGTTACACAGTATTGGTATCTCTTTAGCGCTGTGGACACACCAATTGTTTTTGTCTATATTATTTTGCTTCTAACTGAACACTTGGAGTTACCTCTACCTACTAACTTACCCTATGAAATCCTTAATTTCCACAGAAAGCTTATAGTCACTGAAGGACAAGAAAAGGGGGAAGAACAATCAAAATACATGTATAAAACATAGGACTGCCTAATGTGGCCATAATCTATTCACATCATTTATGGCACTTGTTAGTGGGAGACCTTTTATCTGAATAGAGTGTTTAAGCACATATTCAATGCATCTATCGGCAATCAGGATACCCCAGGACATACTTGAAAAAAAGTGTATTCTTACTGGTATAACATTTTATAAATATGTATTATCATGTGACATAATAGCTTCTTGGAAATATATTTTAGTGCCCACTATACATTGTTCATAGTGTTTCGCAATGTCTATATTTACTCTGGCTGATTTATTCCAATTACGGAAACGTTTTAGACATTTTCTATTGTTAGTACATAGTAATATTTACAAAGTTTCCATTCCTATTCTTACATGGTATATTTAAAATACCATTAAACCATGCTACACTGGAGGCTATTCACTGTATGTGAACTGTAAAATCCAGGCATTACCAATACTTTCTCAGCTAAACATCATTTATTGAATAAATGTAGACAAGTAGCAGAACTGAAAGCAAAAGCATAAAATAAGAGAGAACTGCGTGTTAAATGTGTCAGTGGTGAAAGTAGTTTATTTGCATATCAATCCACAAGGTGATGTCATGTACAGGAGAACACTACAGACACAACTTAAATCTCTTATATCCTCTTAATTTATAATGCAGTTCAATATGTGTAAATAGTCCCTCTTGTGTTTGTTTTCCCCATTGCTTCACGTTGCTATAGTCTCTACTTTATTTCTAATGTTCTAATACTCAATTCTAATACTCATCCATTCTGTTCATTTTTTCCTTCTTTGACTGCATTAAGTGAGGCCAAAAAAGTACGGACAGTAATGAGTACACGGTTCTTTGTTTGGATCCATGAATAAGTGTTCAAACATATGCGGTGAGAATAAAAAGATAAGACTACAGTTGAGAAAATGCAGAAAATACATAGCAATGATCAATTAAAAGACAACTGTCACCCCTACAGCAAGCTACATCTTAATAAATCCTCTAACTCTGCTTTACTGTGCTGGGCCTTTGAATGCAAATCTTTTCTTTGTTAAAAACAAACAAACTCCTTTTTACCTTTTGGCAGTGCTTGAGTCTCCTGCAAGCACTGCCATGTCTCCCTTTGGTTGCATAACTGATAATCTGACCCAAGCTTCTGGAAGTCCCACCCCTCTTCCTCGCATGAGTTCGCACTGTGAGCGATGTGGTCAGTTGTAAATATTGCCAGGTTATTGCTATTGTTACAGTATGTAATGAGAAACAAATGAGAAAGTGCCATTTGGGCACAGTATTTGCTCTGGGGTTTGTTATAATTAAATGAGGAGCATATTAATAGCCTCCGAATAGCAGAGAAACACCATGTGGGACCTTAATGTAAAAGAATAGAAATGAAACAGAACGATGATCCAATCAGTCTGTGAATAATGAAAGCTATCTTTGCAAGAAAAATTAAAGCAAAAAGATTGCTAGTGGCCTTCCTTTCAATCACTTTTTTTCAGATGACTTTGCCGTTTTCTGATCTGTATCAACTACATGTGCAAAATGATGCTATGGGAGCAATCACCCTTTTTTAGTAACAATCCAATAATATTTAGACTGGAAGATCATTATCATCCCTGTTCAAACAGCATTTTACATGTAATACCATAAAAAACTAATTTCAGATGTATTCGTAACTCAAGCTAGCGCAGTTCTCATTTTAAGGGAAAATTCAACATGGCCTCCCCAAGAAACAGCATTGTGCGTATTACATTTGTATGTAACAAAATACTGCAGAGGCACATTTTTACAGACTGCCTAACGCTGGGTTTTACTTTTCTTTGAACTAGTACGTAGACTGCATATTTAAATATATTTATAAGATTTTGAATGAATACCTGGCTAACAATAGTTCAAAGAAAATTAGTTTATCAACTACAGTAATTTCACTTTACAAAGGGACCAAGTGCCCAAGGAAAAAATGACACAATATCCAGTTTATGTTGAAATATTTTATTAAATTTTACCCATAAAAAAGGTTATTAAAGGGGTTCTATAATAGAAGAACAAGTGAAAAAAAAAAGTTAGCCTTTAAACAGATTTAAAAATGTAAAAGTAACACTGTACTGACAAATGTTACAACACTATATGAAAGTGTAAATTATCTGCTGGAACAGTCACTTTAAGAAGCTACAGTTGATTTCAGTAATATGTTACAGTAGGTCCTACTCTGGGGACACATAAGATTACAGGGCTTCATCACCTTGTCACATGGGACAAGGTGACATTATTAAAATGACGTTGATTTATTCACCTGTGTCCATGTGAGGTTAACCAAATACCTGCACCCGAGGGCTACAGCACAAACCTAATGAGCCTTACATGTATTTTCACCTAAAGACCAATAGTTATAAACTTGTGATCTACATGTGAGACAAATGTCACATAAATATCAGATTCTACAGCCTTTTAACAGACATTTTTTTTTTTTTACCTGATGTCGATTTTCAGATTTACCGTATTTGCTATAATATAAGACAAGGTTCTTTTCAGAGCAAATGCTCTAAAAAAATACCCCTTGTCTTACATTCGGGCTCCGTCTAATAATTAGACCTCAAATCGAGGTCTGACTATAAGACTGGGATCCAGGTCCCCCACAGGGCTGCAATGAACCTGGATCCGGATCGCATGCAGCTGTTGGATGTCTGCACGATGCGTGCTGTCATCCTTCAATGCTGCCCGGCACTTCCGTTGGGACTACTATGAAGGAAGCCGGGAAGTCGTGTGACCCACCGGCGGTCCGTCAGAAGACGGAAGTGTCGGGCAGCAGCGGAGGATGTCTGCATGCATCGCGCAGACATCCACTGGCTGCCCCCACTATCCAACATGGTTGCTGGAGAAGGGTAGGGGCAGCATTGGTAAAGGGTGGGGGTTGGGTGCAGCAGCATTGTTAAGAGTGGGGGCTGAGAGGGGGCAACATTGGTAAAGGGAGGGGGCAGCATTGGTAAAGGTAGGGACCAGCATTGGTTAAGGACGGGGGTGGGAGGGGCATCATTTTATTAAATATGAAAAAACACGTACATTTGAAAATTATATATAAAACTGTTTTTTAAGGGTAGTCTTATATTCAGACCTTTTCTTTTTTTCGAAAATGAATATACAAAGTTTGGGGGGTCGTCTTATAATCAGGGTCATCCTATATTAGAGCAAATATGGTATTAAGCATATTTTTTTTAATTGAAATAAAGTAAAAGCTTTCAGCCAAACCTGTATTTGCTATCATGGCCGGTATTTTTTTGTAGAAAAGGTGGCAACTCCGATCGAGGATGTAGGCCTATCTTTAATTGAAAGCTTTTTTGTTTAAAAAGCATACAGAGATGAGCAAAAAATTGGTATTTTTATTGTAACACACTCCATCAATTAAGAAAAAAATTTAGTGGAATAGACCTATAATACTTCTGTGTATCCCTGGTAAAACCAGCAGTGACAGGGTTACATGCTAATGCATTCACTGGTTTTGCAGTTTTTTTCTAAATGTGAATGTAAAATCAATGTGTTTCAAATCCACCAGAGTCCTTGCTGTGTTTGATCAATGTTTAGCAAAACCAATCAATGCCAGTGATCACCTTTCTCTTTTTTTCAATGCACTCCAAGTAGAGTGTTTTCCTAATACGTACTCTATGTTGGAAAGCCTTTTGTAAATTCATATTATGGTAACTACTAGTATGAATAAAACATTATATAATTTCACATTTTTTACATTAATACACAGAGCCAAAATACTTTACATTTAGTTATGGTTTTTTACCACCACCAAATAAAACTGAAAAAATATAAAAATACAAACCCACAAAATGGTCAGAATTAATTAAACACACAAAGATGGTGCACAATGCAGTTCCCAGATGTAATAGTTATAACAAGGACTGCTAGTCTTAAAGATAAAAAAAAAAGCTGCAGTGGAATTTCTACTGTAGAAGAGAAGCAAAACTTAGATCAATAAAGATATAGATAGCGCTATTATTTATTAAAAAAAAAAACATGACCATCAAACAGATTTCTTAATAATATATACATTTTAATGACCTGGCCGGGTACATACACACAGGGCCTCTTTGATTGAGGAAGAATCTTAAACACGTCCTGTTTGGAGTCTGATAGCACCTATTAAGCCCAGGTTACCCAAAAAGATGTAAAATTACTTGATATAGGTGTTATATATCCTGACTGATCTAAGCCCACAGTATCCACTTGTATCATGCAAATATCCCACTTATTCTATGAAACAAACGACACTAGCATTTCCCACTTACAATGTATTTCACCTGCTCCTTTCCTCAATTTTATAATCCAAGTGTCTGAATAGGGCCCTCTAGCTCGTCCTCCAACCTTTTCCCAAAAAACAAACAAAAAAAACCTTCCATGCTAATGGTTCCATAGCAATAACATTGTCCTCAATCCAGTTTTTTACTGACCATTCCTACCCTTATGAATGGAAGAGAATCATGGCAGATGTGGTCCAGAAACAGTTGGAAGACCCCAGTTACACACTAAAGACTGTAAACTGTGAATGCCAGTGAACTCCAAACCCCATCAGTAACGTATTATCCAGCTAGTACAATTACAGATTATTTTAAAGATCAAATTAACACTGTGAACACTGCTTAGGTGACTGAGTCCCTTTATTTTACAGTTACTTTTTCATTTTGCATTAATAGAACTTACTGGATTGTATGGCCATACATTATTACAGTGCAATACATACATCATGTTAATGCTTACACTCTACAAAATTGTAACATGCACTGTGTGGCAATGCTATGAACTAAATATGCATAGTCCCCATCACTACAGCATGGCTATTAAGAAACGGACTATAAACCAGAATGGCAGCCATTTTGGATCATGAGAGCAGGATCACGCAGCTTTGTCATATATTAATGTAAAAGGCACATTCTCATCAGTCTTGAATTTTACTGCTTTATTCACTAGCACAAACTGAATTTTGACTTTAAATCAATCCTACGATGCACAAGCCCCAAGGGGACATTAAACTGGAGACTCATGATGTTTCTAACCTTGAAAATGTCAGAATCACGAAAATGGACGCTGTAAAAAGGTAACCTCTGGGGATATAAAAGAATAGGCATGATATTTCACATAACCACTGGATTCAATGGTTTTTTGTTAGCTGCAATTTATGTTAACATATATAACAATTCAATTTGCATATTTTATCTGTTTCATTTCTTCACATTCCCACATCTGTTATCATGTCTGACTCAGTTTGTATGTGGTAATAAATCGTTTTTTATTGAAACATTGTGTTAGCAATTATTTGAAACAGTCATGCTATGAAGCAAATACTTTAAAAGGCACCTGCCATTCAAACATGACATGGTGTCACAGAGAGAATACATTTTCATTGTGCTACTCCATGTATAGATTACATTTTATTCTTGATGACTTGATTGAAACTACCAATATGGTGCCCACAGCATTCTGGGATTGCATGCAAAGCATTTTGAGAGTTAGAAACTGGAGGACCATATCTAGCAAATACAAGTATATTTTACAGGACTTACATGGGTTAGCACCAACAAATTAACAGCTTTAGCAAAAATTAATTAAAATCATTAGATCTTTGTTAGATCAGGACAGATCAAGTGTATGTTTCCCTAGGTCAAATACAGAAAAAGAAGTATTAATAGTTTATCTTAAGGTGGATCCCTTCGCAACACAAATCTGAACAACAACAAAAAGGTTGATTTTTTTATATGTTTCATTAGATCAGCCATAATTGTGATTAGATTTTATTTGATTCCTGACACATAATCTAGTTTATGAGGGGCATAGGGAGGCATGGCTTGGGAGAATGGTTTCCACCTTTTCTTCAAAAATGTACGGGCCTTGTTATAGCCTCCATAGACTTAACATTGGCTTCAAGCTAATTTTTTACCAACCAGCCAGTATATTATCGGCTGGCTGACAGCCCTATTTGGGAGATGGTTTGTCAACACTACGCACACAAAATGCATATCATTTAATTTTCCATGGATGAATGCTGTATACAATAATGGTATCTCGTTATCTAAAACAGTAATCTCCTGCAAGAAGTTGCTAAGCATCATGGGAGTTGTAGTTAAGCGCATATGTATGACTATCAGTGATCTAAATAAAGCCGGTCCTCATTCTCCAGGGGGAAGACACATTTGTATTATTAAGTGGAGGAACATGAACCATTTCTTTACTGTTAACCCTACTGTCTACATGAAAGCAATATTATACCGCACAGGCAAACATTACATAAACAAACATAGACATGATCCTGCTGAGATGCACAGATGTTCACACCAAAGACCACACAAGCTCACAGAGATGCACAGAATCTCCCTCCAGTCCCTCTCACATCACCAGTTCACAGGAAGTGACTTAACCTTTCTATCTTTTTCTCTCACGCGGCACTGTCACTGATGTACCAGTCTTTGCTATAACAAAGGCAGTGATGTAGGGTGTAATTTCCCCTGAAGCCCATGTCTCTGTGCTGGTGGCTTTTAAAAAAGAAAATAAAACAGCAGTGGAAATTACAACAGACATCATTGGAACCCAATGTGTTGGGTTTTTAGTCTTCTACACTGTGGTTAACCACTAAGCATCTAGAGAATCCAAAAGAACAATGTCAATTTTACATCATCCTATTTTTTATTCTTGAATTAGATGAGCTCATTGCAGTCGCTCACCATTTCAAAAACAATTTCCAGTTCCCCTTAAAAAGTAATTAAATAATTGAAAAAAAATGTTTCAGTCATTGTATATTGCTATTATCCAATAGCCTACTCTCTAATAATAAACAATCCTGATTTATAGATCAGCTCGGTCCCTCCTGGACATAACTCTAACATCAGGTTTAACCAGGCAGAACACCAATTCTGAAGGATGACTTCAAACGTTTGCCTCCGTGTTTTTGTTCTAGCTAGAGCATGCTTGCAGGTAACATTGTAAATACAATGTCTTTGAAGTTGATAAGGTTGTTTCTTAATAATTTAGAAATAGCACTCATGGGAGCCTGCAGACTGTTATCCACAGGGACAGGCAAAGTGCCAGTAAAGAACACTGCTGTCTGTGGCAAGGTCTGTAAAGGGCTATAGAACATCATTAAATCACAGGTCCAACAGACCAGTCATGTCCACCAAGAACAATGTTAGTGCTTACCCCTGGAGTTCCAGGGTAGAGAGGCAAAGTTCCTCCTTCCTGGAGTCCCATGGAATATGTTTGTTGGCTCATAATCCTGCACTTCCTGCTCTACCCTCCTGCACCCCCCTCGCCTGTTTGACCCTGGGCTTCATTTACTTAAGAAGGGAATTAAAAATGTAACCAAAATAGTTGGATGTATAGCTGAATTGGAGAATGTTTCTATCTCAGCTAGTTTGGCCTTAAATTTGCAATTCCCAGTAAATCCGTCTTTCAGACACCTGGTGCTCTAAATGGAGCATGATAGGCTGACAAGGTAGTGTTTGTACTAATCGAAGTGGTACAGGCCATGTGTCCTTACTGCTAGGTTGTTTAGGAAGCAGAACAAAAAATACATAGAAAATGGTGGCATCAATGTTTTTCCGGTGGGAAGGGCAAGAACAACCATCACCTATGACTATATTCTTCATATTCAGCTAGTCAAACGCTAATTTAGAAAGACGTACAGTCAAATAAGGATAGAATTAATTTCAGAATTAGAAACATTTTGATCTCCTGAAACAATTGGGGTCTTTGCAGGCTGAGTGTACCCAAGCATTGCATTCTTTCCTTCGGAAATCTTTTCACAGTCAAACAAGCGGCTCACTATTCCCAAACATTGAGCTTTTGGACCCCAGTACTTGGATGAAAATAAAGTGACATTCACTTCTCTCTTCCATTTTCCCTCTCAAATATCCGAGGAAGCTGAGTGGTCTTGACAGAGTATCTTTGTGATACGGACTCCGAAACAGAAGAGAAGCGTGATGTTTCTCTTAGACTAAGAAAAAACACTAGTGGCAGAAACTGCTTCAGGCAATTAAATTGCTAAGCGACTGTAACAAACAGGAGATAATGTTGACACTGTAGGGTCATATACCATGGCTACTGTGTGTTACTGTCATAAAAGTGATGCAATTTGTATCTCTTGCCACACTATAATTTGGATGTTTTCCTGTCATAATTACAAAAAGAGACCAAAACAGTGTCTTATAAGTTGGACTCATGTGATAACGGTCATACATATGTAGGCCCAATATATCAATATTTGATTGTATTCATAATACATCTACAATTACAAATACAATGTGATATTTGAAATTTAAGATAACTATTCATATGACTAAAAAAATTAAAGGACCAACAAGACACAAAAATATCTTCAAATGCCTATGTAAAAGTCATGCAAGCTTGTTCAACATATCACTCCAAGAGGAAGGCCCTTATAGAAGCACCATATAGTTACACAATAAAAGAAAAAGAAAGCATTGACCAGGAAATGCCCAAATAAACCAAAACAGCAGCTATTTATACTTCAACACTTATAAAACAATGTTTACTCCAGGGCAATAAACAGTGATATGCATTTTTAAGCTTCCTTGAATAAAAAACAGTGATGTGATAACCATACCAGAGACAAAAAACATCAGTTGCTACATTTTTCCTTTTATAAATAAAGTTTTTATTGTCATCTTCTACTGGACGTTGTTGATGAGGTCATATGCATCTTGGTAGAGAATTGGAATTGCTCTCCAAATAAATGGATCACTGGAATCACTTGCAATTTATTTTATTTTGATAACTGGAATATTGTCTGTTTTTGTTTTTTCTCTACTTTTATTTTCTCTCTTTTGCTTTCTGCTATATTAGCCCTTCTGCCATCCTACTCCACCTACTGTATATAGTTAGCTGCCCTTTTGTCTCTTCCACTAATCTTTTTCCTTCTTCTTTGTTCTTACTGTTTAATAAGGTGGAGAGGTGACTGACTAAAGTGGAAAATGATGCAAATCTGCACAATCGGTGTATTTTCTCTTAAACTGCACAAAATGGGAGGTGTCATGGGATAGCCCACAACATATGTGCAAGATTAAGCACTAATTTTGTTCATGATGAACAACTATTGGATTTTGTGATGGGTAACTTAATGGTGCTCTATAGACCTTCATAGACATTGCCACATACACCTTGCTTTACATACGTGGTAAGTAATGATGGCTGCTATGCTATGAAACAGTGCAGATCAAGAGTATGGCAAGTGTATATAGAATGTGTGTGTGTTAGATTCCTCCTTGATGAAAGACTTTGCCAGGTCGTAATAAATTAGATAGGGCTGGGGAATAGAATAAAAGAGCTGTAAAATGGTAAGATTCTCACTGAATTTTCCTCCATCTCAATTGAGGATTGAAACAGAATCTATCTTCAGCATTTTGTATAATCATACTTACATTTAGAGAGCTTTAAAATGGGTAATGTGATGTTCTGTTTCATACAGAAGATGCTTTGTTTAAATTCTATGCATTCTAAGAATAAAGTTATTCATGCTGTAAAATATACAATTTGTGTGTTTCTGCTCTCTAGGAAATCTCCAGTCTCCAGTTTCAAACAATAGTTTCCTGTGATATCATTCTAAAGCTGATAGTGCTGCAGATGTCTTATTATATTGTGTTATTCATGTTGTCAGAGAATTCTCTATACATAAACTTGCAAACAAATACTATTGTGTGTTATATGTATATGTTGGCATTAGCAGAGCCTCAAACATCTTTAGAGAGGGACTAAACCTCAAGTGTGTCTGTTATAAGGCAGAACTTTATTTGGAATTTATAACTGACACATCATTACCTCCTCATAAGGTTTAAAGAACTACTAAACTTTTTTTTTTTTTTTTACAAAACTGAGTCAATAATTAACTTAAATTAACTTATTTTTTGGGGGGTGGGAGGACTTACATTGTATTTTATTTCATTCAGAGAGTCCACAGCCCCTCCTACTTTTATTCCTAACCCCTTGAGTCAAGGAGCCAAAAGTGCAATCTGAATTGCAATGCTGGCACAGCCTGTATTGCATTGGTGGCACAGCCTGTATTGCATTGGTGGCACAGCCTGTGTCAGCAATGCAATTCGGAAGATGCCTGAACTGAACTGGGCACGTGCACGCCTGCACAGTCGTGCGTGGATGTGTGATTGAGGCTTTTAAACTACAGCAGAATTTGTGGTGGAGGAAGCCGTAATCGTGCATGTATCGTACTGTATGAATGAAATAAAGTATAAAGTAAGACCCCCCCCAACCCCCCCCAAAAAAAGGTTTTGTTGTCCTTTAAAGTGACTTCAAAGCAAAACCTATTTTTAGGGTCAGTCATAAAAATGACCTCACCACCACCTCACAAACGTGCTATTCCTGGGATCTTATAACCACACCTATAAGTCACTGGTAATCCTCCAAACATGATTTCTAGAATACAAATTGTATTTTGAATGCCAGTCTACACAAAGTACCTGGAAACACAATGCCTCTGTCTCACAGAAAAACCAGTACAGAGGTGCGAATGGAACAAAACATAACGGTTCAGTATTTTCCATACACAGCTGTCAGTTTCTGCACGCCAGCGGAACCTGAAATTCCCACAAGTAGGTGAAAAAAGAAAACAACTTTCATCAAGGTATCCAAGGCTGCTGCCTTTGTTCTATTTACTGCCTGGCGATGTTCAGGGACAGCACTCACCAGAGACAGGACAGATGTACAACAGGTCATCTCTGCTAAGGACATAATTATTCTATCTTCTTTATAGCTAAGTTTCAAGAACACCGCAGACCCCATGTCTGAACCCCTTCTATTCTTCAATTAGAGATCCTGTGTACCCCCAAACCTTCAATTCCTGCTACTATTCATTAAAAGTCACTCTAAATAGCACTTCAGACATGAGAAAATAAGCATCAAGGATCAGGCATTGCCTGCCTTGGATGCTCCATGTAATCTTAAGAGACAGCTGAGCAGGGATTGAGATGATGTACACTGATGTGTAGCTTCACATTTATTAATATACCCAACCAATCTCACAAAGAAAAAGGTTTCCAAACTGGGTCAAGGTTGGAGAAGAACCAGCTTGAATAACATAGACGTGAAAGGACATTCATTTTTAAGGCAGACACTCTGACAAACCAGGAGAGGTGTAGTTTAATGTAGGAGTCAAGATCCTTTTTAATGGCTTGTTGAAGTTTAGTCAATTTCGGTTCATTTAAGGAATTGAAGTTGGCAGAGATGGTAACACCTTAATATACAAGTTATTTTGTGGTCCATTTAAATGGGGAATGAAGTTTGTAAGATTTTAGTTAAGGACGGGTAGATGGAACGATTCTAAATTTGGGGTTTTGAATTATTGGTTTTAAAATTTGATAGCGCTCGGTAGATGTCCAATTCCTGAAGGATATTAAGCAAGGAGACGTGAAGCTGTGTGTCAATCATCTGCAAAAGTGGCCAGTTGTGATAAGTGTCCCCAGCACGGATACCATGAATGTTGGGATAGTCCCTGATGTTGTTTAGAAGAGGTTCCAAGGAGAGAACAAAAGAGCAAACGGGGTGCACCCCTGCTTCGAGGCATTGGACAGCTCCAAATAATGTGCCATTAATATGTTTTTGGGCAGCTGCAATTCCCTGCGATGGCCTCTTTCATATAAAGTCCAAAAGAAAATTTACGTATCCACGCCAATAAAGAACTAGCAAGCTGCATTGTCATGACTAGTTACTCCACAACTAGCTGGATACTTCAAATCACTTTATAGAATATTTGAAAGTTTTCTGTTCAAAGGGCAACTGTACCCATACTTTACACATTAAAAGATATACACATTCATTACATAAAATTAATATTTCATTTTTGTAATAGGTGTAATATAAATGTTTCCTTCTATCTTCCATCCCAACAGCACTGTCCGCAGGGAGGAACCTGCCACAATGACTGCATGCATTGATAAAAGCATGAATGTAAAGCAGTACCAGTGACCCTGTGTTGTGTACCAGATCGACCGGCAATGTGGAGCCTTGTGGCAAAGATGGAAGGGTATATGGAACGTGTGTGTCCCCCCAAATAGAAAGGAATGGCAATCTGTGCCTCCTTGGGAACTCCCAGCATTGATGCATGCTCTAAACATCATATTTAATGCATGCTCTTACTCAAAGAGAGTACTGTCAAGGAGCAGCACACTAAAGACCAGGGGGCTATCATACCCCCTCCACCACAGGTAGTCCACCTTATGGTTGGCTATGCATCATGGCTAATGTAGTCCAAATAGAAATAGCAGGAGGCCTAGAAAAAGTTTCTGAACCTGAGTCCATGGGTGTCCATGGGTGTCTGGAGGGAGGGAAAGTGAGGGCACATGCCCCTTCACGGGAAATATCATGTCCAACAAAGATCACTGTAGTGTGAAGTCTGTAATGCGTAGGCATGTGCATGACTGTGTGTGCATGGCAGAATGTGAATACAGTTGCCCCCAGTATTTTACCAGCAGGCTGGGGAAAATGTACTTTAGGCCAATGTTAAGCCTTCAGAGGCAATAGAATATTTGGTATTTTGTTTTGTTTTTTTAAGGAAAGGTGGAAACCCTACATGTGAATATGTGAAAGTATATGTGATTATACATACCTATGTATTTTATATAAACTGAGTGTGTCTGCAATGGGATCTATTCACTAAAAGGTGAGTTGCAGGTGAGTTGCAGGGGAGATAAAATATTCATCTCACCATTTTCAGAGCACATGACATCCCAACACTTTTACTCAAATATTGCCAAGGGACACGTGGGTGCATAACAGGAAGAAGCATAGACTGCTGGACCCTCAGTGACCCCTCCTACTGAGCCAACTAAAGTAATACAATCTGGAGGGGACAAATATGACATAGTTTATTGTTATATACACATGTGCATCCATGTGAACAGGAGGGGGGAATTAAAAGTGTTACTATGTTTGACAATGGGGTTTATTTACTAACACAGTGAATTAATAAATAACTGAAATACAGCAGAGTTGGAATGCTGACCTTTATAGCTTGCCCAGTTTGGTAATTTATTCATTAATTCACTAAAATGCACAAATGAGTGAATAAATACCAAGTATCAATAGATTTTAGGAGTCAGATATATCCACCCAAAAGCCCATCTGAATTTGTTAGGCGCCAGGGATGGGGTACATCCGTAGGAGTTTTACTAATTAGATCTGTGCCCACCAGAAGCATTTTATCGACCTAGCCTGGATTTGCAGTTTGATAAACCCTAAATTACTACAATAGCATTATTCGCCAAACTAGTTGTATGTTTAATTTACAAAATACATATAGCACTAACTCACCCCATAAATTATTTATCAGTAAAATAACATTTTTAAATGTGGCACATGATGGAATTGTATTAAACAAACGTTTTGTATTATCTGAAGTACCGTCATATGATACTATCTCATGCTTCGTTGTTTCATAAAGAACCACTTAATTTGTCTTTCTATAGAACTATTATATTAAAAGTAATTAGCTCAGATTCAATTCTCCACAGCAACCACTTCTGTAATGCGTGTTATAGTGTATATGATGGGATATGCACTACATGGAGCACTGGTGCAGATTTTGGGGCTATTCACTAACAGTGAGCTGAGGTGAGATGAAGATGTGAGAGTCTGCTGAAGAAGACGCCAGTAAAAGAGCTACAGCCGCTTGCAATACAAAGGTTCCTAAATAAAAGGAAATGTAAACAGTAGTTACATCCAGGAAGGAGAGGAAAGCATGGAGCATATATTCAAATGTATTGATCCATTACAAGACAGACCGCAGTTCTGTAAAAATGTTATTTTTCAATAACATTTTTATTACATATGAAAAGTTGAATATAATACTAAAAGGTTCAAATAAGAATAGATGCAGCTAGTTATATACATATATTTGTGGTCCACCTCAAGCTTTTGAAAAGGCTGGAAATATCTGAATTTTTTTTGTGGTCAGAAAAGTAATATTACTTTACTAAGAGGGTGGTGGATGAATGGAATAGTCTTCCTTAAAGTAATGCTAGTGGTTAATACATTAAGGAGTTTAAGCATGCATGGGATAAGCATAATGCTATCCTTGATATAAGATAAGGCCAGGGATTTATGAAAATATTACCTTACTGAGAGGGTAGTGGATGCATGGAATAGCCTTTCAGCAGAAGTGGTAGAGGTTAATACAGTGAAGGAGTACACGCATAAGGCTATTCTAGATATAAGATGAGGCCAGGGATTAATGGAAGTATTACTGTCTGAGAGGGTAGTGGATGCATGGAATAGTCTTCCAGCAGAAATGGTAGAGGTTAATACAGTGGAGGTCAGAAACGTATTACTATTTTACTGAGAGGATGCATGGAATAACCTTCCAGCAGAAGTGGTAGAGGTAAACACAGTGAAGGAGTGTAAGCATGCATGGCATAGGTATAAGGCTATCATAGATATAAGATAAAGTCAGGGACTAATGCAAGTATTACTTTACTGAGAGGGTAGTGGATGCATGGAATATCTTTCCAGTAGAAGTGGTAAAGGTTAATACAGTGAAGGAGTTTACGCATGCATGGGATAAGCATCCAGCTATCCTAGATATAAGATAAGGTCAGGGACTAATGAAAGTATTACTTTACTGAGAGGGTAGTGGATGCATGGAATAGTCTTCCAGTAGAAGTGGTAGAGGTTAATAGAGTAAATGAGTTTAAGCATGCATGGGGTAGGCATAAATCTACCCTATATATAAGACAAGGCCAGGCACAAAGCGGAACAGCTGGGAGGCATGTAAGTGGCATTTCTGGGGTGGAGTTGCATGGTGGGATCGGGGGACACTCCTCTTCTCCACACTGTTCCAAGGGACACACCTGTCTTGGATCCTAATCAGCAGCACAATATTAACCAGCCGTTGCTACATTACTTCAGCTTGATCTATTGGTATCCCGCCTGTGGCTTGTTCTCAGTGTTCTCTCCAGCTACTGATCCTGTGTATTGTTTCTTCCTCCCTTCCCTGCTTGTTAAACTAATACTTTGTTTTACTGTGCTCTACTGTGGAATCCTTGCTTGTATCCTGTATCTGCCTTCTGACCTGGATTGTGCATTTCTGTGTGCAATGAATACCATCATGTTACCTTCCAATACATGAGCACTCAAAGCCAGGGTCTAAAGATGTTTCCGAAGGCTTCTGCATAACGCAGTCAGGGAGCTAAATCTGGTCAGACCAACCCTTTGTGCTGATGGTACAGATAGAACATTTCTTACAAGCTCATGGAAAGTCAATGAGAAACAGAAATAAAGACCACTAAGCAGACATGCTCTATTTCTACACTTATTTCCATATACCTGTTTCATTTTCGTGAACCTCTTCTATTTATGTATCTCTAGCACCATTTATTCACCTAGTGGCGATATGTGAAATAACACCGGGAATAGTTCTCTTTGACATGACCTCTGCAGAGTATGTATAAAGTGAAAGCTTTCCAATTTTGTCCTGCTTCAGCATCAGTACACGTAAGCTTTAATTATAAGCATCCCTTACAGAAAGGCATGAAAACATGCTCTGCTATTCATGTTTTCTACTGCCTCAGTTAATACAACAGTTCTACAACAGAGTAACATTAGAAATTGTAACTAACAGAATCCTCCCATATGTGTTAGTTAAATGAACAAAGCCAAAACAAAAGCAAATGTATCTAAAAAAAAAAAAAACAAGTAGATTTATTTGAGAAAAGGAGATGTAACCCCTAAAGTGCCAAAAGGCCATAACACATTGCAATGCACTACATAACCCTGCCACTAATATAATTAGAGGTAATTAATCACTTCCTGCTGCATTATTATAGCAAACCCAACACAATCTACAGCACTGCAAAGAAAAAAGCACCATTAACCAGATCAAAAAAAAAAAAAAGCTTTAACAGTTAAATGGAAACCTATTAAATTGTACATGAGGGCGGCAGTAACACTGATGCTAAGATGACCTTCTCACAGGAGCTACTCTTTCACGTCGCACAGAATATATTTACCATTCTCCTGCAACCTGAGCATTCCAGCAGCAAACTAGAGCTGTGAAAACAATGGGTTACCATGGATGCAACACACATGATACTGACCTTAAAAGGACTCTCCAAAAGCATCGAACAACGGTGCAAAGGGTGGCAGAGAGGGGTCCCCTTACAGGTCTAACCTCCCCACACCGCATCGTAGGAAAAGATGCCCCTCATATTCATCTGGCAGCATTTCTCAGTTCTCCAACCCTCTTCCCTCTCCACCCCATGGGAAAGCACAGTTTGTAATCATTGTAGCTGTATTTCAAACATACGCCAGCTAAACAACTGTAAAGCATGTCCAATCCCTTTCATGGACTTTCTGTCATTTATTCTGTTTCTAATATCCAATATCATATCCATTTTATATAAAAACCCATTTTTATTGAGATTTTCAAACAATAATTTTTTTAAATTAGTTTATTCATGTATTTTTTAGGTAAAACAAATCAGAATACAAGACCCAGCCACTTGAAACAGAGTCACGAACACAGGTGCTTTGTGGTTATTAAATAGAGATGCTCAATGAGGTAAAAGATAGTCTCGTTTCACAAGGAAAACGACGCACTATTGACAGAATATTCAGATATATCTCTACTTTCATCTGGCGTTCAGTCAGTTCATCTGACTAACACAGACTCTTGGCTGAAAAGTCTGTACATTCATTTGCAAAGCACTTTGAGTCTCACTGGGGAAAAAGCACTATAAAAACCATAATTTATTTACTTCAAAAATATTTGAAATATCGATTTTTTTTTGGAGAGACCACATTTTTGCTGTAATTTTATTATAATAGTGATACTAATCTATATTTCTCCAGATTTATATTTTTAGATGCAGGTCTATACGTATATTACTTATTACTTCACTAAACGTGTGTTTTAATTAACCAGTTTAGCATACCATGGCCTTAACTATTCTGGTGAAAGTGCTACACACAATAGACAATTTCTGACCATTCATTGAACATTTCAGGGCCATATTTAATTTTATGGGGAGACCTCCATGAGTTCCCCTCTAGCATCTCAGCACCTCTACAGCCTGCAGGGCTAATTCTACCTTCAGTTTGATTATTGCTGAGTCAACCTAAGGATGAATATAATGTCGGATGATTTATTGGCCCAAGTTATTTTTCAAATTTTAGGAATATAATCCACTCTTAATTTTGTTTGAGCAAAAAGTGTATTTTTATTTAATGTCCAAAACTAACTAAATTTAGCCATTAATGAACATAAACATCTGTGCTCAGGAAACAAAACACTGCTACCTCCTTTTGGGACAAAATAAGGGAGTGTGAAAAAAAATGAGTGCTTGGCACGCTGCTAGTAGCAGAGGAGAATACTTAAAAATCTACACAGGGAAGAGAAAGCGACCAAGAGTGAGGAGTGATGAAAAAAAAAAACACAGGAAAATATAGGGGAAGCAGAAAAACAAACAAACATGCAAGAAAAAAAATCATGGGCAGAGCAATGCAAAGAGAGAGGCATGATATAATTAGAAACACAGAAACAATGAGGGATGGCTAATCTTAAGTAGGTTAACAAGAATAAAAAGGTAGAGAGAACCGTAAGGGGGGGCTCAGCATTGTATTTTGTGCTACGCAGCAAAAATCTTTGATTGCAGACTGGACTGAGCTCCCAATTTCTCAAACTGGCTCTCTTTGCACCATGTAAATGATGGCCAAGACTATTAGAGACATGTTGGCCTGTTGTTACAGAAGAGCCCCCTAATCCTGATTACATTCCGCCCTTAGATTCTTCATAACATTACTCTTCCAATATTCCTTACAGACGATTCTACGGACACACTCAAAAATTGCCTTTACCATATGTTATGAAATCCGATCTTCATGGAAGCCTCGTCAACAAGAATAAATACAATAATCTTGTTTTTAAGCAGGGATTATACACACATTAAAAAAAAATTGAGAATGTCAATTATCACCATATTAGTGTACAGTATGGTGGAATAAAGTGTAGTCTGTAACCATGAGGCACAAATCAACCACAGACATCTGATTTGTTGAAATGTAATAGCACACTTTAATGACCAAAAATATCTCAGAACACCTGGGTTGGTATGCTTCTGCTTGACCATGGTGCAACTTCATCAGCCTTTTCTGCCCTCCTCCTGTTTGATCACCCGTATCACCATAGACAAGATCTCATAACAGGTACAGCAACTGACAACAAAGTAAACTAGTGTAAGTGTAAGTGCAACGCAGTGGGTGCATTTTATACTGAAAATTGTCGAAACCTCAGTCCATTGAGTCCCCGTTAGAGATCAGTCCAGGAATAAAATACTCCGGAGTTGGACACAGCAATTTGAAAACGTTACAGCAATCATTTAGTCTTGTCCTCTTCAGTAACAGAGCATGTTACTGCAGTTTTGGTTTGGAATATACAGGAGGAAGACCTGTTTACATTTATTAAGCCATACATCATTCAGTTACAGCCCTCAAGTGGCTGTATTATTAGCACAGCTCACATAAAATTGTGACAGTTCTTTAACTATACAGGATGGTCTGTGAGATGTGTATGTCTCCCTCTGTCTGACAAAGACTAATATGGATATATTTATATTTTGGGGATTTGTCTTGAAGGACCTCCTTCATTTTTCTGTCTTCCTTCTGTCATAAGAAGAGCTTCTACAGGTGGTCCTTCGGGTACAAATCTACTTAAGAGCTACTTGAAGGAAGTAGCATTGTCATAAAACTTGGTTTTATTACCAAACAAGGAATTCAACGTGTGATTTAATTCTTTCTCTAGCTGCAAATTCTGAGCAGCATAATCCCTAATCCCTTTTTTGGCTTCTCTTCTTTCAACAATGTATTGATAATAAAGGATATTTCTGTTTGTGGTATCCAAGCATTTTTTGTCCTAATTCAAAACCCCAGGGACAATGTATGTGGGCACAGTTGAAAGTGTTTTAATGCACTTGTCAATGTGAAATTGACCATCAGCATTAGGTCATATATATTATACAAATATGCTGGCGTAATCCCAGATCAACCTATTTTTATTTTACTATAGAAGTAAATACAATTTTCATTATTAACTAAGCAAAAGTGAAAGAGACAAACAAAACTAATGCCTTTAATCAGCCTCATCAGTTCTGTGTTTTTGTCCTGTTAACCCAATTTTTTTTTTTTGGGGGGGGGGGGGTAAATAACTTATTTTGCTACGTTTTATTTACCTATTAGAAGATAAACAAAGAAGTTACTGGATGATATCAAGACAATACACATTGTATGAAGGTAGTAAAACATTTCCAAAGAGGGGCACTTCTGTTTTTGTGGGAGTGGTTGATGGGTTATCTATGGGCTGGAAATTATCGGAACATTGTAAGTAACTTGGAAATGTTTTCAAGTATGGAATTTAATATTTTTTAATTATGAATGCTGATTCCCTTCTAATATTTTATTGCCTCTCTTGTCTTTGGATTTCTGAGCACAGACAAGACATGGGATTAGCATTCCTGGGGGACTGCCACTTGAAAATGGTTGGACTTCAAAAACCACAGTGACTTGTTTGTATGCAGGATTAGCAGGTGGACCTCACTCGGGGTCTGTAATACCTTTGCAAATTTTGTTTAGGTCTTGTTGGCACTGCAAACAGCCAGGAGCAAACAATCTTATTTCCATCACATTCACAGATTTGCAGTTTCCTGTGGTGGCAAAAAGGTTTATTTGGATGCCAATGTCCCCAGTTTTACCACTAACGTATACAACAGAGTGTGATTTTTCAATAAACATGTTCCTTGAACTTTATGATTTTAAGATTATATTACCAAATGCAACATAATAGGCTTGTTTTGGTCAGTATTTTGGTATGATCACCAAGGTAAGGTGGTCATGTATAAACACGGCTCACATGCAGATAAACAGTAAATATTGGGGCACTAATTATACATCTACTGCCTCTGTGTGTAAAACGTA
This sequence comes from Pelodytes ibericus, assembly GCA_036172795.1. NCBI lineage: Eukaryota > Metazoa > Chordata > Amphibia > Anura > Pelodytidae > Pelodytes > Pelodytes ibericus. The sequence goes on from CM069865.1 coordinate 34,817,382, forward strand.
TAAAAAAAAAATACTTCAATTTTATAGCAATCTTTGTCCCACTGTGTGTCCACTTGAAGTGAGGATGTTTGCTCACGATTACATGGAAATAAAAAGGGACATAGACATTGTGCAATACTGTATGACATAAAGTAGAGCTGTTTGTTCTGATGTTTGGAAGTTCTCACTCACATTGGGTGGAGCAGGTGTGAACTGCTCAATAATGATCAATTTGGATATGTGGGCTTTAGCATCCGATGCACTAACACAGATTTAGCTATCCAGGCGGTGCCAAACTCATTCAGATGGTGAACTCAGTCGCAAGATGGTTCATTAAAAACACCGATTTAAAACAATATAGGCACGTTAATGTACCTGAAGCCTGTGGCAGCGGTTGCTACATGCACAGGTTGTGTCCTTCAATCTCTCCATCACCACACGTTTTGCCCCACACAGGGCTTCATCAGGTGACATGGGCTACATGCGGATAGTGATAAATAATGGCACAATTGGCCTATGCATAAAGCAGTCTCACGACAAATTGCTGGAATCTGCACTGCATCCAAGGTTACGTCCATTCTGACTGTGCTGGCATTCATCATGCCGGAGCAGCTAATATATAAAAAATTAGACACTGAAAAGTGCCTGATTAGTGTCGGGGAATCTCTGGTCTGTTTGGAGGAAGTCCTTCTCCCACACTGAAAAGTGTTGGGATTTATAAAAACCAGCACTTCGTGAAAAGATGGAGTGTGAGTCCTGTTTACATTATTTTTACATGGATTTTTAAAAAGGCACAATCTTCATTATATATAGAAAATAGCAATTGAACCTTTTTTTTTTACCACTCCCGACACTTTACAATGAGGGAGATTTTATACATGCCTATATATCAAGTTCAAGCCTGTGACTTTGTTACCGCCATTTTTTTTTTTCAAACTTCCATATAGAAGCCATCCCAATACAAATATGGCTTGGGTTGCCATCTTTTCTTTAAAAAAATACTGGCCATTCTACTGCCTCCCTAGACTTAACATTGGGCGCCATCTTGGTGGCAACCCAAACTATAGATAATAGAATATTGTCAAACGCACGTCTGCTTATTTAGTTTTTAATTTGGGGAACGAGTGGCTGAGGAGCATGCAGTAGTACCTCACGTTTGAGGATCTTATTACATGTGCTAAATGTCATCATGTTGTATCCAATGCCGTGTATTTTGACATACATTAAAAGATATAACACTTGGGAACACATTTACCATGTAATATCTGGTGTGCTATTCAACCAGTTCAATGGAACTGGTTACATAACTGGAAGTATAATCAAAACTACTGCATGACATGACACTAATCTGTACTCTTTTCCACATTTATTATCATTTAAAGGGGCAGTAACTCCAGAAATATGTATGGCTCTAGTTAATGAACCAGGCAAGACAGAGACACCTGATAGTAAACATTTTTATTATATTATGGGCCAATAGCAAGGGCATAATTGAAAAGCCCTCCTATATTTGTGTTTTACAGTATCTGTAACACTAAGTACTGCTTCATCATCTTCCTATAGTATGAGCACATTTATCCTGAGCCTTTTACCCTTAGGCCAGGCTTTTTACACTGGTAGCTGAGCGATTCTGAGCGAATTTACTGTGTAATCCAGGACAGCTCAGTACGTAAGTAAAACTTATATTTTCGTGTATATTTAAATATGCATGTGAATGATATACATCGCTTATTTATTCATAAACGGTATATGCACTACATACGAGTTCCCACAAGGCTTCAATAAACTAACAGTGTCAGATGAATTAACAAAGATGAATTTAATTAAACCAGCACATACAAATTAACTGTGAAAATTGAGAGATAACAGGTTTAGAATGGCATGCAGCCTGGTATAGGGTGACCACATTTTATTTCTGCCCGTCAAACACAGTATATTGTAGATAAAATAACATTCAAAAGTTTGGGGTCACTTAGAAATGAACTTACATGAAATCATATATCAAATTAGTTGCAAAATGAATAGGAAATCAAGACATTGACAAGCTTCCAAATAATGATTTAGATTCTAAAGAATGACAGTTTTAATGGTTCTTTAATCAGCACAACTGTTTTTATGCGGGGAAACCTCCATTTATGTTAGGAGTTCCAGGGGGCAATTTGGAAGCCCCCGTAACAGGGGTTTATACAGAGGGGATTTATTTTCTTGCAATTAAACTCACTCTGTATAATGTCTGCAGATGTCCAAATAACTTTTGATCATACAGTGCATATGCATTAGGAATGGAGGGCTACAAAAATGAAATTTACAAAGAAACTGAAGATCTTGTACAACGCTGTATACTACTCCCTTCACAGAACAACGCATACTGGCTCTAACCAAAATAGAAACAGTGGTGGGAGGCCTTAGTGCACAACTAAGCAGGAGGTCAAGTACATTAGAGTGTCTAGTTTGAGAAACAGATGCCTCACATGTCATCATCTAGAATATTCATTAAAAAGTACCCAGACTAGCCAATAAAAAAGATAAGATTAAGATGTGCAAAACAACACATATAGTACACAGAGGAAGATTGGAAAAAAAGTGTTGTGGACAGTCAAATTTGAGTTGTTTGGATAACAGAGAAGAACATTTGCGCGATGCACACCAATTTAAAAGATGCTGGGGGAGTGATGGTCTGTGGGTGCTTTGGAAGGAAGGCTATAACTCCATTTTGCAATACCATTCCAAGTGAACAGTGCTTGACTGGAGCTAACTGCCTCCTACAACAAGACAATAACTCAAAGCCAAGCTCCAAACTATGCAAGATCTAATTATGGAAGAAGCAGTCAGCTGGTATTCTGTCTATAATGGAGTGGTCAGCACCGTCACCGGATCTCAAACCTATTGAGCTATTGTGGGAGCAGCTTGACCGCACGGTATGTAAGAAGTGTCCTTCAAGCCATTCCAACTAGTGAGAGGTGCTTCAGGGAACATGGGGTGAAATCTGTTCAGATTAGCTCAACAAATTGACAACTAGAATGCCCAAGGTCTGCAGGGCTGTGATTTCTGCAAATGGAGGATTCTTCGATGAAAGCAAAGATTTAAGGACATAATTATATTTAAATTAAAAATCATTATTTCTCTCCTTGTCAACATCGTGCCTGTATTTCCTATTCATTTTGCAACTCATCTGACGTATGTCTTCATGGAAAATAAGGAAAATCTAAGTGAGCCCACATTTTTGAAACGTACTGTACGTATACATATGTGTATTCTATACATATTTAATATTCATGTATCTGTGATTAAAAACCAAGCTTTATATTTATCTCATCATTAGTAATTTGTTGTGATTAGTAGAAAAATAAGTAGCAGTAGGAGGTATTTACAGGATAATTATTCGTTTTGTCCCTCATTCTTTGGAACACAGTCATCTGATTAGGAGAACCCTTATTGTGTAAGGGTTGTAACTACACTATGACTCAAAGTGAATTGGCACACAGGCCAGCACAGTAAACGTAAAATAATAATTATTCAGCATATAAAATAATTTCAGGAGATAAAATGTATATTTGGTGCTGATTACAACAGGATATATTGAAATGCCCCCCAAAGCTTATGTTAACCCACACCTATAATTATCCTGGTTTATTATTTTTATTTAAAAGTGCTGTACGACATAGCTTTTGCATATTTTAAGGACTTATATGAGTACTTATATCAATTAGGGTTGCCACCTGGCCGGTATTTTACCGGCAGGCCGGTAAAAAAATTGGCATCAGGCCAATGTTAAGTCTATGGAGACAACTAGGGTTGCCACCTTTTCTTCAAAAAAATACCGGCCTTGGTACTGTCTCCATAGACTTAACATTGGCCTGATGCCAATATTTTACCGGCCTGCCGGTAAAATACCAGCCAGGTGGCAGCCCTAGTGGCAACCCTAATATCAGTGTATATTACTCTTGAATGTATTGACCCTATTCTTGATTTTGAACAACTTTAAAACCATTCCCCTGTTTGATTTTCTCTCAAATGAAGAATGCCCCCAACATCTATATAGTTCTGATTTCATGCATATATAAGTATGTGCTGCCATTTTTTGGAGCATGGGTTTTAAACTCATGTACATCGGTTAGAACAGGGGGAAGGGGGTGGGGGGTAAATTTGGTGTAAGGGTTAGCTGTAATCTATAGAGTTAACATAACCGCTACCCTCTCTACAACACTAAGCCCCATGTTTTAATGGCTGTATGTGGGTTTTAAACAATTTACATACCACTGGAGGTGTGAGGCATCATGGGAAGTGTAGTTCTGGGTATCTCAGACTTTGTCGAGCTGCTTACGCATTCGTGGTGCCCAATAGTGTGCATTTTGTTCCGAGAGCTGAAATCACTGATTAGAGTGATCGCGAGCATGCGCACATCATTCTACAGCACTTCCTGTAAACTTCTACTATCTCACAGGAAAAGGCAGAACACCAGTAGTCTCTGGAATTTAATTAATAAAACAGAACAGAAGGAGATAATGTTCAAAAGACTCCCGAAATTCTTTGTAAGATTTAATGGTAAAGGCTTTTATTCAAACTTCACACATTGGAGAAATATGCACAATCCAAACATGTAAAACCACTCACACTTTACAAAGAATTCCTGGAGTCTTTGGGGTATTAGCCTTTTAAATAAGCCTTTCTTTTTTTTAATTAATTTTTCATCATAGAAAAAAAAAAAAAAAATCAGGGTACTACAGGCAAAGAGTATACAAATAGTAATCTGCTTATAAAAAATACTTAGAATATGCTCATATACAAATTTATAATTTAATAACTTATGCCTAGATACAGGGATACAATATATAAAATATACATATACACAGACAAGAACACTCAGATAAGGAGGGGGAAAAGCCAGGGAACTTCATATTACAAGCTGTCGTAGAACTCAGAATGAAGTCGTATCACAGTGTAACACTTCAGGGAGATAACACTAGTAAAGTCTGTATTTTATCCACCCATTTATTCCACATTATATATCTCCTCAAGAGATAGCCCAAGGAGTAGCTCAGAGCCTTCTCCATTCTAATCTGGAACAGAAGCTTATTTAGTATTGCCGACCAAACTGGGCCTCGGGTAGATTTCCAATTACATGCAATCTCAAATTTTACAGCCAGCAGGTAACGAGCAATTAGACATTTGTCCTCAAACTGCATAATGGGCCACTTTAGATCAAGAAGAGCACATTCAGGTGTAGTTTATCTTAAGGCCTGACAGCTTCTCAGTTAGGTCAAACATCCTAAACCACAAATCTGTAACATTATTACAGCCCCACTAGACATGTACAAATGTCCCATCTTGGGAATTGAGTGATGACTTTGAGGTGTACATCTTGGCTAATCTAGTCAGTACCAAGAGTCACCTGTTAGCTATTTAATATTATGTCTCAAACAGGCTGAAATAGTGTACTGCCTCATTCACCAGAGCTAGCTAAAGACCATAGATTTTCTTCTTTGGGTTTGTATTGTTATTTATATTTAATCTTATACTTATTTTTAGGTGGTGGTATAATTTATTCACATTTCAAACAAAAAAAAATGTATTCACATTTTTTATTTTATTTTGAGCGCTGTGTAACACTTATACAATTTATATATATATATATATATATATATATATATATATATATATATATATATATATATATATATATATATAGTGCCAATAATATTGCTAATAAAAAAATACTATTTCTCACAAAATAGATGTGACAGGGAAAATAGACTCTTCTAGAATGTGTATAGACTTTTAATACAGAGTAATACACCATATCTAACACTGTATTTATTAAGCATGGGTATGGAACGTTTAAACTAAACACAGGGTACAATAGGAACCAGGTTACCTGACAGGTACCTGGCCATCATCCTGGGCTGCCCCCTCCTCAGGCCTGGCAGGAAAGATGTGCTGCTCCTTACCAGAACAAAGAGTCTTCAGCTGAGTGGGGGTCACTCAGCAGTAACCACATAGCATGCCAGCTTGACAGGACCAAAATAAACAGCCCTTTTGTACACATTAAGGGGATAACTAAATTAAAGTAACAAACAATAAATAAAACAAATACTTAATCAAGAAATTCACACCAGACAGACAGGTCAGGACTCCAGACTTAATTCAATTAAGGGGACCCTATTGTCCTGAGTGTCTACTACCTGCTAATTAAGCATCTAGTCACAAAAGCTAACTAAATTATAACAACATACCAGAATTCCAACACATCACAATATACTGAACATAACTGTTTCAAACATTATCAAGGTCAATTGTCCCATGTTGTACAGTTTATTAGCGCGGATCACTGTTGCAAGCAATCCCATAGAACAGGCTTGCTTTACCGGGGTTACTTGGGTCTAGAATGATGATCCCCGTAGAGAAAGGAAACCCGGGCTTCTAAAGTCGATGCTTTTAGCTGGGGAGTTTTACCTGGCCAATTAGAACTTTCAAGTTCTTCAGCCAATGGCCACCCGCCAATGGTGCAATTGTGGGTTCTATTTAACAGAAAGAGGACAGATGGAAACACTTGACGCGTTTCGAGTCTATGGACTCTTAATCATAAGTGCACTTATGATTAAGAGTGCATCATCTGTCCATTTTTGTCTGTTGGACACTTGCTCACCATAAAACTTTGAAATTTTCTTTGAAAAGAAAAAGGTGCATAGCACTAAATATAGTAAAAGTGTTATGGGGAGGTGATACGAAACATATATAAATATGTGTCACAGAATACAAGGGGGGCAGACGGAAAAAACGAATATATGTGCTAACCCGTAAATGATCCACACACATTCAACAAAACCCACATATAATCAATGTAGAGAGAAATCTCTCGATCTCGTGGAGGGAGGGTCTCCACCCGATAAACTAAAAAGCTGCTAGTCTTGAGACTGCAGTGATCAGCACTTGCAGTTCACCTGTAATGAACAAATTACAATAAACAATATTTGTATTGCACACAAAAAACAAAACACCCCACAGGACACGCTTCGTTAAAAAACTTCTTCAGCTCGTGGGTATTGGTGAATTATTTTAAGAACTGGAGTGCCAGGACAATTTTTCCTTTTGGATTTTTGACCTACTTGGGTATAGGGCAACAACTCTGCTCCGGTGGTTGAACCTATTGTCCACTGTCGGTTGACAGGAATCAACTCGAGGGGTACAGAGTCAGGGTAGAGGAGTCCTGGGGCAACGTGTGCCCAAACCGACTATAGATCCTCTAAGGACTCTGCTCCTAATACAGTTCAGTGCAGTTGACCTGATGTACCAATAGTCTTAAGAGCAAGGGCCAGTAGGAACTGCAATTTCATCCACTGGGGAAGAGGCATCACAGACACTAGTGAGGACAACAGTCTCACTCACCAGGGCAAAGGTATCAAGGTACCTGGTGAGGAACTCACCAGGGAAGGGACATCATCACCGGTATGTTGGTAACTGGTAAGGACTTCAGTCCCACTCACTTGTGTGGTGGCATCAACAGGGAAATCAGAGTTATCGGTGAGGACCTTGGTCCCACTCACCAGTACAGGACCTTCAGGGTGCTGGTGAGTACTTCTGTCCCACTCACCAGAGCAGGGGCATCTGGGGGCAGGTGAGGACCCTTAATTCCACTTCAAGGGAAGGGGCTGCAGGGGCTTCTGTCCCACTCACCAATACAGGGGGGTCAGGAAAGCTGGAGAAGACCTCAGTCCCACCAACCAGGAAAGGATTGTCAGGGCTTGGGCTAACTTAAGCTAAATGAATTCCAACACATCACAATATACTGAACATAAATTTGCTAAACACAATCAAGGTTACTTGTCCCATGTTGTAGGGTTTATTAGCATTGATCGAGTAACAGAATCACACTTCTGTTACTCAGTGTAACAGACAAACTTAAGTATTATAATCGTTACTGATTGTTTTTTTTTTTGTATCTTTTGTAATGCCTCAATCCTAGACACAAACAAATATGAAAAGAAAGTAAATTATATAAAAAGAGAAAAAAATGAAGGTGCTGATGGTTACTGAAACAACTATTAAATTAAAGTTGCAACAACGAGTTCCAAACTACTTGGATACATTATAAATACAAAAGGTAAATGTCAAATTTTTACACAACCCCATGGAGACTGTCCCACAGTTTAGAAAGAGTAGAACATTATTAACCAAGACACTGTGCACTATTTATTATATTATATTTGGGTTACCAACCAACAAATATTTCCACCCCTTCAAGCTCAAATATATTAGCACACTTAAATACGTGTGTCTAGTTAAAGGTGAAATCAGGTCACCCTAAGCTAGATTGTAATAAATAATTTCAGCTTTTTCAGCACAGAAGAAATTATGCAGCTCCAAATGCTGATTCATACAAGGTCAGCTAAAAATAATTTTAGATGGTGTCTCCCATAGGGTGACCAGATGTCCCTTTTATAGGAGGCTGAGAGAGTCTGTGGCACATTTATACTGCAGAACTGTATTAAAATGAATATTTACGATGTATAAGGACAGAGCACATACCATTTAAAAGCAAATAACAGGAGACAATAGGCAAGTTCCATTTGGTATAGGACCTTTATGCATGTTTAAAGGACAAATGTAGCAATAAATTAACTTGTGTTTAATTGAAATATTGCATCAAGTGTAGATGTTTTACATAGATATTCTTCAATGAAAGAATGCAAATAATGTAATTTATTGAGCCCTCTTTGCTTCATATATCTCTAACAGGGGACAGACATGTTGTTTAGAATCTTGGGGCAGATCTTCATTCACCTGCATGAAGGTTAATGCAGAGCTGACCCAAGATTCTATACAACATGTCTGCCCCCTGTTAGAGCTACATGAAGCAACAAGTGCTCAATAAAGTGCTTTATTTGTGTTCTTTTATTAAGGCATGTCAATACACACCAGTTACACTTGATGTAATCTTTCAATTAACCACTTCACGACGTTAGGATGTACTATGCCATCCTGACGACCACCCTGTGATAGGTGGCCAGGAATAAACTGCAACGTTTTGGTGCTTGCGCCGAGGTGGTTAAACATGAGTTATTTTTTGCCTAAAGTTGTCCTTTAAGTATGCGCTCATGAGCGTGTTTAGCTATAAAGCTCATTAAAAATGTAGATGATCCAAACTGCAGGTTCTACTGGAAACAGAGAAATACTTACAGGATGTAATGCACTGGCAGAAAGGGCACAAGCACTTACAACATGTAACATATGCTTTCCATTAAGGGCCAGGTGTCCATGAAGTAGCCAACACGAATGTCCCTAAAGACTAAAGGACAGGTGACCATGTTTATAGTAACTGGAAAGCCTAAAGAGGTTACCAGAAGAACTACTACTCTGTAATTGCCACCTTATCCTATTATTTTTATTATTACAGGTAAATATCATTATAACGCTCTGCGTTATAACGTGGTTCCATGTAGAACTCTGATGGCTCCCACGAACCACTTGAGGCACCTTTTACTTCCGCATTAATGTGAAAGTTAAGCAATATCTTGAGACTGACATCACGGTCCTGCTAATATCACGATATGTGTCCCTCGATCCCAAGCCCCGAGTTCATCTGAATTTGGGTATTGTATTACTATTTAATATCAGCCATTTGGGTAACTCGCGGCCCCAGTTATTGTTACTAGCCCTGGCCCTCAATTTATTCTATAGGATCTGGGAGATATTTGGGCATCCTCCAGCACATTAATCATAGGGTGGCCGCAATGTATCATATAGGGAGCTGGGAGCAATTGCCCAGCTCCCAGCCTCATTACTTATGTGTATAGCTGGGGGCTGAGAACCATTCAGCCAGCTTCCAACCTGTTTTTGTTAAGGTGGGGTTCAGGACTACTTGCCCTGGCACCCCATGTGTATTTTAGAGCTCCTGGGGGGCCGAAGTTGTCCAGACATGAGTCTCTACCTTCTCCATAGAAGTCTTTGGGGAGGATAGAGGCTTCAACTTTGGTTTTGGGAGTCTCAGGCATTTATCAGCTTATTTTGGTTTCAGCATGTATTAGCGTGTAATCATGTCCGAAATGCGTACCTATTCGGAGGTACAGCGGGGCATATTGGTTAGCTCATAATTCATCCCCCAATGTGTCCCCCATGTGCTTAGAATCAGTACGGTCTTTGGAGGCATCATTTCAGAGCCAAAAATCGGTGTATATTGAGTAGACCCTCAAGTAAATCTGTATTTGCCAATCACGCAAAGGATTTCCTTTAATACAGTGACTGTATTGAATGAGTAATAGTAAAGATTTTAAAAAGCAGCTATACGCAAAGACACCAGTGTAACTGAATTGTCTATCACAAAGTCCATAAGTAAGTCCACATTGGTCCCTACTTCTGTATATTAGTTGTATTATTTTAGTAGTAACATTTATAAAGTGGCCATAGTAGAACAAAAGCCTAAACAATATCTTATGTACTGATCAACAAACGGTAAACGTCCTATAGTAATTTTACTATAGTCCTTCATTAATATTGTTTTTTATTAGATGCATTGTATTACATTTATATTGTATATAAACTGGAATTGCCATCATTTTGTGAAATATAATTTTTTGGGGCGCCAACCCCCAGAGACTTTACAGCACTAGTATCTCACTTTGGGGCTGGAGAATGCAGTCTATAAGTCAGAATTGTAATCATACACTTGCATTGAATGGGCGTGTAAAGTAACTTTTACATTACAAAGAGGCGGGGTTATGATCCTGTTTGATCCTGTCAATCTCCTCCCTTGTGTTGGAAAGCAGGTAAAAAAAAGTCATACAAAGCCACCTAGTCCTGCCCACTATGATACACAGGAGCCAGTAAGAGAGCAGGGAAGTATTTTATGACATCATCATGCAGGCTCTGGCCTCAGTTGTAATATAAGACTGGCTGAAAGATTTTGGTGAATCATGGGTAATATTCTCAAAATGGCTGCTGGAGATAAATACCTAATTTTATTTTTAAAAAGACAATACAATACAACCAACAAATATATACATACTAGGCAGACAGCAGGACCAAAAAGTGTCATAGGAGACACTAAAAGGGACATAAGCTAAGGGGAAATGGGGAGAAAAAGAAAAAAAAGGTTCCCCTCTTTCTCTGTCCCGCTCCCTCCCCAACAATAATATTACCCCTTAAATGAGTTGGTAAAATAGATTCTCATTGGGCCAGAACAACCAGACCCATTAGTAGAGAATAGTAAGAAAGTGGGGAAGAAGAGCGAAAGAGTAAGAAAAAAAAAAGAGGAAAAAAGATCTTTTAGTAGAGAAAGAAGGAAGAATAAGCATAAAGGATATGTCCCTCAATGGGTTTCAAGTACCGTATTTGCTCGATTATAAGACAAAGTTTTTTTCAGAATTTTTTTTCTGAAAAGTCCCCCTCGTTTTATAATCGAGGTTTCTTATAATCTGACCTCAAATGGAGGTCAGATTATAAGACATGGATCCAGGTCCCCAGCAGAGCTGCAGGGGACCTGGATCCCCCACTCTAACAGCAGGGGATGTCTGCGCGATGAGCGCAGACTCCCCTGCTTCCGCCCGGCACGACCGCCGGGGCTTCTGTGAAGAAGCCGGGTACTTCCGCTTTCGTCACAGAAGTCCCGACGAGCGTGCCGGGCGGCAGCAGGGGAGGTCTGCGCTCATTGCGCAGACATCCTCTGCTGCCCCACTAGCCACCAGGGTAAATCGGGCAGCTGGGGGATGTCTGCATGATACATGCACACATCCTCCATGCTGCCCGACACCTCCGTCTATTATGACGGACAGCTGTCCGTCATAATAGACGGAGGTGTCGGGCAGCATGGAGGATGTCTGCACGTATCGTGCAGACATCCCCCGGCTGCCCCCACTAGCCACCAGGGATTATTACACAGGTGAGGGGGAGGGAGGGAGCACCAGAGCAACAAGGGGAGGGAGGGGGCACCAGAGCAACAAGGGGAGGGAGGGAGGAAGGAGGGAGGGGGCACCAGAGCAACAAGGGGAGGGAGGGAGGGGGCACCAGAGCAACAAGGGGAGGGAGGGGGGAACCAGAGCAACAAGGGGAGGGGGGGAGGGAGGGGAAGAGAGAAACAAGGGGGGGGGGAGAGGGAAGGGAAGGGAGGGGGACAGAGAGACAACACTAAGGGGGGGGAGAGAAAGCTGGGGACAAGGGAAAGAGGGAGGCAGCATTGGCACATAAAAGGAAATAAAAACAAGAAATGCATTTTTTGATATCATAATTTTTTATTAAAAAAGCAATTTACATGTGAATATATACAAGTTCAACTTTTTTTCCTATAGGTTAGTCTTATATTCAGGCTTTTAGTTTTTTTCCTAAAGAAATATCCAAAGTTTGGGGGGTCGTCTTATAATCAGGGTCGTCTTATAATCGAGCAAATACGGTATATAGGGTCTTTTATGTCTTACATTTTATTTTTACTTTTATATGCAATTAATTCAAACATAGAAGAAAAAACCTAGTGGTATATGTCTTATATATGTTTTTGTTTTAAATGCACAGTTAATCTAGTTACATCTTATGTAAGTGGTAGTGTGCTTTTAAGTGAAAGAAGTCTAATCAAGGCAACAATCACCGGTTTCAAACTACAAGAGTTGGTAATAATTCCCTTTGAGTAAAAATGTACTAATTACAGAGATGGCTACACAATCACCTCAGAAATTAGAGGAGGGTGGACACTGGTTACCAACTACATATCATAAGTTAAAAGTGGTTCATTTTGAGGTGCTCTTTGGTCCTGTCCATGTAGTCTACCATATTGTTCTGTGTATTGTGGTTTTAAACTATTATGTAATAAATTATGATATGCAACAGAGAACTATTTTTCATATATATGGATGTGCTGTAGCTTTTCTCTTCTAAAGTCTAAACCCTTTAACCATCATCAATAATAGAGCGTAACTCCTTGGCAGTACAAGGAAACTGTAAAGTGGGTAACGAGTATGAGATTGTGCTATCTAAGTGATATGTATTATGTATCATTTGCTTGACGTTAGTTAACCTCAACTGGAAAACGAAGCCTTGCTGATAATAAATGTGGAATGTTACCAATTACAAATAGCTCACCACCTTCCAGGTCTAGCTAGTCACGGATCCCCAGTCAGAGGCTGCTGGATAATAGGCAGGGAAAATGCAGCCTGAAGGTCAGAGAAACTGCGTAAAATGAAGATAAATCTGTTCTGCCCTCTCTAGACTCATCTCAGCATCCCAAATTCACAAGAGACACTGAGCGCTAATTATATCCTGCGAGCAGGTTGTGTGATTCCTCGACCAAGTAATAGGGACAGAAAGGATGCTAACTCCTGCAGCCGTGAAACATAGGCACAAACGCTATTCTTTTATCTGTTGCTCTAATGTTTTTCTTTTCATTTTCTAATACAAAGATTATTCTTTTTCCTCAATTTGTCAGCAGTGCATTTAAAGAGGAAGTAAATTCAATTATTATAATCAAATTTCACTTTGAATGTGTGCATCATTCAAAAGATATTCACCAGCACCTTCCCCCATTTGCACAAGTTTCCATCTCTTGAAGCATTGCTCCATGGCAGCAGTGAGAGAGACAGTCCAGCATTGGTGTGTGTACATCAGCCGTGCTGCGCAGTGCCCGTTCCTCTGCTGATGTGTGTTCAGCATCACAGATGCCGTACACCAATCACTGCTTCCAGGTCACGGAGCAGCAACTCTGTGACTTGGCAGCCTGGAAGGCTCAGTTTAGCTTCCAAATCATATGGGGATTGCTTCCGAATGGTTATCATAGGCGCATGATACAAATGCCTTTTTAATTAGCTAAAAGTGCCTTTCGTGTGATTAAAAGTGTATGTGGAGGGGGAGAATGGGATATGTAGTCCACCAACATCTGGAAGACCACCGATTTTCACCCCTGGATTGGTCTCTCTTTAACAAGTCATGTTATATTATTTGATGGAGATGCATTATTTTGAGTGATCTGTCAGCCGATTAGTGTTGCCCACCCAACATTTGGTGCTGTTCTGTTAGCTCATTGATGTAAGCCATATTCTGCAAAGCCCATATTGATATCTTATTGATATCAATACCCTACAATATTATTTTATTGGGTTTATTACATAGTGTCTAATTAACTCACTGATTAATAAATTACACACATCTTATTTTACTTGAGAATCTAATGAGGTCAGTTTTTTCCTGTATCTTTAAATGTATGGCCCCAAAAATACTTCAAACAAGCTGTGCTACAGGATAATGAAAAAAGAAACAACTAATGTTGCTTCAATGATCCATCCATTATCTACTTTATAACACAGTAAACAGAGCAAACCAAAGAGAGACATTGTCATTTTGCTTATCCCCCAGGAGCTAGGGATAGATTTAAGGACATTGCTGGGAAATGAAACATTCTAACCATTGAACATGTCGGTGCTGTATGTCATTGCAGACCTCTGCATTGCAGATCCGGCTGACACAGCATCAGCAACCTCACTCTCCAGCAGGGGTAGGCCGTTTCTGGCATTACTGCTTCTATTAATACGGCTTGCTGTGGTCTGCAACTGCCATCATTCTCTGCCAACCACTAGATGGCTGGCCATGATGAGCGTTACAGTCCATTGCAGGTGAATTGGCAACGGTCGCCATTGTTCTCCAAGGTAGGTTATTAATAAAATTAAACAATTATACCGTTTGGGGTAAAATGAGCAATCGCAGAGTAACATGGAGAGATAAATGCATTTGTAATAGTTGGTGTATTGATAATATTCCAAACAAGAACATACGATTTTGGCAAGTTTTTTTAAAGTGGATTAAAAAAAAAACTATCCCTACCTTCAGCTAATGTATTTTACTCAGTTTTAATTGATTTTAAATGTGGTTATGAAAAACTGTTACAAACTGAAATTACATGCTGGGAAATAATCTGATTATCAGCACAGGTATTCACTAAAACTGAACTGACAAATGAAAGCCCAAAATCTGAAAATAACTGCCAAGTCGGAAAAATTCTCCTACTTGTCTATTTCCAACGCAGCTATTAATGCTGCATTTTTGCAGTCATATGTCTGTTCAGTTTTACTATATAGGCCCCATGGCCAGTTTATTATACTCTATTAACACACAGTATGATAACTGGAAAATAAAATGTTTTAATAAAGCACAACATTTTTCATCTGTAACTTAATTACTTGTGCTATACTGATAAATCACCCACAAAATGTTTAATGAGCGATACAAACTTATTGTGTTTGCACTGTATAGATGTTTTTCAATTCACTGGGGAGATGTGTGAATTAACGAATCCTTGGTCCTGACATTTGTCTGTGGCTCTGACTATGCTACATTGCTCTAACGATGGTCATTTCCTTCATAACATTCTGCCTTCCACCTTTAAACCCCACAGCAATACACAATCTTATACATTTGCTTCTGAACTGTTGCAGCACTAACAGATGTTCACTACCCAATATTTTGCAGCAATTGCACACATTGTAATAAAGAATCCTCCACAAGGTCACAGAAATCAGAGTTTCAAATTAAGCTTTTCACATCAAAGTCAGCGATTTCAGAAATAAATTTGCAAGCAAAGGTAAAATATGTTATTGTTGTATTGTTTCTATGCAAAATGAAACCATCCCGCTCAGTCCCATTTGTCTTAACTGTTAATGTTTCCATGCAGGCCCCCCGCCCGCTTATTCTGAACAACCCACCCCACGCACACCTGCCAGCACCCAGTGTTGAGCCCGCCAGTGCCCAGTATTGAGCCGGCCTACGCAATAACTTTCTTGGACGCAACTGCAACATACTGCACGGAACAGAGCTGTGGTACAGAGCAACAACGCTATACAGCCTGGTGAGTTGGCACACAGGCTCTGTAAAGCTGTAGAGGGGACAATGTTGGCACTAGGAAGCTATAAAGGGGACAAAGTTGGCACTGGGAGGCTGTTTGGGGGATATAAGTGGCATTGGCAAGCTGTTTTGGGACAGAGATGGCACTGGCAAGCTGTTTTGGGGGCAGATGGCTGTAATAAGCTGGGGACAGAGATGGCACTGATAAATGGCACTGATAAACTGGTGACAAGGATGACACTGATAAACCGGGGACACAGATGACTCTCATAATCTAGGGACACAGATGGTACTGATAAGCTGGGGACAGATATGTCAGCAGCAAAGCTGTTTGGGGACAAATATGACAGAGAAGGGGTCGGGAAAATAAAGATTGTGGTGGGGTGCGTGGGTTTAGTCAGGCTAAGGGCAGCACAAAACCTGAATACACCACTGATTATATATATCATAATGCCACCTACTGCCTATATCTGAAGATTTTCAAGCATATTGCTGTATAGATATGGGAAGAGTATGGGTTAAGTAAATCTTAAAACTTATGTGTTACTCATATGTGTCCAGAGAGGACTTAATTACTTATTAATCAAGGTACTTCCTATGGGATGATAATCCCAGGTTACCCATGCCTTCTACATTCTGATGGAGAGCATGTACAAATTATGTTTGTCCTGCAACAAACTGGATAACCTAGCAACCCTATATGTACATCTTGTCCAAACATCCATACAATGCATGTGCCAATGTGATATATGTACGCACATTGCAAGTATAATCATCATTTAGGATACTTTGCTTTTTTTGAAAAAAGTTTAAATGTTTCTTTTCCCCCCCAGGCTCCAGACTGGAGAGCTGTGTGGGAGGTTCAGTAGAATCTGCAAACCACATATTTTGCATACATTAAACATTTTTAGAATACAGATATTAAAATGTTAATAAATGCAGACAGTAATTGCATTTTAATATGATTTTAAAATGTTAGATAATTTTTAAGATAGAGTGGTGCTTTAAATAAATACTAGCTATAAGGGGAAGAATAGTAAACATCATTAACATTTTTATTTCAAGCAAAATGATACAGAAAAACAATCCAGATATAGAATGTAACATACTGAGGGACTAAACCCCACAAATAGTCTTATTCGGGCAGCAGACCTCTTCTGCCTGATAAAAACTGCCTTTTGAACAGTGCTTCTATTGGGCACCATTCAAACGATATTGCTCCTTCATCTTTGCATCTCCTAAGCTGGAGGTGTGTTCCTGCCATGCAGCTGCAGCTCTGTGACATGGCTGCCCGAAAATGTAACACACTTCTAAATAAACTAGAAGCATTTTTGGAAGTGTTCCCTAGGAGCATTCAGTAGCTGTTTTACTGAGATAGAAGCTTTAATTTTTCAACAGACGGCCATTAAGTGGATCAACTGGTCACTTTTAGCCACAATCACTTGACCCACTTTGTAACCAGCACTTGTCCCTACCTCTTTGGACTTTACCTCAATAAATTCCAAATAGCCTAAGGAATACACCACCTTGCATTTAAGAATCGATGGGTTTCTATTTGTTTTGATCTCATGATCATAAGTGGTTGTGTAAAAAAAAATGGACCTTGAGACAGTTTCAATATAATACCTGCAGGACCTGGATACATTATTAAGGAAAACGATCAATGTACCCAGTATAGCAGCTGAACAACCTCAAGCAGTCACACAACTGATCTTTAATGTCAGGAACTGGAATGGATTTCTTATCGGATCCAAATGTGGTAACTTTATGGGTAAAGAAAAAAAAATAAAAACTATTGTTAGTTTTGTAGACCTCCTCTGCACTTTGGTTCCAAAATGTCATTTTTTCTTTTTTTTGAGGCACACAGAATTGAACTATTTATACAAGGTGGGGTTTTGCCATGGACCTGTAACGATGCAGAATAATAATTCCTCCTTTGAGTCAATAATAAGTTCTGGACCCACAAGGGATGTTTTGCAAAATTAGTAGACAAAACCAATTTAAAACGAAAAAATAAAGAAAACCTGTACACAAAGAAAAGAAGATTGTACTCACTTTACACACAAATACAGGACAGCCTGTCTCACAGTTGCCAACAGTTGCGAATGGGACAGTCCCATTTTCTTGGGTGCCATCCCCTCAATCATGCCATCCTAGCATGACTATTGCCTATGCACAGTGTTTTGTAACAATTTGTATGGTACTTCAAAGTTGCATTATACCCTCTTTTGGTTCCAAGGACAGGGCTTTCTACTGCCAGGAACTTGGCAGGTATCATCTCCTTTAAGTAATCCCTACTGCTGTCTCTAATAAGTGGTGTAAGTAAATCCAGTGGAGGCACAAAAGACCAACCATACGTAGGAACTTAGATTATAATGACTCATTCACCATTTACTCAAGAGCAGGCCAAAGTTGAACACACTTTGGTAATTGTGGTCCATTCCTGGGGATTTATTTACTATAGTCCAAGTTCCTGTGTGCGCTCGGCCTTTTGTGCATCTATTCAAAAAGAAATCCTCTACTAAGGCCAAAGAATTAACAAACACCAGGGGATCCATGTATTGCAAAACAGTAATAATAAAACGAACAAAAAAAAAAAAGATTTCTATTGCTAATTTAATGCTATATCTCCAGAGTAACGACAAAATAAGCTTTACCTACCTGGGTTTGGAATGTGTTTGAAGAAATAAGAAAAGCACAGGTTATTAGTAAATATGTTATTTACAGACATATAAGAGCTGGGAATACCCTTCCAATGTATATAAAAAAATAAAATATATATATCGAAGCATGAGTAGTTTGAAAAAGGTATTGGCCTCATTTGCATATTGATTTCTGCTGTGCCCATTTTGTCAGCAACATAACTTCTAACAGAGGTGATCCAAATGTTACTTGTCGAGTAAGGAAAATAAGTAGTCAGCTGAGTGGTTAGTGAACCTTTAATTAGTGGAAAATATGACTGACCTTTTGTCCTACAATCTATATTCATAACACCACTGTTAATTTGACCCCCCACAGTGGCGCTCATCTCACCAGCACATGGTCCTAATAGCCGTAGCGTGAACATTTCTAATGTATAGTAGGCGGTATAGCAAACAAAGTGTGAGGCTATCGTATCCAAACATTGTGAAAAAGCAGCATACTTCACAAATGTCCCATGCTAAGCATAACAGTCTCACATTACAATCCCTGTCTCACAGTTGCCAACAGTCCCAGGCTTGACAGGACTGTTTTGTTTTTTCAGATCTGTCTCGGCATGACTGGCATCAAAGCACACTGTGCAGAAAAGACATTGCTTGTAAACTACATATGTCTACATGGTCTAAAGATTGATAAAAAAAAAAAACTCAGCTGCAAACACCCAGTATTTGTATTTTGCTCTGGTAGGTAACAGAGTATCCTGTTTTTGCATGATAAACAACACACCACTCTCCCTGGGTTCTATACCAATAATAACTTTCTAGGTATTCATATAGCCAGTATGGCAGAAGACGATAGTGATATCATCGAACAGTTGATGTTCAGGATCAAATACTGGAGTGTTATGCACCCATACGGCAGGAGATTGTGGATCTGGCAACTTGTAAAAAAAATGGAACAGAAGCTCTCAATAGCTTTGCTCCACTTCCCTTTCCTTCTTCCTAAAGATTTATGATGCTCCCACTTTGTCAGTGTACCCTTGCCAATTTTGCTGCTTCATCAACTCCCTGGCAGAGCCATCCTATGTTTAGTGCTGCAGAAAATTACAGCTCATCTAACGAGCGACCTCTTTCATTTATTTCTCTAAATAGGTAAGAAACCTCCTCCACAAGTGAGGCAGTGCCTTGCTATGGACTATATATGTAAAACCTGACGTAACATTATAGTACAGGGATCTAGCAACTACCAGCATACTGTATTACTATGGGTGTAGAATATTTCACCTTTATAGTAACAGCTTTGTTGTTGCTGTTGGCCTATACGGAGGCAGAAAATCTACATCAAAATTTTAACAGTGTATATAGACGGCACACCACATCCGTAGCTTAAACCCCAGGTGATATCCAAATAACAGAAGAGGTGGCACTCGTGGGACTTATATATCCAAATATTTATTCAGTAGAAATCTGTGCCATCTCTTCTGTTCTTTGCATATATATATATATCCTCTTCTATCCAAATATGGCACCCCGCTATATCTGGGTCTCCCATAGAAATGTGTGGCTTTATTCCCTGCGCGTGTTTATATGCAAAAAAAAACACAAAAACAACCTGCACATTATAAAGGTTATAAACTACCAGACACATCAAAATTAGTTTGATGCCTGGAGTTTCCATTTAAAATAAGACTGAAAATGACTAATAGATAACACAAGAGAAGGACCAGGTGCAGACCCTGTCTTTTTATCTAATTTTCACCTAGATGTGGATCTTGAGACGCGCCCTCATCAACGTGTCTTGTAAGCTTTTTGCATTTTTACTGCTACTTTGTTTTTCAATTTGTATCACTTGAGATGTATTAAAAAAGGGGAAGTGTCCCCCATGAAACCCATTATCACACATTCCTGCATTTAGGGGCTACCTAAGTGGATCTGTTTGGTTTATAAAAAACCCTGAAAACTTAATACAAAAGCATTAGGTGCTCTATTTTACCACAGAGCAAGGTAGACCATTTTTAAGAGATTTATTACACAGACCGCACTATGTTTATTCATTTTCTTATGTTTTGATACATGTACTAGTATTTTTTTGGTGGGTGTACACAGGGTTATATTCCCCTCTATCTACACTTATCCTTTGCTCACCCTATTCTTCTCCTCTTTTCTGTTATCTAATAGTTAAATTGCAGTGTGTGGGTGGAAACACTGCTTAGGTTTTGTAGCCCCTATTTTATTATTATATTCAAAATGACTATTAAAGTATTTATGTCAGAACTGTACTTTGGGTCTTTTTCATCCCTACAATGTGTCCAAACATTTCCTAGGGAAGCAAGGCAGCTGCTGGTGGATATATATGCCAATTTAGCCCCATACTAGGACAACTGAACTGTTCACTTGTGCTTCACAATTGATAAAAAAAAAAAAGGTTTAGAGCATCTTTAATGTCCTATATAATAAAAAAACGTATATTTCTTTAAATCAACCACTAAACTGGAATGGCAGTTGCTATGCATATTTAAAATGGTTCAGTCAGATTTATTTTTCAACAAATTATTTCTCTACTCTGTGCAATCAAGCATCATAAATCATATAATTGTCAAAACACTGAGCACAGTCATAGGCATGATCCGTAATTTAGGATGTTGAGTCATAACTTTATTTTCATGAGAATGGTATCAATACCGATTTCCACTTTGTAGATAAAAATATTGGAAACTGCACTCATTTTTTACATTTACTGTATATTTAGTGGTGTGACATGATGAGAAAAAACACACTACATATCTTTAGTTTTCATAATAAAGAATTCTTCTGGCCAGGGCACTTGTGGGGTCTGGACAAAGCCGTTAGGATTGGGTCATCTCACAATTTTACAAATATTAGAAAAAAAGTTAGAGTTGTGCAAAAAAAAAGTATTTCCTTTATGCAGGGCCGGTGCAAGGATTTTTGTCTACACAGGCGAAGGTGCATTTTGGTGCCCCCCTCCTCTGACCCGCCACGCCTCCCACACTACCAACCCTCCATACATTTTATGTATAAAGTATAATGTGTATAGTATGAAAAACAAATACATCTAAATATGAATCTTGCATGCTTTAAATTTGTCACACATTGAAACAATTACACACAAAGACACCCTTACAGTCACACACAGAGACACACTTGAACAGACACAGAGACACACTTACCACTTACACACACACACCATTACACAGACACAGTGACACACTTACAGACACCTTTACACAGACAGTGACACACTTACAGACACCTTTACACAGACAGTGACGCACTTACAGACACCTTTACACAGACAGTAACACACTTACAGACACCTTTACACAGACAGTGACGCACTTACCCCTTGCATACACAGTGACACCCATACACACAACCTGAGACACACTTACCACTTACACAAAGACACCTATTTCTTTTCCTTTTTTTTTCAACCCCCAAAAAACTTTGCTGTTTGTTCTCCACCCTTCTTCTACCTTTTTTTTTGCAGGGAAGACCTTTGAAGAGGCAGAACACCCAAACTCTGCTACTTCTGAGCACCGGAAGTCACATGACATCCAGCACTCTGAGAGTGACGCTGCGCTCACTCCCCAAGCGGCAGGTGTGACTCCCCAAGCAATTTAAGCTTGCTGGCAATGATTACACTAAAATACTTACCGTGGGGTAAGGGGGATTTTGATTTTTCAAGCCCCCTCATTGTGGCGCCCTAAGACAGCTGCTTGTGCTGCCTTATGGTAGCGCCGGCCCTGCCTTTATGGCATAACTGCTTGCCAGTGTCATATTTGCCCCAAACAGCTCATAACTGTAATTTCTGTTCCAAAAAGATTACCAGTGCGATATGTGTCCCCAAACAGCTTGCTAGTGCCACATTTGTTCCCAAACAACTTGCAAGTGCCACCTTCATCCCAAACCATCTTGCCAGTGCCTTATCTTTCCCCAAACAGCTTGCTAGTGTCATCACTGTCCCCAAACATATTGTCAGTGCAGTGTCCCAAGTTTGCCAGAGCCATATATGTCCGGGGGAAAAAAATTGTGCTGTATCTGTCCCCAAACAGCTTGCTGGTGCCATAAGTGCCTCCAAACAAATCACCAGAGCCACATCTATCTCCAAACAGCTTATCAGTACCATACCTGTCCCCAAATAGCATACCGGTGCCATATATGTCCATAAACAGCATGCACTACCATCACTGTCCCCACAATACTTGTAAACACCACGTTTGCCCCCAAAACAGCTTGCCAGTGCCAGCTAGCCCATTCAGCTGCAGTTTGTTCAAAGTAGGCTACATTGGCCGAAAATGTGAAATTCTCAATTCCCTGCAGACAGTCTGGAGTATGTAAGAAAATGGATGGCAAGGTAAATGAATGGCATAATTAAAATTACTTGACAAAGGATTCACGGTTACTGAATGCCCTCGTTCATCTTTCTATAACTTCAGAAAATGAGCCACTTGGGTTCAAGGTTTATACCTGGCCACATTGAAGGTTCACTGAATAAAACCCAAAGTCTTTGAGTGTTCTAGTTAACATCCTATTAACAAGTAATGTCCCCAAATTGTCAAGATGGGCAATTAGGCTTCCAAGAAACTCTTGAGCACCTTCAACACAGTTTTTCCAGTGAAGCCAGGGAGTCAAACTATAGCCCTCCAGCATTTGAATGACTATATCTCCCGTAATCCTTTGTGACCTTAAAAAAAAAAGAACTGTCCATTTAAGGGCTACTGATATGATCATGACTAGCAATCTGTAACTTTCTGTACCCATACAAGGTATTGTGTCATGCACAAGAATACAGGTCTAGACACTTTAACATATAAATTTATGTCTTAACATCTCAAACAAGCATCCAGTGGACTAGGCAATGCCTGCATATTCCTAAACGTAGTTACCGGATGAGTTATACGTTCCATTAAATCTTACCTACATGACACTTTGTTTCTATGTATCTATGTGAGAGTGCCTTTATTATTATTATTATTATTATTATTATTAAACAAATAATGTTTGTGCTACAGAATATACTAGATTTATAAATAAACAATAGTAGTACTGCAAATTAGGGATCGACCGATATTGATTTTTTAGAGCCGATACCGATAACCTGTGAACTTTCAGGCCGATAGCCGATAACTTATACCGATATTTCGTGCATTTAACTTTTTTGGGGAAAAAAACAATTTCTACACAAATCTGCTGTTAAATGAACATGTTTATTGTTAACGTTTAGCTTTTTTTTGTAAATCTTTTTCATTGCTAAATAAAAATAAATAATGCAGCAAAACAATGGTGATATGGTCAAATACAACAAATTGGACCACTTATTTTTTTTTTTTAAATAAATATCAGTCAAAAGGTAACAAGAACAACAATGTTCAATTGCACATAGTCCATACTTAGATTAAATCTTAGTAAAATGAGCAGCAATGACATAGGCAATTATATCAAAGGGACACTACAGTAAATATAAGCAAGGCATCAAAACAGCTTAATTAACCCCTTAGTGACAAGACATTTTCACATTGACTTTCCCTTGGTGACAATGGCTGTTTTGACATTTCTAGGGTGTTTGTGTTTAGCTGTAATTTTTTGCTTTCTCACATACAGTACCCACACAAATTATATGTTGTTTTTATCGTCATAAGAAGGGCCTTCATTAGATACCATTATGTTCATCATATCTTATAATTTACTACAAAAAAAATCATAAAATATGATGAAAAATTTAAAAAAACCCACTTTTTCTAACTTTGACCTAAAATATAATTTACACAAATAAAATCATTAAAAAAGACCCCGGCTAAATAGTTTCTAAATGTTGTCCCGAGTTCAAAAATATGCATGTTTCCATATTTTTCGGTATTTTTTTGCGAGTTATGGGGCAAAAACCAAAAATAGTGTTTTTTGTTTTTTTCCTATATTGATCTTTTGACCCCAACCCGAACCCAAAATTTAACCCTAACACTAAATTTAACCCCAACTCTAATCCTTATTATATCCCTTAAAATGTTTTAACTTTAATTTAATTTTAACCCTATCCCTTATGCTAAAAAATATTTAATTTTAACCCTATAGGCTAATATAGCTAAATAACCTATTTTTATTTAATTAAATATGTATTTTAATTATTTTCCATTGCAATGCTACTAAACTACCACTAGGGGTAGTCAAGTAGCATATTCAGAGCGACGGAAGTGAAGTTACTTTCACTTCCGAAGCTCAGACCGGCAGAGGACTTAGCCATATTGACGGAGCAGCATGCTCCGTCAATATGGCTCCCCACGATCGCTCCGTGGGGCGATCGTGGGGGTCCCAAAATAGAAATTTCGGTGCTGGCTATTGCCTCGATGTCGAGGCAATAGACCAGCACTGTTAAAGCGGTTTTCGCGATCGTTGATCACGAAAACTGCTTCATTCACTGCAGGACGTGCCAGGCACGTCCTTTGTCATTAAGGGAGATTCTCCCAGGACGTGCCTGGCACGTCCTTTGTCGGCAAGGGGTTAAGCTATATTTGTTGCCTAACTGCTTAGCCTTAGTGTCAATATTATCGGCATTATCGGTAAAGTTAGATGCCGATACCGATAGTTTAGGAAACTGTGAATATCGGCCGATAATATCGGTTAATCCGATAATCGGTCGATCCCTACTGCAAATCAACAGTCCAGAAAATAATCTAAAAGGACTCATAAGAGGCAGTTTTTCCCCTAAATAAAACAGATTACTAAAATGGCAACAAAGGACAATTGGAGCTCCCAGTTTCGGATCGCTTTGGATCACTTCGGTAATCTGAATAGCCCTTGAATTTCGGCCACTGAGGAGTTTAGATAACTGAAATAGTAGCATCTATCCTCCCCAAAAAATTATATGAAGAAGATAGAGACTTATACTACTCCTATTTGAGAAAATAACCAAAATAAATCATTTAAAAAATAATAAAAAAGAGAAACAAAAACATAATAATATATAAGTAGCCCTGGCCCTCATCCCCTATCAAAACAGGGCTAAAAGACAGCCAAAATGGCTCCCATACACCTATTATACACATTGCTGGCCAGGGAAAGTAGCCCTAGCCCCCTAATAATAAATGGGGATGGGAGCTGGGAAAATTCTCCCAGGCCCTATATTTTATACTATAGGGGGCAAAGGCTAGCTGCCTCGCACCTCCACATGATTAACGGAGCCGGGAGATGCCTCGGTGGGCCAGGGCAACTGGCTCCCAATGTAGGTAATATGTCTGGGAGCTATTTGGGTGCTCTCAGCCGCATTAAACATGAATGGGGAAGAGCTAATTGGCAGCTTGCCCTTCCCAATGTATATTATGGTGGATGGGAGCCATTTAGTCAGCTCCCAGCGCCATTCATTATTAGGGGAGGGGGACAGAACTACTTGCTCTGACCCCCAATGTGTATAACCGGGGGCTGAGCCCCATGGGTCAGGAAAACCTGCCCTGGTGTCCCCCATTTATAAAACTAGGTGGTATTTGTATTGTTTTTTTAAAGATTTAAATTTCAGCTGTCCAGTATTTAACTGGGGACTTGAAATACCCGAAATTCGGCACCGAATATCACCGAAAATCGGCCATAATTGTTCGAGTGCTGGCAATGTCCATCTATATTAAGTCAACCCTTTAATTTGTAAGTATGTTTCAATATTTTTAAAGTGCTTTTAGTCTCACATTGAAATGAGAGCTATAAAACAAACTAAATTATTATTATTATTATTATTATTATTATTATTGTAGGGCCAACACTGGCAGGTTCATATAAAAAAATATATTTTAAAAATGCTTACATTCTACTGGAATTGATTATAGTAAAAGTAAACTGTAAGTTTTGTTTACTAAATGTATTTTTATATGGCTCTGTCACCAAATAAAATTATTCATAAAATGTTTAAGTCACTATTATTTTTATTACATGCAGCATATGTCAGTTACATATGGTTTTGCTGCTAGAAATGAACATCTTGCCATTTTAGCAGGCTACAGCTAGATTCAAGTTAGGAATAAACACATATTGCATGTAAAATATTGTATAGATTATAATACGAGCTATCTTACAATTTTTGCATTTCTTAAAAAACAATGTTAACATAAGAAATGTAAATGAGGTCTGCTCTAAAACTAACATGGCGGCTCTGCTGAAAATTCTATATATTAAATTTTAGAACATGACTGCCCACAATCATCCATGCTCTAAAACAGTATAAATTGACCCGGACAAATAACTATATAGCAGCAATGGTCAAAAAACTATATTTCACCCACGATCTCACTTCAAATAATTACCAGGCACTCAGAATCATAATAATTATTACCACAACTGTATTAAGATATCATGATGATGTAAGCAGAACTTTTACGCTCACTATGTTTCCAGAACTCCACACAAAAACACTTCAGGTAGACAGGCTGTGGGCCATAATCCACCTGAAGATCCAACTCAACAAGTTGCGCCTAACAACTAGTTTCTTTCCAAAAGCACTGGACAGTATTCTGCCTAAAGATGTAACAACGAAACAAAAGAAATAAAACAAACAAAAACTGTGCAGAGCAGCGATTAAAGAGCATAGCAATCAAAACAATAAACATACATATCATCATATAACAGGGTAGAAGTGTGGAACTTACATATTGAAGGCAAGGTACCAAACATCCCCTGACTTAGAACATTTTTTTACAGAATAAGGGATGTACCCTCCCCGAAATAACTATCCAGCAATGAAGTTAAAATTAAAACACCTCCCCCAATCAAATAACGTCGGCAATAACTGTAACTATAGTTTTAATTAAGCATTATTTATTTTAGTAGGCATTCTCTATAGAGTGGCAACAAACTATCAGCAAAATACCCCTATGTACAAATGAATGAAATATCCATTCTACATAGGCATAACCCGTAGCATGTACTCCTAAGATGTAGATACTTTCATAATAAATACTGCCATTTTGATTGCAAAGTTTTGACTCCTCTAGACAGCATCTAGTTGGAAAGGGCCTTTCCAAGCCTTGCATCTTGCATGATCATGGTGATGCAACAGTGCTGCTTAACAAAATGAGCATGCAGGTGGTTAGACAATGTGTTATGGAGCTGCAAATGTGTTTGTTATTTGGCTTTTGTAAAGGTATCATTTTCACTGTAACTTCCACTTATCTCCCATTGTACAGCAGCAGCTCAACGCTGCCGGCAACACAATAGCAACCGTACAAAAGCATTATACTCTCAAGAGGAGAGAAATTCACCAGGTCGTGCTCAGGCAGCAGTAACAAAGCGAATGCATGCTCCATTGTGAGTTACACATCAGCAATGTGCAGAGCTGCTGGGATCGATGGCCTGCTCTTGCTTAGAATGTGTATTATGAACACTGTTCCTTGAAGTGAATAAGTCAAGGTAGCACAGCACAAAGGCTTGTATCATATCCCTGTATTTCTGTCTACATTTGTAATTTTTCTCTTGTGTTCTGTGTGGAGGAAGTTTACCTGCTGCACATGGGACTACCATCAATCCCTCACTTACCCAGAAAGCATAGAACAGTTAACAAATGGAGGGGATATGTGCCCTACACAGCTCTCAGTGCCTTTATGTACATATAGACATGAGATGTCACAGCAGATAATAGCCACTTGAACTATCTAGTCTGCCCTTTTCACAACTGCTGTAAACCATCACATTTAATAGATATAAAAAAGAACACAGTTACAGATAGATATATTTATAACTGTGTTTCCAGAGGCGCCACCAATCTCTAACAACCATTCGTCTACACATGGAAAAAAAAAGACCAAATGATTTAATAGAGAGGTACTATATTTTGGTTAATTAGTCCAACTGTTGCAGTTTTATTAATTGGCCAGCAGCAATGCTAACTCAATGTGAAAAGTAAAACTTGAAACAAACTACATAAGAATACAGACACAGGCAAGCTGAAGCTCCTTTAAAATTGTGGATCTAAAGAGGCCTATGTATAATGATAATAGGACTTGTAGTCAGCCAATGACAACAACTGGAGTGAATGGCAGGGACAGATGGACAGAATGACATAGGTCCTGCTGTAGGGGTAATCCTGACTAATCAAGGTCTGTTGGAACCTGGACTGTATTTATTTCTATAAACACAACAGTATGGCCAGTATTTTTTAAGGAAAAGGTGGCAACGGGGAGCCGAACAGGCAGGACAGGCAGCATGGTAGTGCACCACGCTGCCTGCCACTAGCCACCAGGGATCAGGGTAAGTCCTGGGTGAGGGGGCATGTAATGGGGGTGATGGAGGGATGTAATGGGGTGATTGTGAGGACATTTAGGATAGGAGACCAATATGCAGATCAATGAGATACTTGATAGGAGGGTGTGGGTGATCCTCGCTGATCTGCAAAGAATTTATAATGCTGCTGGGCACTTCATAACGTATTAATGAGTATGGAGTAAGTGTGAATTAGGTTACGAACATCTGCAGAGGGAACGAGACCATAGATGGGGAACCAGGGAGCATCGCAGAATGAAACCCATGACTTGCAAAAAATGGAGACATTTTCAGAGAACTGTGGACATGATTGTTGTATACGAATTCAGCCATGGGCTGATAGGAAGCCCAATAATCTTGTAGATGGGCAGAGAAACAACAGAGATATTGCTCAACCATTTGGTTAGTTATTTCCGTCTGCCCATTGCTCTGTGGGTGAAATGCAGTAGAAAGAGAACAGTGAATATGCAACCCAGAAGGCCTTCCAGAACTTTGAAGTAAATTGAGACCCTTGGTCGGAGACCATATTCTCTGGAAGTCCATGGAGTCTTAAGACTCGGATAAATAAATCAGCAGTCTTTGCAGCAGAAGGGAGCTTGATCGAGGGAATAAAATTAGCTGTCTTCGTGAAGAGGTCAACAACGACCATGAGGGTTGTGGATTGCTGGGAAGGTGGTAGATCGGTGATAACATCTATGGAGATATCAGTCCAGGGTCTGGAGGGATTGGGCAAAGGTTTAGGCAGGCCCGCCAGACAAACATGGGATTCTTTAGAAAGAGCGCAGATAGTTGACAAAGACTGTGACATGTTTTGCCAAGGAAAGCCACCAGAACGTACAAAGGATCAGTTCTTTAGTCTGACGAATTCCACTGTGTCCAGCTGCAGGACTGACATGAAAAGTTTTGAGAACTAGTAGACGAACCTCAGGTGGAACGTATATTTTGTCATAGTAGTAGTACAAGCCTTGTTTTAGAGTCAAGGAAGGTTGTGAAGGTAGTGGTATGGATGAAGAATGTAATCGTAGGGAGTCCCAGACAGTCTGGGTCACAACCAAAAAATGGTTTGGTTATTCAATGGCACCGCACCATCTTCCTCTGTTATTGTGGAGATTGCGTCCGCTTTTCCATTACGTGAACCCGGAAGGAAGGTAATGTACAACTGAAATCGGACAAATAATAAGGCTCACCTGGCTTGGCAAGGTTGGAGAGGTTTAGCTGTTTTTAAATATTCAAGGTTTTTATGGTCCGTGAAGACGTAATAGGGTATTCCTTCGAGGAGGTGATGCCCTTCTTCAAGTGCGAGTTTGATAGCCAATAATTATCGTTCACCAACATCATAGTTACGTTCTGCGCTGGACAGTGTTCTGGAGAAAAATGTAGAAGACTGTCATGTTCCTGTCATTGTGACAGTTCTAAGGTGAAGAGGTGGACAGATTAGGAAGAGCCAGGATAGGAGCTGTCGTAAATTTTGATTTCAGGGTGTCAAAGGCCTCTTGGGCAGCCGATGTCCAATTGAATCTGACTGTTTTGAAAGTTAGAAAGGTGATAGGTTGTATGATTTTGGTGAAATTCCAGAGTCATTTTTTATAGAAATTAGCAAATAACTCAAATCGTTGTATGGCTTTTTTGTCAGTGGGGGTAGGCCATTGTAGAATAGAATCAACCTTTTTTGGATACATTTGCACATTATTCGGGGATATGATGAAGCCCAAAAATTAAACTATTGATGTCTCAAGGATGCATTTTTCTAATTTGGCATAAAGTTTGTGTTGACGGAGATGTGATAGCACAATTTGACCATGTTCATCGTGTTGACATAGAGAAGGAGAGTAGATGAGGATGTCGTCTAGTCCACAATAAATTTGTCCAGGATATCATAGAATATTACATTAATGAAGTGCTGGAAGGAGGCTGGTGCATTGCAAAGACCAAACAGCATGACTCTATATTCAAAATGACATTAGCGTGATCTAAAGGCGGTTTTCCATTCATCTCCTTTACGGATTCTTACAACATTATGTGCTTCCCAAAGGTCAATTTTACTGAATATTTGTGCAGTACGCAATCGATCCATTAGTTCAGAGATAAGAGGAGGGGGGTATCTTTTTTGTAGTTATTTTTTTGGGTCCCGGTAGTCGATACAGCGTCTTAGTCCCCCATCTTTCATTTTGACGAATAATATGTCTGCTCCGCCTGGGGAAGAAGAGGGTCTAATGAAACCTTTAGCCAAATGATGTATTCTTTGAGGGATGAAAGTTCTGGTTCTACTTATGTATATATCATTCCAAATGGAATGAGAGAGCCAGGAAGTAGCTCAATAGTGCAATCGTACACACAATGAGGTGGTAGCACATCAGCCTTTTTCTTTTCGAAGACATTGTGGAAGTGTTGATAACTCACTGGTAATTCAGAGGATGGATGGTTTTCCAAAGTGAGACAAAGTGGGGGTCTAGTGAGGCATTTGGTAGTACAATAATTGAAAGTAAAGATGAATGTTCCAGTCCCAGTTAATGACAGGATTATGGGTTCGAAGCCAGGGTAGAGGAATTGATAAATGGGGTGTACAAGTAGAAGGGTATAGTTGGTCTAATTGAATAGGATTACCCTCAGGAAGGCGTTGTCTGGCTTGGCAGTCTTTGTACATATTGGCTGCTTTACTACAATACAGGCATAAATTCTGGGCTCTGCATCTGGCCTTTTCTTCAAGAGGCTGGGGTCCTCTAATTAATCCAGTTTGCATTGGTTCTGCTATATTGGAGGCAGATGGGTTGAGGTCAGCGAGGAAAAAATTAGGAGAGCTTGAGGTAGGTATTGAGGAACCTTTTCTGCTCTTCTCTCTCCTAACCTATAATCTATTTGGGTAACTTGTCTGGTTAAGGCATCTAGAGAAGTGGGTACTCGAATACGTGCTAGTTCATCCTTGAGAGTGTCGGATAGCCCTAAACGGAACTGATCCAATAAAGCGGATTCGTTCCAGGTAGTTTCTGGAGCAATTCTTCTGAATTCAGTGATATACTCTTCAACCGGTGACGGAGGGCTTGAATAGTGTTAGTAACAGAGGAAACTCTGAAAGGGTCCTCATAAAGAGAATCCAGTGGTTGTCTGAAGGAACCCGAGGATTCCAGTAACAGGCTGTTAATATGCAATAGGTGATGAGCCCAAACCTGTGGTTCTTTGGTTAGCAAGGATATCACGGTATGGACATAGTCAGAGGCGTAATTCCGAGGTCTCAGGTTGAACAAGATCTGACATGAGGAGACAAATGTCTGGTATTTTGTTCTATCTCCATGTAATAGGTGTGCCACATGTGTTATGGTACATGTCGTTGGTGTGTGTCAGTGTCGACCTGTAAGTAAGTGTGTGTCAGTGTGGATCTGTATGTAAGTGTGTGTGTGGATCTGTATGTAAGTGTGTGTCAGTGTGGACCAGTAAGTAAGTGTGTGTCAGTGTGGATCTGTATCTAAGTGTGGATCTCAGGCTCATTCAAAAGAGAGAAAAAAAGAGAAAAAAAACTGTTCGGTTGGGCAGGTACTGTGTGTATGCAAGTGTATGTGTGTGCAAGTGTGACTGTATGTAAGTGTGGATCTGTATGTAAGTGTGTGTCAGTGTGGACCAGTAAGTAAGTGTGTGTCAGTGTAACTGTATGTAAGTGTGTGGAAGTGTGGATCGCTATGTAAGTGTGGATCTGTATATAAGTGTGTCTAAGTGTGGATCTGTAGTTTTTTTTACTGTGAGTTTTATTGCTGTGGAGTCTGTGATACACTGACATGCTGCACATTACTGTTTTTATATATATATATAAATATATATATATATAATACGTGTGTGTGTGTATGTATATATATATATATATATATATATATATATATATATATATATATATAAATATATATATATATATAAATATATATATATAAATATAATACATAATTTTCTCTGATTGAAAAATGCTCACATACATTTTTGGTGAAGTGACCCACCACAGAAAAAACTTGGACATCCCTGAACTAACACAAACCTTTTTGGTAAACATCTAAACATATTTATTTTATTCTAACCTACTAAACAAATAGACTACAGTTTCATTGGGAAGTGTTCTCAAAGCATTCACTCCGTGTTTCTTTGATTCAAAACAATATCATAACTGGTGGACAATAGATACTAAATGAAAGATTCCCCTCCCTCCTCCGTCAATTAAAACTCTCCAGCTCAGAAGAGGGGGAAAAAGAGGGGAAAAGGTGTGAACTGCTCTGGATTTGCTTGTTAATGGGATGCTAAACATGCAAATGAAGTCAGATATGCACACAGAAAATGGAAGGTAGAAAACCTTCCTAAAGGAACAGCAGGAATCTTATTAAATGGATTAATTAACCTCTTGACGCCAGAGGGAAAAGCAACATATTATTCTGCTTTGACAGAGAATGGGTTCATCATTCCCATTCTGAGCTTCATATTTCTGCAATTTACCATAACATTCTGAATATCTTTTTAGGAAAATAGACAACTGGCAGAAAACAAGTTGTACTCTTGCTATATGTTGTAGCTAGGGTTGCCACCTGGC
Source organism: Pelodytes ibericus (assembly GCA_036172795.1). NCBI lineage: Eukaryota > Metazoa > Chordata > Amphibia > Anura > Pelodytidae > Pelodytes > Pelodytes ibericus. The sequence continues at coordinate 34,850,628 of CM069865.1, forward strand.
CGGTATTTTACCGGCAGGCCGGTAAAAAATTGCCATGAGGCCGATGTTAAGTCTATGGAGACAGTACCAAGGCCGGTATTTTTTTAAAGAAAAGGTGGCAACCCTAGTTGTAGCATTGGTTCAATGCAGTAGGTAGTTCAGATTGGCATACTATGGTTTTTCCCAGGTAGCGTTCAGATAGTGGCCTAAAGCAGGGGTGTCAATCTGCAGCTTTCCAACGGCCTACATCTTCCACAACGCTCCGTCAGCTAAAAGGCTGTACCACTGCCCCAGAGGGCTGCAGTTGGTAATTTCTGTTGGCAGTAGCTAATGAAACACTCTAATGTGGAACAAAATAAGATGTCCTAGCTCTCAACTGCCAGAGAATGTGACATATGTCTTTAAACATCTAGAACCCCAAACAGATGGGAGAACAGATGCAGTGGTGGGCACTGGTGAAGATTATGCGTTTGACAACTTGGGTTAAGCAGTGTTTTTACCTCTCCCCACTTCTGAAACTTTCCGGACATTTTTTTTTATGTGGTCCTCAGTTGACCCCCTGAAATCCAGCACTTCACAACTCCTGTCTTAGTAGAAATCACTGTGTCACCAGCGTTCACAGGATGGCTGGCAGCACCTTTCTGTCTTTGAACTGCAGTCACCATTTCACTACCTATTTTCCTAACAGATGGTTTGACATGGCAGTTGTGGTTTGTTCTAAACACATATCTTCAAGGAAAAGGTTAAACAGTACTCCTCACTTGGTGAAAAAAAGTATCTCCAGACGTAATGAATTTAGAATCTTCAGATTTATTCACCATTCGGTTTCACCTCCTACCTAAGTGCTGACCAAATACGCCTTATGGCGCTTACTCAGAGGCACGTGGTTTATTCTATTTGCCATAAAAATGTCAGTTCTGGTTCTGATAAATGTGGAATTAATACATTTACAAAATGTATTTCAAATAAGGTAGGATTTTACAGCAGCTTATCTACCACCACTATGCGGCTTATGTATAAACAAGATGCACATGTCGATAGCACCTAATACTGGCAGTATCTCTGTATGCGGCTATGTATAACACAGACTCCGGACAGATGCCTGGAGCAGGGACAGGCACAGTCTCCGTACAAGGACACCAATGTCTGTGGCAAGGTCTGTGAAGGTCCATAGAACATCACTAGTTTGTTTTTGACACAGTCCAGTAAATGTCCATCATGAACAATGTTGGTGACTAACCTTGGCCAAGAGTCTGCACTCCCTCCGCGGGTCCCAAACTACTGAGTTGCTCTGGTGCTCAGTGCGCTGGAGCTACCCATGTATAAATGATCATGCACTTTTCATGTCCTGATTAGTGTCAGAAAACCTCAACAAAAGACTGTTTATTTATAGCAAAGAGTGATGTGCCTTTATTCCAACTTCCTGAAGGTATACAGTGCAGGAGATTATGTAACACCCTATACTCGTACTTATACAGGGAGTGCAGAATTATTAGGCAAATTAGTATTTTGACCACATCATCCTCTTTATGGATGTTGTCTTACTCCAAGCTGTATAGGCTCGAAAGCCTACTACCAATTAAGCATATTAGGTGATGTGCATCTCTGTAATGAGAAGGGGTATGGTCTAATGACATCAACACCCTATATCAGGTGTGCATAATTATTAGGCAACTTCCTTTCCTTTGGCAAAATGGGTCAAAAGAAGGACTTGACAGGCTCAGACGCCAGCAAGGTGGAGGTGGAGTACTGGTTTGGGCTGGTATCATCAAAGATGAGCTTGTGGGGCCTTTTCAGGTTGAGGATGGAGTCAAGCTCAACTCCCAGTCCTACTGCCAGTTCCTGGAAGACACCTTCTTCAAGCAGTGGTACAGGAAGAAGTCTGCATCCTTCAAGAAAAACATGATTTTCATGCAGGACAATGCTCCATCACACGCGTCCAAGTACTCCACAGCGTGGCTGGCAAGAAAGGGTATAAAAGAAGAAAATCTAATGACATGGCCTCCTTGTTCACCTGATCTGAACCCCATTGAGAACCTGTGGTCCATCATCAAATGTGAGATTTACAAGGAGGGAAAACAGTACACCTCTCTGAACAGTGTCTGGGAGGCTGTGGTTGCTGCTGCACGCAATGTTGATGGTGAACAGATCAAAACACTGAAAGAATCCATGGATGGCAGGCTTTTGAGTGTCCTTGCAAAGAAAGGTGGCTATATTGGTCACTGATTTGTTTTTGTTTTGTTTTTGAATGTCAGAAATGTATATTTGTGAATGTTGAGATGTTATATTGGTTTCACTGGTAAAAATAAATAATTGAAATGGGTATATATTTGTTTTTTGTTAAGTTGCCTAATAATTATGCACAGTAATAGTCACCTGCACACACAGATATCCCCCTAAAATAGCTAAAACTAAAAACAAACTAAAAACTACTTCCAAAAATATTCAGCTTTGATATTAATGTGTTTTTTGGGTTCATTGAGAACATGGTTGTTGTTCAATAATAAAATTAATCCTCAAAAATACAACTTGCCTAATAATTCTGCACTCCCTGTAATGGTACAATAAGAAACCAAGCATTATAGAAATGTTCTCATTACATCTCTCTATGTTACAGAATTCCTTTACACCAGTTATGGAGGATATTTAGTACTTCTACCACCATGGATTAGGGCTCTAAGCTGGCGGAACACTCAACATAGTAAAGTGATCCACTACTGTTTAGCGATATGTTGTTGAATAAAACTATTGTCTCGTCCTTATATAGGGAGTGCAGAATTATTAGGCAAATTAGTATTTTGACCACATCATCCTCTTTATGCATGTTGTCTTACTCCAAGCTGTATAGGCTCGAAAGCCTACTACCAATTAAGCATATTAGGTCAGGGCTTGACAAATTTAATTTAGTTTTAGGAGCAAGCTAAAAAATTTAGGAGCCAGACAACGTCACATCACAAAATCATAAACGCACGGAGACAGTCGCATACACCCACCTCACATCCACAGCCAGTTCCATTCACACATACATCCACAGCCAGTTCCATTCACACATACATCCACAGCCAGTTCCATTCCCACATACATCCACAGCCAGTTCCATTCACACATACATCCACAGCCAGTTCCATTCACACATACATCCACAGCCAGTTCCATTCACACATACATCCACAGCCAGTTCCATTCACACATACATCCACAGCCAGTTCCATTCACACATACATCCACAGCCAGTTACCTTCACACATACATCCACAGCCAGTTACCTTCACACATACATCCACAGCCAGTTACCTTCACACATACATCCACAGCCAGTTACCTTCACACATACATCCACAGCCAGTTACCTTCACACATAAATCGACAGCCAGTTACCTTCACACATACATCCACAGCCAGTTACCTTCACACATACATCCACAGCCAGTTACCTTCACACATACATCCACAGCCAGTTACCTTCACACATACATACACAGCCAGTTACCTTCACTCATACATACACAGCCAGTTACCTTCACACATACATACACAGCCAGTTACCTTCACAAATACATACACAGCCAGTTACCTTCACTCATACATACACAGCCAGTTACATTCACTCATACATACACAGCCAGTTACATTCACTCATACATACACAGCCAGTTACATTCACACATACATACACAGCCAGTTACATTCACTCATACATACACAGCCAGTTACATTCACTCATACATACACAGCCAGTTACATTCACTCATACATACACAGCCAGTTATATTCACTCATACATACACACAGACCAAAGAACAAAAATGTATTTCTTAGGGTGTCCTCCCTCCCTGCTGCTTACCTCATTGCAGGGGAGGGGGACATTTATGCTGGAGACCGATCTTCTTTTGGTTCATGCTAAATGCCGTGTTGTCACGTGACAATCGGCACTACAACGTGTTGCGCGAGGGGGCGGAGCTTACAGTCTGTGTGATCCGCACAGACTTTCTCCCCTCGCGCTGAAAGTAAAACGGATGGCAGCCGGCAAGGGCTCCCTGTGACAAACAGCACCCGGGCGCCAGGTCTGATTTCCTGGTCGCCATGGCGACCTGGCGCCCGGGGTTTGTCGAGCCCTGTATTAGGTGATGTGCATCTCTGTAATGAGAAGGGGTGTGGTCTAATGACATCAACACCCTATATCAGGTGTGCATAATTATTAGGCAACTTCCTTTCCTTTGGCAAAATGGGTCAAAAGAAGGACTTGACAGGCTCAGAAAAGTCAAAAATAATGAGATATCTTGCAGAGGGATGCAGCACTCTTAAAATTGCAAAGCTTCTGAAGCGTGATCATCGAACAATCAAGCGTTTCATTCAAAATAGTCAACAGGGTCGCAAGAAGCGTGTGGAAAAACCAAGGCGCAAAATAAATGCCCATGAACTGAGAAAAGTCAAGCGTGCAGCTGCCACGATGCCACTTGCCACCAGTTTGGCCATATTTCAGAGCTGCAACATCACTGGAGTGCCCAAAAGCACAAGGTGTGCAATACTCAGAGACATGGCCAAGGTAAGAAAGGCTGAAAGACGACCACCACTGAACAAGACACACAAGCTGAAACGTCAAGACTGGGCCAAGAAATATCTCAAGACTGATTTTTCTAAGGTTTTATGGACTGATGAAATGAGAGTGAGTCTTGATGGGCCAGATGGATGGGCCCGTGGCTGGACTGGTAAAGGGCAGAGAGCTCCAGTCCGACTCAGACGCCAGCAAGGTGGAGGTGGAGTACTGGTTTGGGCTGGTATCATCAAAGATGAGCTTGTGGGGCCTTTTCGGGTTGAGGATGGAGTCAAGCTCAACTCCCAGTCCTACTGCCAGTTCCTGGAAGACACCTTCTTCAAGCAGTGGTACAGGAAGAAGTCTGCATCCTTCAAGAAAAACATGATTTTCATGCAGGACAATGCTCCATCACACGCGTCCAAGTACTCCACAGCTGGCAAGAAAGGGTATAAAAGAAGAGAACCTGTGGTCCATCATCAAATGTGAGATTTACAAGGAGGGAAAACAGTACACCTCTCTGAACAGTGTCTGGGAGGCTGTGGTTGCTGCTGCACGCAATGTTGATGGTGAACAGATCAAAACACTGACAGAATCCATGGATGGCAGGCTTTTGAGTGTCCTTGCAAAGAAAGGTGGCTATATTGGTCACTGATTTGTTTTTGTTTTGTTTTTGAATGTCAGAAATGTATATTTGTGAATGTTGAGATGTTATATTGGTTTCACTGGTAAAAATAAATAATTGAAATGGTTATATATTTGTTTTTTGTTAAGTTGCCTAATAATTATGCACAGTAATAGTCACCTGCACACACAGATATCCCCCTAAAATAGCTAAAACTAAAAACAAACTAAAAACTACTTCCAAAAATATTCAGCTTTGATATTAATGAGTTTTTTGGGTTCATTGAGAACATGGTTGTTGTTCAATAATAAAATTAATCCTCAAAAATACAACTTGCCTAATAATTCTGCACTCCCTGTAAAGGCGGAGTATCCCTTATCCAGACATCCATTTTCCAAAATGATTAATAATCCCCAAAAAATTGGGATTTTGCCAAAAGTTGCAAACTACACACACAGCTGTCAGAATGTGAGCACACAACATTTTATTCAGTGTCCAGGCCCCTTAAACAGCTTATAGCCTTCCATGCATGCCCACATTCCCCCATGTGCACAAAAGGTAATAAAATGGCACATGTTCAGACTAGGTTATGACACCTTAAGGTACGAGGAGGGGAGGCGAGCACCTCTTAGATAATTACACTATGTATATATTTAGGTTAAGTTGTTGTGGCTGGCATGGGGTTAGTAGTTTTGTTAGGCTGTATTCGTTTATTTTATATATTATATTTAAGAAGAGTATGGTGGTCGGCTGATACAGCCTTATGTTGTTTTATAAATAAATTGCTGTGGCCTTTTTTGTGACCATCATCAGTCTTGTGTCCATTTATCTGGGTCAGGATGGGATCTTGGGTTGTGGGGGGGGGGGATTGGTAATGAATCGGGCACTCTATCGCCTCTGCATACATACATGAGTGCTGAGAGACGTTGATATATCTTATTGGTGAAAATAATCCGTTATCTGAAATGTTCTGTTATCCAAAATACTTCTGGTCCCAAACATTTTGGATAAGGAATACTCAACCTGTAGTTATGTCTCTAATGCATTTGATTTTCTTTTTGACAGAACTGAGATATGGTTCACTCTATTTGTTACTCATTGCTTTATTTAATATAAATCACTGTACACATATAAATTACAATTCCATGAGGGAGGAAAAAAAGCGACAACATCCAACTACCATAAAAGCAGCCCTCTTGTATACATTTTCTATAATCCCCCAACGAAGGGGACATTTGGTTGTCCTAATTTGAAAATATTGCTACTGACATATTTTGGCCTTTTATTGGAAATCAGTATTGTTCACACCAGCTTCCGTTATAAATTGCTTTAAAATTAGCCTCCAATAAGACTCGTTGGGGCCAAACAGTAGTTATTTTATTTGGCCCAATCAAATTATTAACATGCTAAGGCTTCACTGCACAAACAGGAGAATCTATCCAATAATTTGCCTTCACACTGTCTAGATTAACATGCACAGAGTACCCCTTTAAGACTTTTGGCCCTAATTTTAATACATGGTTATACTAACAAACCTCTTAGTCCACTAAGCACTGGGACTTAATCTCCCTCAATGTAATCCCTTTAAAAAAGAACTAAGCAGATCAAGGGGTGAGTCACAAGAAAAAGAAGTGTGTATTGTTTTAGAGGCTCGCTAAACACAACTGCAGAGGAAAGAAAGAAAAAACTTTTATTCAAATAGTAAACTGCGTGGCAAAAACAATTGCAGAACATTTAGTTAGTTCAGTAAAAAACTAATAATAATAATAACAAAATTGCTTTACTAGTACAAAAACTGCAACTTTTAGATTTCTTTTCACATAGCATTCCCTGATAGTCATTTAGTTGGTAATCGCATCACATCTGCATATAAAAAATAAAAGAGTATCTGTTGGTAAATGGTAAATTATAGCACCAGGGTCATGGAAATAATTTTTTAAGGGGATTTGTTTATGAAGACTGATATGATGACGTTTAGAAATGCTCTTTCTATTCTGAACCAGTGTTGGCTTCGGTTACGTATTAGTCATTCCCCAAATTAGCTTGTTTTGAAGATAATTTATCACATTTCTGTTGTGTTCGACTACAGATTAATGTAATGTAAATTTGCATTATTTCAAAAGTCTATACTTAGTATAATATAATGGGTGGTGAATACAAATGCAGGCCTGTGTATACTGGAATTTCCCCTCAATGTCTATTTTGGAAGGAAATTCGGACTTCTTATGACCTGATATGATAATCCCACAGACAGAGGCTGTACGCAAGTTTCTAGTGTGCAGGATTAAATACTGAAAAAAAGAAGAAGAAAAAGCACAGAGAATGTTGGCACGTACATACAAATATGTGGAACAAGTATAACTGTGATGGGGCACAGCTGCTTAAAATCAATAGTGCAGATTTAATAAGAATGGGGCTGCTTCACATAGCACAGATTTGCTACTTAATGCTTAATGAAAACTGAGTAACTTGCAAAAACATGAGTAGAGGACATGCCGTGGAGCCTGCACCAACTGCTCTTAAGTAGGGCCTAAACTCAAATTATTTATTTTCTGCCTCATTAAAACTGTAATTTGTTGTTTGCTCTGGCTCCCCGTTGTATGTTGTAGGCTGTATGAATGGTGATACCCTGGTAGGTCATAGACGTGCAGGGTATAGTATATAAGTTGTAAGTTTATCTTCTTCAGGTCGGCTACTCTCTAAGATCCATAGGTAATTGGGTCACAGGAGGACCACCAAGACTACACTCACTTTAGAACTGCACCACGCACTTTACTGTACCCTACTTGATCATTTGGATAGTTTTCACAGCTCCTCTGATTATTACATCTCCACTTCATTTTCACTTATATAAAGGGCTACACTACCACGCCCTCTCTTTTATAATAGTATAAGCACCTTTTTATCTATTTTTTTTTCTCTCCCCCCCTCCCCCACCAAGGCACTTGTACTAACTTAGTTTCCCATCCTATGACTCCGAATTATGCATCTGATTATGGTAGACAAATATACAGTATTTGGAGATGTATCTGTGCCGGCAAGTATGTTTAAATGTTGTTTGTATGTGTAATATGACTATTTGTAATTATCAGTAACTTTTGATAAAAATAAAATAAAGATTATTGGAAAAAAAAAAACCCCAAAAAACTGTAATTTAATGGAGCACCAGTTGTGCACCATTCAAAAGATGTTTCGCCTTTGGTTTTTGCAAAAGCAGCAATCTGGGGACTTCCATTTAAAGCCGCCTCACTCTGTGGAACCAGTACAAGACAGTCCTACAACCATCTCTCTCAGTCATTGTAGTGTGCGCAAATTATTCACGTTTCTCAGAGTGGAGATGATCATCACATGACTGTCTGTCACAGATCTACATAGCAGCCCTGAAGTCGTTGCTTGACTTCCTAATCAAATGTGAATTGCTTCTGAACTGTGCTCCATTAAAACAGAATGGAATCTGTCTAATCAAAAAGGGTTGAGATATTGTCTCATTTTCACCAAAATGCTAGGGATATTAGTTATCAATAATTTAATGGTATTCATTTTAATTCCAAGCTCCACTTGGATTTGAACCTGCAACCATGAGGACTGAACAGATTCTAAAGATGATACTTTCTTTCTCACTATCATCTGAAATACACAAATGTGTTGAAGGTTCCAAGTAATAAAATCCAGTCTATACATTGGTCTAGAAAATGCATAGATTAAACTATACTAATTTCTGATGATAGTAGGTTTTTTATGCATGGGCCGGTTTTTTATTTCCATGGGCCGGAACCTGAAGATCCAGGGCATTGCGAATCACCACTAGAACCTGGATACAAATATAAATGTTCCTAAAGGGCACCTTATGTGTGCCATGGTGGTGGGCAGTGATTTTGTACTCAAAGGATGTTTTTTTTCCTTAGATTTTTGGCACTATTGATTGTCCCCACCATATTACTTGGGCAAGGAAGTGGTAGAGGGTTAGGTAGAGATTAATCAGTATTTATTAAGTTTATTTATGTATTATGCCAGATACATTTGGCCATCCCCTGAGACAAGGAGGTTAATGGGAGCCAATATTTTTTTTTGGGGGGGGGGGGACACAGGCATTGCTCTGGCCCGTGGCCCCATGGGGCCATTTGATCATTTATTCCGGGGTCACGGGGTATTGTGCTGTGGTCCCATGGGGCCTACCATTTTATTTATTTAGTAGAAGAAGTACAAAATATAGAAAATACTTATTTTATGTATTTTAGAGGCCAACATGCTGGTAGCATCTCCAAGGCTAGATGGACCGAAAGTTTCTTATCTGCTGACACATTCTATTTTTCTATGAGTCAAATGGTGATGTTAAATATAGGAGACAAAAGGGAGCATACAGTGGATTAACTATTGTGATATGTAATGAAAATATGTAAAATTTAGATACCTCCTTTTGGTGACACACTCACATGATGATGAAAGAGTGTTTTTTTTTACATCTGGAAGTTATCTATGTCCTACCACGCTATATCTGTGAATCTAGATCATTAAAACTCAACCTCATGTGAGTGTGTCAAAATGTCCTGGCTTTAGTATTTAGTGGGGGCCATAGAATCTCCCCCACTGTACGCTACATGCCATAATTCTTCACTGACATAGATGTAGTTTATACGTTTATGCTGGTAGCAAAAGGACATATACTGAAATATTAAAAAGTGATAATATTGCAGCTATGCGTTTGTTTTAGTTTGGGTAACAGAATGGGGTCTATTCACTAAAACTGTGAAAATCAGACAATAATTGCAGAGGTGGAAAGATGTTTTTGCCTGGTTAAAAAAATGCTTTGCTTGCTTATAATTTTCACTCAGTATAACCATTATTTTATTCTGAGCACAGCTAATACCTCACCATCTGAGAACCAGGAGATGTGGTGATAAATGTTTTCACAACAAGTGAGTGCTGATCTATTTATTGTTCTTGGACAGTATGGGGTCTTGTCAAAAACCTGATCAATATCCGGAAATTGGATGAATTGCTTTGGGACTGTATGCAGTGCACGGATTTCTATTGAGTTTAACTATTAGCACAATGTCAGATCCAGTCAATTATTTCAGCAATCCCAGTATTGGATATCAGCACATTTATATTGATGATGTCAAGATGGTCCATCTCTGTATCACTCTATCATGTTATATTCCTGTGATAGAGTATTAATTCTCATTATGATACTTTCTGCATAAAAAATGACTGTTTTCTCTAGTAAAATGTTTAATATGGGGCAGGATTAAGAAATCCTGATTTGCTCTGATTTATGGTAAATAAAAAAATCAAGCCCCCCCAAAAAAGCTTTAAAAATATATGATACACCGCAGTTTTAATGTTGTAATTACGGAAGACCAGAACATCTTAAAATACATAATGATTATGCATATGAAGCCATCCAAATAAAGGGTTAGCACTGAATATTTGTTTTTGGTTTACTGTTGCTTTAATGCTATAATTGCTACTTAAATTACATAGGGGTCTACTTAATAAAGAGAGAATTGCAGTGAATTGAGACAGGAATTTCAAACTTAAGACCATTCAGCTGCATTGAAGAGCTTTTCCAACTCGGCTACATTGGCCTAAATTTTGAAATTCCTGTCTCAATTCCCTGCAATTCTATCTTTATTGAGTAGCCCCTCAATGGTTCCACTGGAAAGAGACAGAACATCTAAATAGATCCACTAATATGCAAACAATGCAGATAGGCTAGAGCAGGACATTGGCTCATTTAAGCTAGAAACTGTCTCTGATGAAATTATGAAATTACAGCAGTTTGCAAGAAACCAGGGATGCCCACATTAGCTGAGTTAAAGTCAATTTCCTCTATTTTGCTGCAGGAACCAATAAGAATAATACCATTCAAATGAATGGAATTTCCTTTCTCTGTAGTGATATCAACAGACAATGTGTTGCACTGTTAAACACTGAGAGCCTACTGTGTACAAGAGTAAGGTCACTTAGATTTCACACAATGTATTATATTCCAGCAGCACAGGTATACATGCAGATTAATCACTGCAGGAGGGTTTGAGTCAAATATTAAAAATATATGCATCAAATCATACTGGAAAAAAAGACTGTGCACTATACAAGCAGTAGTCTTCAACTTGCACCAGTTTGGGGACTAGACAGTCCCTTTAACCAGTTACTTTATAACTGAGCATATTTGTAGTTAAAAATAAAATCTATAAAGTCAGGGCTATTTGTCCAGTGGGCCCAGCTTCCTTCATTACAAAATGCATACTGTTTGCTTTAGGCAACTGTGTGATTTGTCATTTCTTGACTGATTGAGTTCATCCATTTGCCAAATTAATCACAAAGTAAATTTATTAACTCCCCCTCAAAAGCTATATGTGTTCTACTGAGCCATTCTACCCAAGACTCAAGGTTTAACTGTAGGATGATGCACATGAAAGTATTTTCCACAATCACTGAATGCAATAAGATAAACTCACAAGAATTGCAATCTGAAATAGTAAGAACTAAAAACAATGTATGCAAAGTTAAGCAATGGCATTCATAACATAACAAGTTTGCAAAATAGATAATGTAATCAGTGAAACACTCTGAAGCAGTCACAGATGATTTGCTGATGCCCTGGGGTTACATTTAGACAGTTAGAATTTCTCTAGACCAATTTTCAAAACTCATATTTATTATAGTAACTTATTTTTCAAGATAACGTTATCTAGATCACTGACATGCTTTGATTCACTTATTGTGTTCCAAGAATAACCTCTTTCTCTAATGTAACATTTTTCACATCCAACCTAGTTATTAAAGAGGGACTAAACCTTACATCTGTTTAATGAGGCAGAAGACCACCGATGTGTATCATTCAAAAGATATTGGGCCCTAATCTTTGCAAGAGCTAATGCTTGGGAGCTTCCATCTCACATCAGTGAAACACAGTTTCTCTCTGTCATACGTGGGTGCATGCATCAAACATGTGCCACGCAGCAAATAGGAGAAGAGATGTGTAGCACCAAGCTCCATGGTAGCCTGGGAGTCTTACTTAATTTAGTTTTTGGAGCCCCAAAAAAATAATCTAAAAGCCAGACAGCGACACATACACAAAATCACCCAAACATACACACAATCACATAGACAAGCACATGCACACAGACACACAATCACATAGACAATCACATGCACACACAGACCGAAAGCAGTTTTTTTTTTTTTTAACAAAGTGCATCTATCACTATGTCCCGCCTCCCGGCTGCTTTACCTCATTGCAGGGAACGGGGGAATTTCTGTTCCAGTCTGGTCTGTGCCTGTCACACAGGCACAGACCATCTTCACGTTCCAGTTGTGCATCAAGATGTCATGTGAGACCCGGCGCTCAGACACTATAGCACGGTGCGTAACGGGGTTGGGAAGGAAGGCTTTGCAGCCAGCACACACACTGCTCCCTTGTGCTCCACTGAAAAAATATGATCCCAGCAGTGAGGGGTGCCATGTGGGGATAACAATACCCAGACGCCAGGTCTAATTTCCTGGTCACCATGGTGACCTGGCACCCAGAATTTGTACTGTTCTAAATCAAATTGGAATTACTTGTGAATCATCTATGAATGCTTTCATCTTCACACACTTTGTTGCATGTTTAAAAAGTCTGAGATCAGCACTTATAAGTGCCTTTTCTTTGATGATTTCTATCAGTTTGTAATCAATTTGTGTTTTATATTCCAAATGCATCATCATTTGCAGCATTAATCCTTAGGTCCAAAATGTTAGCCCACTTCTTCAGTGTTATTAAACCATTAATCATTTGACTCAACCATCGACCATCTAAGGAGAATGTGTGTTGTCTGCAAAAAAACATTGCCTTTTGTATGTCACAAGTAATATTAGAAATACAAATGAAAATAAAAGAATCTCCAACAAGTGTCATGAGGCACTTCTCTCAAAGTACTGCATTAATTAGGAATCTGTTCTTTCATTTATAATTATAAATTATAGTGGTGCTAGAGGGAGGAAAGAGAAGTTATTTTGAATAAAATGCCCTTCAGACAGAGAAGTGACTACTGTCAATGTCAAAAGGTAAAGCAGAGAACTAGAATCAAGGAAGTCGTGTTGTTTAAGAATTTGAAAATTACTGAGAGATAGAAGGGTAATATAGAAAAGAAGTTGGGTCGACAAAGGTTTTTTTTTCCGATTTAGTTTAATACATTTCTGTGAGTACACTCTAACTACAGGCTTAAGTCAATCTAGCTGCTGGGGTGAATCCTGGGTGCTGGGCAAGTTTTATGAGCGCAATCTCAGTGCTGTGGCAAATTCTAGGAGTGCAATCTCAGTGCTGGCAAGTCCTGTTAGTGCAATCTAAGTGGTGGGACAAGTCCTGTGAGTGTAATCTCAGTGCTGGAGCAAGTTCTGTGTATGTAATATAACTACTGGGGTAAGTCCTGGGTGCTGGGGCAAGTCCTGTGAGTTCAATATCAGTGCTGTGGCAAGTACTGTGCGTGCAATCTAATTGCTGGGGTAAGTGCTGTTAACCCAGAGAGAAATTTAAGAGTGCTGTAAGAGCAATTTAAGGACTGGGGCTAGTACTGTGAGTACAATCTAAGTGTTGGGGCAAGGTCTGGGTGCTGGGGTTTATCCTGTGAGTGCAATCTAATTGCTGGGGTAAATACTAGGTGATGAGGTAAGTCATACAAGTGTAATCTAAGTGCTGGGGTATGTCATGGGTGCTATAGTAGGTAGTGTGACTACTATCTTAGTGCCGGGATAAGTCCCGGGTGATGGGGCAAGTCCTGTGTGTGCAATATCATTGTTGGGGTATGTCCTGGGTCCTGGGGCAAGCCCTAGGAGTACAATATAAGTGCTGGGGTAAGACCTGGGTGCTGGAGTAAGTCATGTGAGTGCAATCAAAGTGCTGGGGTTATTCCTGGGTGCTGGGGCAAGACCTGTGAGTGCAACATAAGTGCTGGGGTAAGTCCTGTGTGGGACTGTATCACCTTAACATTGTTTTTACTGTGAATGTGGAGAATAAACAAATACTGAAAATGATTTATACCTTGTGTTAGCAAAATTGCAAGCAAATGCCTAAATTAAAAGAATTATTGTTAATTGTGTTTGTGGAGTCTCCAGTTTATGACATCACTTGTGGTGCAAATTACACATTTCCCATTGAAAATAAGTTCATTTGCATACCAAGCCGCAGGTGATATCATAAAAAGCAGTCTCCACAGACACATTTAAAACAACATTTTCTCTTAATTTAGGCATGTGCTAACAATTTTGGCAATACAATGTAAATAGAAATTTCAATCATTTTTTATTCTCTACATTCACAGTAAAATCAATGTACAGGTGATGGATTCCCATTAATGGAAGGTGGATCAAGGGCAACATTGACTGTCAGTGAATGCAGAGACACTCCCAATTCATGACAGAACAAACACATATCATATTAAATCTGTGAACCAATTGATGGCACTAAAATATAGTGATGCACCAAAGTAGTGGTCTTTTAATCATATACTTTTATGTGAGATTATACATAATTGATATTACTAGCTATATGACACAAGTACTTAATGAGTGAGAATATACATCCATGGCTGTACAAGATTTTAACAGACCCTGTTAAATCAATACAGACATAATATGTATAGGTGTCTCAGGCAAATGAGGAGATTTAAAAAAACCTTGAAGGGTATATACACACACCCGCAGATTTTCCAGCTGGTCAAACCTACACTAATCAATCAAATGTAGGGTTGCCACCTGGCCGGTATTTTACCAGCAGGCCGGTAAAAAATTGGCATCAAGCCAATGTTAAGTCTATGGAGACGGAAGTAAGGTCGGTATTTTTCTGAAGAAAAGGTGGCAACCCTAATCATATGATATCAAATAGTCTTCCCCTTTGATGAATATAATACACAAATTTACGAAACCTGGTTGTCAGTTACTACCCGTTAAGCATTTAGGCATGTTAAGGCTATACAGGCTTAACCCTTATTGTTTTGAATAAGACTGCATAGTTGCCAACATCAGCCATGTTTCCAGGGACACATATTTGTTCCACATGCTGCAGAAAGAGCATGCAAAGTGCAGCCCGGCATGTAGAATGGATATCCGCACAGACACAATCCAATTAATTATTCATGGTAGCTCCTTTGAGATCTCCAACCTGATTAATGAATTGCATTTTGTCTGTGTATATATCCATCCTACATACACTGCATACTCTTTTCTGCAGCATGTGGAACAAATATGTGTCCCTGGAAACATGGCCGATTTTGGCAACTATGAGACTGGTATAATACAACTTAAAATGTGAGTATCATCTTCCATTCCATTAAAGCTTTAGAGTAGACCACAGGTAACACTTTTTCCACCGTGTGCCCATAATACAACATATATTCACAACATAAACCGCTGAAGTTCACAGGGTATTCCGTCTCACAACAAAACTAAAAACACATTGGGGTTCATGCCTTAAGCTAATTTCTGCAGCAAAGCTCTATACGTCCTGTACTCAGCAGGAACATTCCACCGGTTTCCATGGTGACTGAACCACTGTCACCATTTTGCCACACAACTGACCTTTATACATAAACCCCACTGTTTTTCTCCTTTGTGGTTGTGAAAGGTTAAAGTTCACAATGGACTCAGTAGGCTTTAAGCCTATACTGTGATGACGGTTAGATTTATCCTTGTATTCATGGTGTACCACCCACCTTTTAGAAGATCTCTCTACAGACTTGGGTGGGGATGTGATGCTGTTGGCCGCGTGAGTTTTCTTTTCCTATAACAAAAAAAAAAATGTGATGTGTAAACATGGCGCTATCAGCATGTGCTCCTGTTCATAAATCATGCTCCCAATTGATGTCAGGGGTGTGTGCCCCCTCCGCCGGTCCCAAACGTCTGTATTGCTCAGGGCACAAATGTAGCTCATGTATTAAGAACCTGCGCCAAACCCTGTTCATCTTTAGCACTGCAAAATGTCAGGATGTATAAAAAGGGTGCAATACATAACTAACACTGATTGCGTCTTTTTTATGTTTTCACTTCCTGACACTTTACTGTATGAGAATATTTCTACACAACCCCCATTGTGTCCAGGAAGGGGATGGGATGGTTCTTTGCGCTTGCTTCATTGCAGCCGCTTCACCCCGGCATCTCACGCGATGGCCTGTTCATTGTGCGAGAGGTCATCACAGAGACTTCATGGTGGGACAGTCTATTGCAGGTTCACATACAAGGTGAGTATTATTATTAGTAGTATTAGGACTTAGTGTTATTGTTAGAACTAGGGGTTAGCATTGGGGCTTAGGGGTTAGTGTTAGTACTAGGGATTAGTGTTAGTGTTAATATTAGGGCTTAGTGTTAGTATTAGGGCTTGGTGTTAGTATTAGAGGTTCGTGTTGGTATTAGGGGTTAGTGTTAGCATTAGGGCTTAGTGTTAGTATTAGGGGTTAGTGTAAGTATTAGAGGTTCGTGTTAGTATTAGGGCTTAGTGTTAGTATTAGGGGTTAGTGTTAGTATTAGGGCTTAGGGGTTAGTGTTAGCATTAAGAGTTAGTATTAGCATTAGGGCTTAGGGATTAGTGTTAGTATTAGGGTGTAGTGTTAGTATTGGCTTAGTGTTAGTATTAGGGCTTAGGGATTAGTGTTAGTATTTGGGGTTAGTGTTAGTATTAGGTCTTAGTGTTAGTATTAGGGGTTAGTGTTAGTATTTGGGGTTAGTCTTAGGGTTTAGGGGTTAGTGTTAGTATTTGGGGTTAGTGTTAGTATTAGGGCTTAGGTGTTAGTATTAGAGCTTAGTGTTAGTATTAGGGGTTACTGTAAGTATTAGAGCTTAGTATTAGGGCTTAGGGCTTAGTGTTAGTATTTGGGGTTAGTGTTAGTATTTGGGGTTAGTGTTAGTATTAGGGCTTAGGTGTTAGTATTAGGGCGTAGTGTTAGTATTAGGGGTTAGTGCAAGTATTAGGGCTTAGTATCAGTATTAGGGCTTAGGGCTTAGTGTTAGTACCATATTTGCTCGATTATAAGACGACCCTGATTATAAGACAACCCCCCAAACTTTGGATATTCCTTTAGGAAAAAAAACTAAAAGCCTGAATATAAGACTACCCTATAGGAAAAAAGTTCAACTTGTATATATTCACATGTAAATTGCTTTTTTAATAAAAAATTATATCAAAAAATGCATTTCTTGTTTTTATTTCATGTGTCAATGCTGCTTCTCTCTTTCCCTTGCCCCCAGCTTTGTCTCTCTCCCCCCTTAGTGTTGTCTCTCTCTCCCCCTCCCTTTGACTCCCCCCTTGCCTGTCTCTTCCCCCCCCTTGTTTCTCTCTGCTCCCCCCTCCCCTTTTTTCTCTCTGCCCCGCCTCCCTCCACTTGTCTCTCTCTTCCCCCTCCCTCCCCTTGTCTCTGTCTCTTCCCCCCTCCCCTTGTTGCACTGTCCCCCCCTCCCCTTGTTTCTTTCTGCCCCCCTCCCTCCCCCTGTCTCTCTGCCCCCTCCCTCCCCCTCCCCTGTAACTTGCTCCCTGGTGGCTAGTGGGGGCAGCCGGGGGATGTCTGCACGATTTGTGCAGACATCCTCCATGCTGCCCGACACCTCTGTCTATTATGACGGACAGCCGGTCCGTCATAATAGACGGCAGTGTCGGGCAGCATGGAGGATGTCTGCACGTATCGTGCAGACATCCCCAGCTGCCCGATTCTCTCTGGTGGCTAGCGGGGCAGCGGAGGATGTCTGCACGATGAGCGCAGACTCCCCCTGCTGCCGCCCGGCACGACCGCCGGGACTTTTATGACGAAGCCGGAAGTACGCAGACATTCCCCTGCTGTTAGAGAGGGGGATCCAGGTCCCCTGCAGCTCTGCTGGGGACCTGGATCCCTGTTTTATAATCTGACCTCAGTTTGAGGTCAGATTATAAGACGACCTCGATTATAAGACGAGGGGTATTTTTCAGAAATTTTTTTCTGAAAAAAACCTTGTCTTTTAATCGAGCAAATACGGTATTAAGGGTTAGTGTTAGTTTTAGGGCTTAGTGTTATTATTAGGGTTCGGGGGTTAGTATTAGGGTTCGGGGAGGGGTAACTTTTAGTGGAGGTGAATTTATTAGGGGGGGGTTTAATTTAGTTGCGTTTCAAACTGCCTGGCTGAACTGTCAGTGGTGAAACGGCCGCGGCGAACTGTTCTAGACGCTTCAGGAAAACATTGGTAATGAAAACAGATTTTCAAAATTACTTTGTAAAAGTGTCATGATGAAAGTGCAGCAGTGTATAATGAGGTGCTCCTGGACATATCCTTCATTGGAAGTCTTGAGAGGGTGAGAGCTTGGCTGTGTTTTTATGTCAATGAACAATATAAACCTTCCTCTCCAGTGTAACAAATCGAATGCAAGTTACATGAACCGAAAAATCTGTGATGTACCTTACTTACCAGTGATCTCACCAGA
Source organism: Pelodytes ibericus (assembly GCA_036172795.1). Classification (NCBI taxonomy): domain Eukaryota; kingdom Metazoa; phylum Chordata; class Amphibia; order Anura; family Pelodytidae; genus Pelodytes; species Pelodytes ibericus. The sequence continues at coordinate 34,869,192 of CM069865.1, forward strand.
ACCCCAGTTTAGTCCCACTCTAGGGGAGTAAAAAAAAAACTCTATATATACACATATGCACACTAATGTACACACTATATCACTATATACATATATGTATATATTATAATACACATACACACACATATGTACATATAGATACACACACACACACACACACACACACACACACACATATATATATATATATATACACACACAGGAAGATAGATAGATAGATAGATAGATAGATAGATAGATAGATAGATAGATAGATGTTTGTGGTATAGTGTTATTTTAAATAATGATCATGATTTTCCAGTTGTCAAGTCAAAATAATAAATATTAACGTTTTTAGAAGCCTACAGCTCACTTTGCTTTCAGTGGCAATTTCAGTGAGTAGGTGGGCTATGTCAGAAAATGAGTGTGCAGGGAATCAGGTAGATGACTACAATTACCATTTGTTATGTGAAACTGATTTCTTTTTTGACAGCAATTCAAAAAATAGAAGCAGAACCCAATCTTTTTCATACAGTAAAGATTGGGGATTCCGATCATACATATATTACATTTATCTCTATATAAGTGTATATAAAAAGCTATAGTGGTATTCAATGTTGATTTGCATGTCAGCACAAGGCTAGCACCAGGTAAGGTATAGATGGAAAGTTGGATTCTGAAGAATTCACTACCATCTCATAAAGTCAATGAAGATACAAAGATGGTAACGTAGGTTATCAACAAAAAAACTATTCCCTCAAAGTTAAACCAATGTTGAAAAACAACATAGAAACAGTAACAGATGACATAGAAGTCAGATTAAATGGTGTATAACTGTCCAGCTTTTTACATTAAACATACTAAATGCATGCTGCCATTGCATACAATCCAGTGACCTTCGACAGCACTGAAAAGGGGAGTTAAGAAATATTTTATACAATCTTCCCAAAATAAACTCTTGTCTACCTCGCTTACTTAATAATCATCTATGTGCACAGTCATATTGGTGTTTTCAGCAATAAGAAAAAATGCCTTTAAGTTTATATAACACGACTAATGAGAACATTGTGCAAACATGAAAACTGTTTTATCTGTTCCAGTATGTACCCTAGGAGGTCTGATCAGCACTTTGCTAGTGGATTGTATAACTGGCTGCAGCAATCAACTTTTTGAAAGATCGTAGCTGGAAATAACAAGAGATGGCATTTAGATGTACCTGTATTTATACGTTTACATTAATATAACATAGAAGTGCATTTGTCACAGGATTAGCAGGCAATCAGGAACACACGTGGCCCAGTTATGCCGTCCAGAGCTGTTCTATAGCATTACTGTTAATCAAAGCTCTGTAACTTCACTGGAGATACAAATTGATTACTCCTGGCTTGTGAAAAGCCACTTGGGAGTCAGCCTCTGAAAAAGCTGCTGAACGTTATCTTACCGGAGTGCTTCATCGGTTCAACTGCATTTACAGATCATGGCTGCTGTATTTAAACGTAACTTAACTACAAAGCTTTATATCAAAGCTGCATGTTAAAAGTGGAGACATTAGAATGAATGAATGAGCATAATTCTTAGAACAAGGGCAGTTATCGATTTGCAGAAAACACAGTGCAATAATAATTTTCTAGCTCCCCTTTTTATTCACACGTGTTTGCTCCGGATGGGTGGTCCCAATCATTTCTGGTCCAGCTCCTCAGTTGCACCTGCACAAAATTATTTAAAGATCAATTATGCCATCAAATCCCTCAATTTGGTAGTGCACATTAACCTACATAATCATTAACCTAATAATTGAAAAAATTCAAATAGGTATAAATGCAGCTAGTTATAGAGATCTGTGTGTATAGATATGTATTGTTTTAGAATTGTACAATTGTTACCTTGTGGGGCTCCTGTGTGTTGCATAATTAATGTCGGTTCCATGTGTGGCATATTTATTGGGCCCCATGTGTTGCATAATTAAGGGGTTCTTTTCTGTGGCATAATTATAGGGCGCTTGTGTGTGGCATAACTATGGGGCTCCTGTGTGTTGCATAGTTAATGAGCTCCTGTGTGTGACATCATTTGTGGGTCTCCTGTATGTGGCATATTTAATGGGCCATCTGACTGGCATTACTAAGGAATCTGGCATGGTATTGGAGGAAATCCAGGGGGGTGACACCATGAGTTACTGCACCGGGTGACACCAACCCTAGTGACGCCTCTGACGGAAACTATGTTCCCTGAACATATGTATGATCTTTAAATTAAATATATGTTTCTTCTTTATGATAGGTGTGCTTTAACATAAACCCGAGAGGAGAATTTAGTGTATCTTCACTTGGAAGTTCTCTACACAACAATGTAGTTCAATAGATCATATGAAATACACAATACACTGTGAATTCATTGGACTTCACAATGACCACTTATTTACTCATTATTGACTCAACATTTTTTTTTGTTTTTTGATTAGAAAGGAAAGGATCCAGAGATTTTTTTTAAAAAGATGGGGATATATAACAACAATAACATGGGAAAACTTTATTTGAAATGAACATCCGTCAAATATTTGAAATCTTGTGGAAAATTACATTAAACAAAAACTGTTTTTTTTGTTTATTTGAATGTATTAGTCACCTTAAAAGGTATCTAACGTTAATAAACAGAGCATGGCACACCTGGGGCCCCCTTGTTCCAACACTGACCAGACAATGCACTAGGTAAGGTAAGATGAAGAGAGCTCATACTCAACTCATAGGGATGCCTCGCAGTCAGTATTTTATGGCTGGCTTGAGGCCAATGGGGAGGCAGTAGAATGGTCTGTATTTTTTGGAAGATAAACTGTCCAAAGTTCATTTGATAAGGAAATTGAGGTGGTGAAATGAAATATGAGGAGGGGTAATATGGATGAAATTTGAGAGAGAAGGGGCTGACTATCTCCCAACTTCTGCCCCCCAGTGAATAAGGATGCTTGGTAGGTCAAGTGTCAGCTCTACCTTCACTAAAACCGTGAGCAATACTGCGCATGCTCAATATGCATTCTCTGCTGTCCCAGACCGTGCGAAATGAGATCGGGACTGGGATAATGCAGGCCCAAATCCTGCTGTCCTGCCAAGCTCTACCTCTGTCCTGCACGAAGTGGGACAGCTAGGAGGCATGGTTACAAGCTTGTAAAAATGACATTAAAGTGAGGTTAATATTTTAACAAGTTGAACCACAGCAATATATCACTAAGAAGATTAGATCCATAGTTTAAATGCAATATTCTTTAATGTCTATGCCCCTTCTACCATCTTAACAACAAATGTCTAGAATTTTCAAGGAAATGGTCATGAAAAAATGTAAATGTTAATAGTACAAAAAAATATATTTTTTAGTCTTCCTAGCAAAGTAATGGTATGCTAGGGAGCAGCCATCTTGTCAGATCTTCAGTTGGACAAATCACAGATCAAAACAAAGGAGAGGGAGGGAGCACTAAAATGCTTTCCCTGAATGTCACATCAATCTCAAAGCACCACTTAGTGAATGCAAAGTATTCTACACTGATGTCAGTTTGGGGCTCAGCAAAGTAACAAGAGAGCTCAAGGCATAGTCTGAGGAAAGGTCTCGCTAGTAGTGTCTGTGACCTGAGCGTTTCTGTTACTTTGCTGCTCTCTGAGGTCTTCAACCTTTTTCTATTGTGTGTGCAGTTTTTGTCAGGAACAAGAATGTGCTTATTTGTGTGATTCCTCTGTAAGGCTGACTTGAGAGAGTGTTGCTGCTAGAGAGGGAAAAATTTACCATATTTTAGATTGACTTTTTTTTATTTAAATCATAACAATTTTCCTGTATAATACAATGACATTCAATGCCAACATCACAAAAAACTAATGTCAACATTTTACAATTAACAAGCTTTAAGTTATCATTCTATCATGTCTCAGTTATCACTAGTTAAACCACTGAACATTTTATCACTTGTGCTTCTATCACAGAAGTACGCACCAGCATTGTTTACCGTTCAATTGAATGATCTTTACAGATCTGGGGTAGCAGGGTAGCATTCATATTAGCTTGTCTTAGCTGAGAGTCACAGGCGAGTGTAAATCCACATTTAAATTGATGGAGAAGAATTTGTTAACTGAGCTCCACCTCCCAGACCAATAGCGGTTATTCTCGTTGCAGACAACATCCACAGTCAGAAATTGGAATAAAAATTTCTTAACCCCTTAGTGACCTGACCTTTTGACTTTTCTTTTTGACAAGGGCTGTTTTGACATTTCTGGGGTGTTTCTGTTTAGCTGTAATTTTCTTCATTCTGATATACTGTACCCACGCAAATTATATATTGTTTTTATCACCATAAGAAGGGCTTTCATTAGATATCATTATGTTCATCATATCTTATAATTTACAAAAAAAAATCAACTTTTTCTAACTTTGACCTAAAAATTTTTTTACACAAATATAATCAATGAAAAAGAACCCGTCTAAATAGTTTATAAATTTCGTCCCGAGTTCAGAAATATGCTTGTTTCCATGTTGTTCTGCAGTTTTTTGTGAGTTATAGGGCAAACGTAGTGGGGAGTGGGGGGGTTTCCTACAGTGAACTTTTGACCCCAACCCGAAACCTACATTTAACCCAAACCCTTATGTTAACCCTTAATTTATTATAATTTGAATTTAATTGTAACCCTATCCCTTATGCTAACCCTAATTTAATTGTAACCCTAACAATTATTGTAACCCTAACCCTAGATTTTAGCTAATCTTTTTATTTTTTTAAATTTGTATTGCAATGTTGCTGACTGCCTCTAGATTTTTTTTTCACTTCCAATGCTCTACCCACAAGAGGGCAGCAGCCATATTGGAGGAGAAAATTGTGGTGCTGCTCTATTGCCTCGATGTCGAGGCTTTAGGCAGCACCACAATTTTCTCCTCCAATATGGCTGCTGCCCCATTGCCTTAAACAATGTCATGAATACACTACTGAAATGGTAATTTCTACCCTTGGTATCAGTAGCGTATAAACTATTAAGCCCAAAATACAAAAAATCAGTATATACATAAAATCAGTATATACATATTACGTGTCATCTTAGACCACTGCAGTAATTCTCATTAGTGTTTAATATAGCACTGCCTGATGTGTGCTCGAAAGAGAATGGTGACCCTTTTAAAATCAAGAAATCTCTATAATTGGAATGCATCCAGACCATTGAACCAATTGACTAAAGTTCAACTTGGGTAAATTTAGCCACACCCGCATTGCCCATCTTGACCTCGGACAATGAAGTCCCTATTCATTTTTGCAAATTCGAGATATGGTAAAGACATCCGAAATGGAGGGGAGTGAAATTAAACTGGCCTCCCATTCAATTCAATGGGGGAATAAAATAACAGTTTTTCAGGATAAGTCTAACGATAATTGCCGAGTTGGTCGGAAAAAACTTTCCTCCAGTGAAGTGAAGTGGCCGGGTATGGCAGTAAACTTGTGGCTTTATTTTTTTGATGGTTATTTTCCCTGGGCCAAACATGAGGATTAAGGGCATTGTGGATAGTTGAGGGACATTAAATCAACCCCTTAGTGATTGGACTCTTTTGAAAATGGTGTACCTTTTGTGACAATTGCTATTTTAACATGCCTGTGGTGTTTGTGTTTAGCTGTGATTTTCCTCTTTCTCATTTAATTTACCCACACATATTATATACTATAGATAATATAATATATATAGGTCGGGGGCAAATTTTGTACCTGGCACGTCCATTGTCTTAAAGGGGTTAAAAAGTTTTCCCACAGTGATTTTCACTTCTGACCCTCATGGCACTCTCAAAGGGTGGGCTTATTCATATTTTTTTTATTGACTTCATTCCCCAGCACATTAGAGGTAAGGGGGAGTAGGCATTTAATTAAATGTTTTTGCAATTTATTTTATGGGTGCCTTTTGGGCAGTCCCAAAGGCCCAGCCTCTGGCCCCATTGATGTTCTATACTACAATTGAGAAAATTAGGAGCCAGTAGGATTTTAGGAGCCATGTCTCTCATGAATTATGAATTATAGATGGACTACAACATTAAATAAATACACAATGGAACATGCACCACATACTCTTCATAAGTAAGTTAATGGAATTTAAAGGCATGTTATATACCCTATCTCATATAGTAACTTTCTGTTAAATTATGACTTTAAAGAGCCTGTTGAGTTCTTTGGGGGCATAGTCAGGGTAAAATAATAGCAGGAAAGTGTTTTTGAGTCTCATCCTCTAACACAGGGCTTCACAAACCAGAAATGTTTATGCTTGTACCAACCTTTTTGGAGCACGTTAAATAAAATAATATCTAAGAATTAACAAAACCACATTGCTGTTTTATTCAGGGACACACATATATAAAAGACACAATGCAGGGCTGCATTGGCTTAAAAGAAGGCTGCAGACTGATGTGTTCATCTCTTTCCTGGAGCCTATCAAAATAGTTTCAAAACATATAAATGTGCTCACAGACTAACCTTGTGCACTCTTCTGAGGTAAAATTATTTTATTGTGGCTCTTGCAGCAAACAATGTAACTGAGGCCTTTAGAACCATGAAGCAGTTGTGTGAATTTGCAAGCAAATCCATAAATTAAGAAAAAAATTAAAATATATACACACTATAATCAATTCATCAGTGCAATATGTAGCAGTAATACTAAATAATATAGAAAAGTTTGTTATGTTTGATTTGTTATTGAAAGTTGTCTACTTTCACCCACTCATACTATAGTTAACATAAATGTTGGTCACTTAATGTACCAGCTAATAGAAATCAAAATGGTGATGGGCAAAGTTCAAACCACCCACCACTATCCTAAATTGCTCTCTCAGACAGCCTGGCAATTTGTTATTTCTTTATTCACTTTCCCTCCTGTCTCCTCCATTTCCTTTCAAACTGGTTTATTTCACTCATTAATTTCATGAAGAATAACCAATTGATACAATTTCTTAGATATTAGGGATCCAGCTCAGAAACTATGGCTTGTTATTTTGTTTGCAAATAGACAGAGGTAGGTTTTCTTTCACAGCTACTGCCAAAATTATGTCACTCCACAAAGCTCCAAATGAATGTTATATATTAGGTTCATAATATGATTCTTTGTAATAGAAATCAATTATAACTGCTAGGAAAAGCCCTAAACTCCCACACACAGTTAACTGTTAAGCTTACGTACATGTTCTTGATGAAGAGGACTAGGATGCTATTTACATTATTATCCCTTGCTTTTGAAGTAAATTATTAGCATACCGCGGTACATTGTTGGCACAGTGACCCAGAGATCTCCCCTGGGAGCAGGAAGGTGGTAATCCCAGGATTTAGCAGGTGGGGTGGCCTGAAAATTGTATAATACTTGCTGCCAAAAAAAATGAGGCCTTGAAAAGGTACAATTTAATCCAAAAATGGGCGGTATCACCCCAGAAACATGCGGATCTGGGCAGGAAGTGGGCAGAGCATGACCCATATGCCTGCCAAACCCTGGTCTTCCAAACTGTACTTTAATGGGTCACATAACTGTTTAAAGGTGAACATTGTTGCAAAACCTACTATCTACGCACAGTCACTGGTCCCTCTATCTACTGCCAAAACATTTAAGTAAACATTTATTCCCTTCCCGCCAAAAAAGGAATATACTAATCTTAAGACCTCACACTTTTAATATAAAGCAACTGCATATATTTGCAATAGAACTCCCAGGAAAGCGTTAATACAGCACTTTCATGAAAGCATTATAACTGCTCATGTCCGGATAAAAAGTAAGTCGCCAAACTCATTAAGAAAGATTTACAGCTGAACCACAGGTTTACTGAAACTGAAGGGAATAAAAAAAATAAATAAATAAAAAAGAAGGGGAACAAAAGGGAAAGAATGTCAGAACTTTTAATGATTCTAGTTATAATTAATTAAAATATTGTCACGATAAAACCGAAACAAGCCAATGAACTGCATTTGAGAAGAAAGCGGGAAATATAGATTGTTACTGCAAATAAGACCCAAGAGGTTTATTTTATCTCTATCTATCTATTTATTTTATCTCTATCTACCTCAAAATATCATATTTATTTTTCTAACTAGACTAATGTATATGTGTAATGTATATGTGAAATGCTCACTATTTCAGATACAAAGCTGTGTAAACTACCATGAAATGGAAGCCAGCCAGCCTGCAGTATGAATAGCTCATCTTCAACATAAAGTAATTTACATGTTGCAGAGCAATACACCAAAATGCAATTCTTAGTAGCAACAGTGTGCATTGCCTATAGGAGATGCACTGACTGCAGTGTTATGTATAATCACGCAGGAATCCAAACAGGGAAAAGAACAATGCTACTGCACTACACTGACTCAAATACTACACTTACATGCACAATACACACAATAGTATACAAACAAAAAAAAGACAGTGGATTTAAAATCATAATCCAAATAAGCATTTTCTATTGTATGATTTGGACAAGGAATACTTAACAGGATATTGGCTCCTATTTGTTACTTTGCCGCTTTCTACCAAAGGTTGAACTGGAGTTGGGTTAATAAAATGTCTGACCTCCTCTAACACCTTAAAAAAAGATAGCAGCATAGTCTGCATTGTGTGCGAATTAGATGTTAGGTGAAGCTAGTATCATAGCCTGCTGAGAGGGAACCCAGGACATTGCAGGGAAGTTTAGTTATTTTGATATGGTCAAATCATATTACCATATATAACATCTTCTGTTTCTATTATACTTATGATAAGGTTGAGAAATAATGCTGATAGTAAAATGTATCAGTTGCTTTGATCACAATAAACAAACAAAAAAAGTCTGTTTTGATATTGGTAATATGATTTTACCATATCATAATAATTAAACATCACTACAATGTACAGGTTCATTACTAACACATCTGAAGCACTACATCAAATGTAGTTCAACTAATGCCATCGATATTAATATTTCCTGCCAATTACCATTAACTTTTGAAATTAATCTGGTTCTGAACGACCACTTTGCCCCTTAGTAATACTTCAAGAATACATGTACCACAGGCTGAGAATGTATTCTTGTAGACTCTCTTAAATGAATAGAACCTACAACACTTAAGTTATAACATTACAACATATTAAGGTTCTGTTTCTACCCAAGTGTAGTCAGTGTAGTCAATTAATAAAATAGTAATATCCAGCAACACAAAAGTATGTGAAAAATAATAATACAATTCTTTATTTCCATCAACTGAAGGATTATGCTCAGTGTGAAGTATTTACTTACTGCCAGAAATAGTGCTCATGTAATATTACATAGTGGGTGGTTATTAGAAATTAATATTTGTTTTGTTCATGAGTTGCATAGCACTCTGGCTTGTCAAAAAAGGAACCACTTCATCCATCCTGACTGGATTTTACTTCCAATATGCAACAGTGCATACAAGTCTTAACTCAATGGAACCTTCAATAAAAACAATCCCTCGAGTTAGGTATAAGCATTACATCACTGCACCTCCTGCAGCATAGTGCTCACATCTTCCAAGATGGCAGAGCACAGTCATCACACAGTGCTTAGCACACTAAATACAAAAGGCAGTGATGTCATGATTTTGGAGTGGATGACCACACATCCGTGTCTGATGCTATGTTTGTAGTTTCTCACCATTATGCATTTGGCATGGAGGATCAAAGCCAGGGCATAGAAGAACGGCATTAGAAAAAAAGCATTCTAGCTAGCACAATGTATGCATATGTGTTTACCCCAATTAAAGTGAGACCTTGTCATTCTTACATAAGAGGGATAGAAGCCCACTAGTAGTGGGATGGTTCAAAAGTCATTCTATTTATTTTGAAAGTTAAAATTAGACTTTGAGGCTGCCATGTCATGAGGTAGAGAGATTGGCATGATAAACGCATCTCCACCTGGGAGAAGAAGCTCTTCTATGTGGTGTGATTGACGTGGCCACACACCAATGATGGAAAGGGTCAGTCACTCGACTGGCGCTCTCAGTTGTCACGACGTACAGTTCTGTCAAATGCCTTCCCCTTAGTTATTAATAATGCTATTGCAAAATCCAAGCTGCCATATCTGTTAATGTTGCGCAGTAGGCATCTTTAGGATTTAACAATCAATTTATACTGAAATCTCTACTAACACATTCATTCCACAATCTTGTGCAGATTTTTTTCCAATATAAAAAAAAAAGCTTGCAACATCCTGCCCTTTCTTACAGATCCCATTTTGCTTCCTTTTCCTCAGATGCAGCCTAGTAACTGATGGTTGGAGGCTGGCGACAGGCTCCCTGGAAAAAAAAAAGGAATTATTCTTGCATGCGCTTCTAAAAATAGCACTTGTGATGCTTAGGGGATGAGCAGAATACTGAATGCAGGAGGCTCGGGACTTCCATATTGTCAATCACAACAAGATGCTTTTTTTTAAGACGCACGCTTGAAACAAGTGTTAGCACTGTTCAATCACAGGTGCTCTTATCAATGCATTCTCAGGGAATCTGGCATTTCCCAAAGTTCTGAATGCTAGTGCTACGGATCAGGCTGATAATAATTCAAGTCAGAAATGGTACTGGCAGGCTTCCCAAATAATACTGGTAAAATATTAGACATTTAGCTGTAAAACCACCACATCTTTCCAATTCAATAAATTTCTGTTTATCTTTCTTTTAATTTGTGCATGATTCTGAACAGAGTATGCATTATTTGTATAACGATCCACCAGGTTCATAGGTTGGTTGGTTCCCAGAGCAGGACGCAGACAGCCACAATTTGGAGGTGGACATTGTTAAGCTGAAATCTAAATCTAGAATGAAACCCCCAAGCTAAAGCAACGAGCATCACCACGGCAACCACATACGAGGATTTGAGTTGTGATGGTGACCATGTTTGGAATACCTAGACACTTAACCCATTAGCTACCCTGGGAGTTGTGCCTTTGTAGTTTCGTAGAAATCCCTGCATTTACACTGGCCTCTCTGATGTTCAGGTGACCATACTCCTTGTATCCACCTTGGGTGAAGGACAAAGGAATCCAACTCCCTTGAGTCATAGCCAGATTCCACTCGTCGGGGATGTCCTATTCCAGAAATATGGAAAACCCCATGTAGCAGCTCTCATTGCACGTCAGCAAACCTTTTACTGTAAATGGATAGGCCATTATGTGCTGTGGTCAACGAAACTTAACACTAGGTAATGTGTGAGTCCAGCAAATATATGGAAATAATATGAACTTGTATTTTACAAGCAGTACCACAGTTAAAACTGTCTAATGTACAGCTGAGCCCCAGGGTAATGCAGCATTTCATGCAATGTCTTCTACGCTCTGAATACAAGCAATCAAATCTGTGTATGATGAACTGTATGCTTCAAATGGTCATGCCTAAAATAGACATTTTTCCCAGATTATTATTTATATGTATATATATATATTTATATAAAATATATGTACATATATACATAGTATGTTTATTTTACAGCCTCTTACATTGTCAGTTTGCATGCCACTGCTTCTCCATTTCATATATATCAGCAAAAAACACAGCCAAGGCTTTAATTAGCTATTGCATCTTGATTTTGCCCCTCCTTTTAGCACATATGAGGTGTTATGGGGTTATTAAGTTAATGAGTCAAAAAAAGATTTAGAACTGATTTTTGGAGTCTCAGTTTTTCACTATCAAGTATCAACATGTGGAATACAGATGTATAATCTGTGCTACTTTGTCAGTCTCAAGTCCTGTATTTTGTGGGTTCAGGGATAATAAATTGCAGTTATCCGGCGGATTAGAACAATGTTGGATATTTGTACGAAGGGCACTGTAAAGATCATGCCATGAAAGGAGATGCTCCTGAACCCCATTAGTGATGCATCATTTTGGGAGATCTACTTCTTAATGAGGGAACAAGGTGGTTTTGTATTGCACGCATCTTGCATATTTAATGCTTCCCCATCACACAGTAAAATATTTATGTTTGTATATAAAAAGAAGGAACTGACTGCCCGGAGCCTGTGAAGTGTAAATGCCAGAGAAGTGCTGGACAAGACGTTCCCAGACATTTGCAACTCCATGGAACTAATAAGCAGCTCATGCTGCCCGTTCATTAATCAATAGAAAAAAAAAAGTGATCTAAATATAGAAAGGTCCATCAAACAAAAGCTTTGGGATTTTTTTAATTACTATTTTTTCTGAAAGTCTTGGAGGATTCTGTATTTTTTGCTCCTAAAAAATGACTTTACCCATTTGAGTTACAGAGGCCTAAATGATTTAAAAGCAAGAATACCGAATGTCTTAATATACAGTTGCTAAATGCATCTTTAAAACTATAAATCACCCCACGTAAAGATTATGTTCTTGAGAATTATGTTTCTACAGGAAATCATCACTAAAAATCTACTTCATTATATTCTTATTACGATATCTTCTAAGATTAATCAGCTGGATCTACACCTGGCTACATTGTACCTGCTGATCTTAGACGGGTTTACGATATTAAACATATGTAATTATTATTATGTTCTCTATTAGCAACAGTTGTTTCAGACAAGAGAGTCATACGCAATATCTATTTTTTTTCCACACTGCCACAATGAAAAGCTCTTAAGAGTATTATTAATGACGTGCTTAGGAAACCGAATACAAGTGTTTTGATTTAAGAAATTATTAATCGCCGTATATTTTTGTTGTTGCTGCTGCCCTTTCAGAATTGATTCTCGTCAGAAGTATCCAAAAGGTTACGTGGAAAGGGGATTCCCAGATCCATGGTAGAGGTCAGTTTTTTTTTTTCAAATTGTGTGACCTTCTAGTAACCTATAATATGCCTTCTTCATCATTAGGCCCTAAACCATTGTATTACAACCATTTAAAGCTGCTACTTTTATGATTATAGATCATATACTATTTAAAATAAATATATAATTATGGCTACTTATCTTGTTTCTGAGTTTAGCGGTACATACTGAAATAAGCCTTTTGAGCGCAGGAGGGGAGGGCAATGGACCACTCTCCCTTTTCCCCAAAGAACCTTAAGGGTTAAAACAGTATGCAAAAATAAACTCTGGAACAAAGAGGGGTGAATAATAAAGCAGAGTTAGCCTGTACCGCAGTACTGCTGAGAAATCCTTTTGCGCATGTCCCATGGCACTAAAAGTGTTACCTCAGTATGGAGAGATATAGAACTAAACTCAAAAGGAATGACTAATGATAGATACATACAGCAGTATCCCATTTTTTTACCATGATAAAGTCACTATTCATACACCTCCTCTCTCCTGCATCCTAAATAGACATTAGAAGTGCTTATTAAATAAGCAAAACTCACCGTACTTATACTCTTACTTTCCTTTGATACCCATATTATCTTCCCTCTCTTCACCACTGATTATAAGGGAAAATACAGTGTTGGTAAGACCAAAGGGCTGAGTGCATAAAGGAATACAACAAGTCTCAGGAGATGCTGTTGACCTTGTCATTAGTACAGTAACAACGACCTTCAGTCAAACCTGTACGGTGAAATTCTTTGATCATGCATCAAAAAGATCCGTAGGGCACTGGACATATGAAAGGGAATACAAACACACTGCTTTGTAAAAGGCAACAAAGACTGCAGCAATGATCTTGACTTGCATGAAAAAGCTCTCACTGCAGAATGCAGGAGTCACCTTGTCAGTGCAGTCCCATCACTCACTGAACTGAAACATGAACACATGTCCTATCTTTATATTCGCACTGGAAGGTCTCAGAATTCAACAATCACCCAATAAATCACTCTTTTCACACTCTCATGAGAAAACCCCAAAAAATCATTAGGAGTTGGAGAAAGGGAATAATTTGATCACCCTCTAAAGAGCAAGAATTATAATGCCGCGGGAATATGGTGCAAATTTAAACTGAGTTTTCATCACCCTAACAAGACCAGAGGTCAAATGCTGCAATATATATTGGAGCAAGAAAGTCAATGCAGCAAGAAGGCTTTATAAAGTGTGTGTAAAAGGAAGGGAGACAAGGTGAACAGCAAATTACTTAGCCCTATATATTAAAATCAATTTCCCATAAAAACAAAACATCAGCCTAATGTTCTGAAGGGTGAGTCATGTGAATGAATCTGCCGGCCGGCCTTTAAATGAAGAAGCCAGTTTAAGACACAATTCCTGCTCAATGTGACCTTGGGCAGGACACCACTTTCCCCTTGGTTCTGGATTCTGCACATCTTATCCCTTATCAGTCTGCAAATGTTTTAATTCTCAGAGCTACAAGTATTTAAAAAGAAATCATTTTTTTGGACAACCCATTGAAGTCCAAGGAGAAGGATGACTCTGTGGAACATGCAAAGGAATCGAAGCATTTGTTGCGCTGCAGTGCTAGCATGCAGAAACTGTCTTAGGTAAGAGGAGGTCAATGAGATCAGAAATCTAAATATGTATTACTGCCCAATGACACCAATTAACGCAAACTGCTAAAGAAAAATGCTTTTAAAAATGTTTATGTGAACCACAGTATAGAATCTTAAATGGTCATACCTGGGGATATAAATAAAACCCCCTTAGATATGACTTGGTGCAACAGAAGTATTGTTACCTCTAAATAACCAAAGGATTTGGCAGGGAATCATTATAAACCGTGACGGTATATTTTAGTCCTGAATTTGACCTTCCAAGCAAATAAGGCAAGGCTGATTAAAGTACTACTCTAGAAAAAGAGCTGAATCCCCCCCCCCCCCCATGTCTAAAATATATATAATATATATATATATTTATATATATATATATATATATATATATATATATATATATATATATATATATATATAATAGAATATATATCTAAAATATCGTATCCATTTACTTTATTTGTGTTTAGCAAAATGCAGACTACTCTATGCTTATTTAGTGTTCTGCAGCTATTACCTAAAACAGTGATGGATACCATGGCACTTCAGCTGTTTCTGACGACAAATCCCATGATTCTCAGCCAGTAAACAGGCTGGCTGGCCATACTGGGGGCAGTATTCCACCATAATTATATTGCTTATATCTACCAATCAGCATTGCAGCTACACACAAAATCATTCAGTACCAATTAAGGAGTCA
Organism: Pelodytes ibericus; assembly: GCA_036172795.1. NCBI lineage: Eukaryota > Metazoa > Chordata > Amphibia > Anura > Pelodytidae > Pelodytes > Pelodytes ibericus. The sequence goes on from CM069865.1 coordinate 34,884,234, forward strand.
GATCTGCAAACTACCCATTAATCTGATTATAGTCAGTCACCCAGCAAAATATGCCCCTGTGCTACTTACATCTTTACCCTTCGACTGCACAGACCTTCTGCGTGGGGTACAGAGCATGCAAAACCTGTGGGTGCACAAGGTTATATCAATCAAAGCCTTCTGTCTTCAGAGCAACCAGAGACATTTACCACAGTCAAATGTGGTCCACTGTGACTTGCTAAGCTCAAAACAGCATCAGTTGAACAAGCTTTGTTAATCCATCCTCTCCAGTAGCAGCAGAAAAACAACAGCTCTTAAATAATATAGGGAAAAAATCCAGAAAGATTTGTAGGTTTTGTTTTCTCCCCCTGTCTCTGTCTCCCTCCCTTCTACTAACAGATAACAGCACCTGGTTCAGCCTGTAAGTCCCATAGAGGCTGGAGCAGTCTATAGGAATGAGTCACCTTTCTGTGGATTCACAGGACATACACTGAATCCCAGCACATCCTCCTTCCCAAGTCTCCACACCATTTCCTCAGCATCAAGAACAGCAATAGCAGCAACTGCTGCCTAGGGAGAAGCAAATTGCCAAATAAACATGCCCAGGATGGAAAAGGGAGAGAGATAGAGAGAGAAAGTGTGCTGGGGAGAAAGAGGAGGGGGCAGGGGTGTGTGGAGAGGCTCCCACCTCTCTTATTTTCATGCCGGGGATGTGGCTACTTACTTGGCTAAGATATGATCACAAATCCAAAATGACTTCAATTACACGGGAGCAGAGTAATCACTCTTCAGCATCTGGAGCAGATTGATAAAGCAGGATACATTACAGGAGTCCCTCTGCAGACTGTACCATCGTAGCCAAGCAGGTAGGGGAGGAAGGGAACCAAAGTTGACTGTCACAGCATCCCAGTGGTGCAGTGAGATCACAGGGGATATGTATAAGGATGTTTACTGCCAGCAGTGGAAGATTGGTAGAGAAAGAGGGATGCACAAAAAGAAAAGGGCGGGAGGGGTAAGATTAAAAAAAAGAAGAAGCAAACACATGCATGCAACAGTGTTGGGCAGGGGGGAAAGAAGCCTGTGGATGTGGACTGAACCATTATCTGGTCATTTGTGGCTTTAACACTTCCTCTGGGACATGCCACACTTATAATCAGTGGGAAGCAAAAGGCTGTCAAGAACAGTGGAATGTTGGATGTGATGCTGCAGAACACAAATAAATGGACTTGGAGGAGAGAGGAGGAGGCAATGGGTAAGGCATGGTCAGGTCAACATTTTTTTGGAGTGGGCTGGACCAACTAATGAAAATCCCTTAGATAGCCCAGAAATTAAAAAAAAAAAAAAACTGTGTGGCATGGTTTCTTTAGCATCTAGACAGTTTAGGGCAGCTTTTTGTATTCCAACTTCTGTAGGCTACAATGCAGACTGGGCATCATGGGAGTCACTGTGAATCACAGCTGGGATGCCAGAGGTTTACTGTCACTGGTGTACCCACCTCTGAAGTTTTATTCTGACAAATTGTAAACTATGTACTGTGGAAGTTTTGAGGAGCATGGGTATCCTTTAGAGAGTATATGTAGCAAAACCACTCATTAGTTTTTGGGTTGCATTATACAATTTTTATACACACACAAATAGTGCTATGTTTATAAATATTAAACAGGTACATAAAACAATGACACTAAGCATCAATACCCTGTTTAGTTATTTGGAAATTATAACACTACGTTTTAATGCTCTGTGCTCACTTAGAACACTTAATTCTTTCTGTTTTAATACAGGTGGTCAGAGGTTGGCCTTCAGAATATTATATGTAAGTACCACACGGACTTGCTAGCTGCAGGGAATTCTGGGAAAGAGCTATGGTCTTGATGTATTACAATTGATATCAATTACAGCAGTGTTTATACACTAACGCAGCTCATTTTGAAATAAATAAATTATTTAGTCATAAGAGATCCTATGAATTTTGACAAAATATTGTTAGAAAGAACATTACCTTGATTGTTATTTTTGACACTTAGCAGGACAAATAAAATGCGATGCTACATGATATAGTGTGCTCTAGTAGCATGAAACAAAAAAGGACGGATCTGCCTGTCGTTTAACACCTTAAGAAATAAATGGCATTCCTTATCACTATCAGGTTCTTTAACAACCTTTGCCAATAGGGAATGCCCTGCTTATTTGGCATCAGCAAACGTACAAACTCCTACAGTTATGTAACAAGTAGGCTATTCCATGTCAGAGTATGGATTATATGTAGCAGATTGTGATGATGGTATGGAATGCCATTAGTCCTTGAGGGGTTAATATCTTCATCGTGACTCAGGCATCATTTTACAAATGATTTTTCAGCCATACATATAAGACGTTAGCTGTACCTATGCTGGCGCAATGAGAGACAGGGTCATCATTATACTATGCAGGGACCCCTCCCTGGTTATGTACACTAATCATGTGAAGTGACAAGGCAGAGAAAGGCACAGCCAAGTCTGCTGCCGCAGTGGATTTGAAGGATAGTCTAGAAGGGATAGGCGAATGATAGTCTTCCATGACAGAGACACTGCAGGAGAATTCATTGATCTCCACTTCTAGTGATGAAGAATTATCTATTCTAATAACTGTTCACTTGGAAGATTTATTCATCATTTGTCGTTCAGAAATCCATGCTTATCTATAGATCAATAAACACATATTTCAATTTTTTTTTTAAAAAAAAACACTTAATGAAGAGAACATTTAATAACTTGAAATCAATGTTCAAACGTGCTTAAATGTGCACTTATGTGACATTATTTTTCAATAGCTTCAGTTTGATGGACATAACAGTCTTCAGTCATTGGAGCTTCCTAATAACAAATTGGCAAATTTGCAAATGTGCATTTCCCAGTCACTCTAGTGGTATGAATGAGATATTTTCCTCAACCCCATGTATCTACACGTATCGCATTAGGCGCAGATAACAAGAACTACGCCGGTCCCTGACTGCCAAAGAATCCTCGCACCTCTGATGGAAAAATGTAAATTCTCTACTATTAACTGTGCTGCTGTGCTCAATAGGAAAGACAGAACTGTAGATGTTCTAGCAAAACCATTATTCAGGGATGAAAGTAAAGTTGAATTGTGTCTGGTTCTGGTATGTTTTAGGCACATATAACCACATAAGCCAAATTGTTACATTGGTTATAGTGTTACAGTTTGCTCAACATATACGTATATAGAACTTCTTAAAGTTGTAATGGACCCAGGAATCAATGCCATTGGAGAATAAAAAATATAGATCGTATTCTATTTGGGAAAAAATACAGTATAACGCCAAAGATATGCTGGACTTGCTTAAAGTCCTTCTGCGTAATGCTTCTCCAAAGACATGATAAACACTCGCAGAACGGACACAACTTTAATGTCAATCCTGAGGAAGCAAAGTGAGCAAAATGCGTTAGGTGTTATGTCATCATACCAAGTGGATGGACACAAAACGCCTTCTAAGGCTATCCATTTCTTCTTTCCAAATGATATAACGCTCAATACCTTGTGAGACTGAGTTATTTGTAACTATTGTTCATGTATTCTTCTGTATTTGTCATGTATTATTATTTGTTTACTTTATACACCATGTTGTTGCATGTTATTTTCCAATCCATTTCTCAAAAATAGAAACAACACAATGGTGGAGCTTTTTCCTTAGGAAATACTAAACCATGTTGCCTATCTGAACCATAAAAGTAACAGTTCCATTAAAAATTTTATTTTCCTCTTTTTGGGATAGTAAGCATTCATTAGATTACTTCATTTATGGATGAGGAGAGTATTATTGTTTGCCAATACTTTCAATTTAAAGCAGTGCTTCCCAGCCTGAGGCTTGTGGCTCCCTGGGGCCATCCTCCAGATGGTACATGAGTCATTTCATGACTGATGGTGCGGGTGCAAGTCGACAGTCTGTGAAACAGTTAAGAGTAGTATATCTTAAAGTAATTTTCTTTCTTTAGGGGACATGTTCTGTGCGCCAACCAGAAGACAAGGTAAGAGGTTTGGGGAACTAATCCAAGATTAATCAAGTCAGAGATTTGGTGTGCCTATTCAATATAGTTTAATGTTCCAGTGACAGGCTCACAAACCGACAGGGCTAAGTGTAGGGAAACAAAAGGACATGAATATTTTTAATGAAAATGTCCAGTCAGTTTGGTTATGCTTGCTGGTATAAATATATACCCTACAAGCATAAAAACTAAATATTTCTTCACCTACATATTCCATAGCAATTTGTCATCTAAAACAGTGAAATTATTAACATTTTTGAGTCAAACTTGTATCATAGTCATTTTTCATACAACAAATACAGGTAAACCCTGTTATAACGCTATGTTTTGAAGCAGTAGTTCATTAGCAATGCGTAAGTGTTACACTATATAGGGACTAGGCAGAAAGCCACATAGTTGACATGCCTGAAATCCACACAGGCTTCTCATGAAGTGATAATGTCTGGTTCCCCAACCTAAGTTTCGGTTCGGCATGCATCCCTTCATATTAAAAACGTGGACAACACTGCTCCTCAATTTAAAGCACCAGGCCATTAATTCCCCCTTAACCAAACTTTAGAAATGACACTTTTGTATTTGGTCAGGGAGCATTTTTCTGACTTTAGCCAAACCCAGATGTTGAAGAACGATACATACCAATGGTGGTTTGCAAGGATCCAGTCAAAACTTCTTTTTGGGCATGGTGATCTTAGTCGCTGAGCAGACTGCTGAAACTGTTCCCAGGGGCAGCTTGGAACACTGCATTGAATGTTACAAACGAAGATAGATGTTATCCAACGATTCCCATTTCAACAATTGGCGTCCCAGGTCTGTGAGCTTGTCTGGCCTACAATTTCTCCACTGAGCTATTGCTACAGCTAGAAATTCCCACTTATTGTTATGTTCGTGCCATGTTGAAAAATCACCAAGCTCTTCAGCATTGGGCATTCTATTACAAGTGCTTGTTTGCATGACTGTGGTATTCCTATTATGAATACGTGTGGGCGACATGGTCAAAGCCACTATATGAAAGGTGAGTGTACATACCTTTTTCCACATAGTGTATGAGGCAGCATTCCAAAAAATTCCCATCTATCCAGAAAGATGTACAGCCTTTGCCATGTTACAGCGACTCTGTCACCTGAACTATTGTTTATACAGTTTATATAGATAATATAAAAGGATCTATACATTGTGTTAACAGAAATGCAAGCAATCACATAACATCAGAGAAATATGTATTTTAAATGTATCTGTAATGTCTTCTGTTTATGACATAAACTTGTGGCTACATATGTATATTACACATTTCCCCTTGATAATAGTCCATTTGCACATCAACCACAGTCCATAAGCAGAAGACACCACAAACATATTTTTAACACATATTTCCATTACCCATGCATTTAAATGAAATTACAATACAAACAATATTGAGTTGATATTGTCCCTTTAATTACACAAAACAAAACTGATCGTAGTGCAGTGATATAGAAAATATCTACAATATATACGAAGCAATAGTGTCCCGCATATTGCAGGTGATATCCGTCACATTATCATAGCAACCAAAAAAGAGAACAGCAAATCATGGGTGATATTTGTGGACATTAGCGGTAATTCAGACATGGAGTAACCAACTTGAATTTTTTTTTAGGAACTGGAAAACACATCAGCACTGACATTCTTAGGAGCCATGGCTACCAAACTCTTGGAATTTGGCAATTAGTAATGCAATCCAGAACCTGACCTAAGGTGTTTGGCAATCACAGAATGTAAAGCATGCCAGGGTAAAGCTAACAACAAACACTCCCAGTTTCTAATGGCAGTGGGTATTCACTACTAGAAGCTATCTTGGAACAATTAATAATGTAAATATTTACATTTATTGACCGAATCAGTATGCATAGTAAGGCCTGGACAAACAATGATACGCAAAAATATGAATCTAAATCCTTTTCATAATGTATTACGTATGTTTACAAAAGATTTCAAATCTATTTTGATATTTCTAATATTGATCAAGGTTTCTGCCTTCCCCATGTTATGCTTAAGTCATGTCTGATCATACAAATCTACTGAATTATTAATGTGTGAAACCCCCAACCTGTTTATGCCTTATGATGTTTAGAAAATGTGCAACTGTGCCACACAATAGATACATTTAACACATTGCCCACAATAGGTGTTGACCTGCTTTATCAGCGACTTACAGGATGACTGCAGTATAAATATGATAAACACAGAAGGTGGGAAGGACCACTGGTGACCAAATCTTGATGCATTTCGCGGGACTAGATGGTCCAGCTTCCTCAGGAGTGAAGGTGTGTGTCATATGAGTAAGACGCTGTCCCAGTACAGAGTTACTTTAAAATAATCATGACTAAATTATATGACAAAGCTGGGCAATGGGAAAATGGGGATTATGCATAAAAGTAGTACAGAGCAAATTGCCAGGAAGTTATATAAAGGGTGCAGATTTAATTTATAAAAACAATTACACCCATTTATAAATCCTGACCCCTTGATTGAGCTGTGATAGCACCTCCGCCAAATTCGATTTAGCGAAAGTTGTTGGACACTTTTTAAGTTCATTTATATATTCAGGTGCACCAGCACACAATTATAACTCCATTCTTTGGCAATATTAATACATGCCTGTTTTTTTATACATAACCCGCAATATCTCGGTCGTTCTTCAAACTAGATTACAGAACATTTGTTTATAAGCTGTATTTTGTAAAACATTAAACAACTCTGTTAAAATTTATGTTACATGGTATTCTATCACACGTTGGCCCCCAAAGGCTTTTTTTGGTGCACACAGAGTTATAATGAAGCCACATTGGTGTATGAATATGATGGTGTGTACTGAACCAGCAGCCTGGAACCAATATGTAGTGCTGAAATGTGCTGTCATCACTGTAAGCACTCTGTATGAACACTGTTATTTTCATAGGCCCAGATAAGTTTAACACAGGACATACTATGGGGGTTAATGTGGAGAGGAACGTTACTGAACTCTGCGATACAGTGAATGGAAGGAAGATATACATTACATTAACATGTGGATGGGCACCAACTATTTATATGACTATTGGTACAAAGACGAAGGGTTAAAAAAAAAAAACTAATTATCAGACATAAATAGATAAATAAGGTATGAAGAGCCCTGCTCACAAGCTTTCAAACTAGAGGTAGAGGGTGATGGGAGAAACATACAATTTTTGAAAATGGAGAGCATCGAGACATGTAAGCTAGGTGGCAAGTATAAACAGACTCTTATGGTGTGCATTATCCAACTTGGTTCCTTTAATAGAGATTAATAAACGTAAAAAGAAAAGATGACATCAATTCAGATTTAGAGATAACACAAGGGGAATTTGAAAACATGAAAGCAATGGGAGGGTAGAATGAGGGAAGAGATTATATTATATTAAATGATAAGGACTCAGGACAAAGATGGAATAGAAACAATGAAAGGGAGAGGAGGAACATAAATTATTGGCGGGCGGAAATAGAGCTAGGAGCAAAACATTACTTTGGGAAAAGTGAAGAACTGATGGAAGAAAAATACATGAATTATGAGATGGAAGTATAAGAAATTATTTTGAGGGTAAATTAAGCTGCGTTAGAGTAAGAACAAAAATAAACCTGAGAATGGTAAAATAAGTCACTAATATTGTGTTAGAAAAATTGATTTTAATCTTAAAATTGTATATTTTTGAATGGTTTGTTGAATTACATGTTATTCCATGGTTTACTTTGGTGGCCATATATTTATTTTTCCGGATACAAAATGGGTTGAATTAATTGATTGATGACAGCCACTAACATGGGGCTGTTACATTCTATAACTGAGACATTGGACAATAAATTTCCTTTTGCTAAGGTACATGCATTTGACGCTATATCCAACAATAGTAAAATCCATGCAGGTTGAGTATCCCATATCCGAAGATCTTCGAGTAAGGGTCAGTTCAGATAAGGGATATTTACATTCTTGGAGCCCCAAAGAAGCAGAGTAAAGAACTAGCGACGTTCTTTGCTCCGGAACTACAACTCCCAGCCTGCATATGTTCTCTTGAAGAGAAGCGGAAGTAGCTGGGCTAGGATGGCTGCGACTGAGAGGATGGTGAAGCTGTTTTGACTCTGTGAGTCTGAAAGTGGCTGCAGAGACAGCAGACAGAGGATCTGGGCGAGTTTTTCATAGCTGATCTGTTATCCAAAAGTATCCATTACCCGAAATGATTCTTGTCCCAAGAATTTCAAATAAGGCATACTCAACCTACTTTGGGCTATACCCATTTTTATATGGAAGTATTCAGACATGAACATGATTTTCATGGGATATTTCTAAATCAGTTTGTCATCAAATATGCCCCAGATTGCTATGTAAATAATATAATTATCTAAGGAATCACTAAGCACGTTTTGTACTATGAATGTAGAGTATAACACATATCCACACATTGTTAGCTTCTTAGTGTTTATTTTTTATGACATCATCCTGTGGCTTCATATGCAAATTAACTACTTTTATGAAAGTGTATAATTTGCATATCCAGCCTCAAGGTTATGTCATAAACCAGAGACACCACAGACACATTCTATGGATAAACTTGCAACTATGATGCAACACAATGGAAACTCTAATTTACCTCTGTCAATACCATTTAAAGTCCAATTAAGGAATTATTTGTGAATGTTTTTCTTTGTAACTAGATGGAAGTGCATTTTGCATACCTTTAACTTCAATCAACTACCCATCCTCATCACCTGACTGTTGTGCATACTACATTTATGTTTGTGTTCTTTGCATTGCTATGTTCCCTGTAAGTACCACTCCCACGCCGCCTATCCACCCCCTCTCTTGCTAGTATCCATCTCTGCAATATTCGCAGCTTGCTCCATAAACTAGATGAGCTACAAGCTTGGTGTTTTAATTACAAACCCAAAATCATTATGCTCACAGAATCCCTCAAAATACTTCATTGCAATTCAAGGGTATTCCTGCTTTAGACATGACAGAGCAAAGAGAGGAGTAAGAATGTTATTTATGTTGACGAGTCGATAAAGTTCACCGGTTTACAAAACTATAGCTCCCCTGCCACCTTTGATTTCCTTTCTGGTACATTTGAGAATCTACTGAAATCTACGGTCCATCTAGCTCACCAGTGCATTTCCCTTCCGACATAACTCAACTCCTTAGTAAAACCGTAGCTTAAAACCAAAAAATGAACTGTTGGTGCTTGGAGATTTTAATATTCATTGGCTGAATGCTAAAAATAATAAATAATGTGCACTGTTTAAGGCTTTGGCGTTAATGCAATCAATCCCCCCAACTCATATTACTCTTAAAAGATCTAACCACACTTTGGTGGATTGTATTCTCTCCTCTTGTATTGATGGAATCCAGGAGGCATGCGTTCTCACTAACACTGCCTAGTGTACTGCATGTACAAAATAAAAGCCCCCAAAAAAACCTCTCCCCCAAGTTTTTAATCACCAGGTCTTTTAAGAAAATTAGCCTTCAAACCTTTCTAAATGATCGGAAGACTCTCCCATGGCACAGATTAAGCCTAACCCAGATCTAGACTGTGCAACTGAATACTTCCAGTGTGAGTTAATGCAAGTTAGGCATTTGCACGCCCCACTGCGTAAAAAGCGAGGGGCTTATCTCACTTCAGTTACAGCTGACCTCACTCAATTGCACCAGTTTAGAGACTGATTGTGGTCAATGTTCAAGAGTACTGGCTCCATGAGTGATCACTGTGCTTGCCAACATTGGTGAAATACATGCAGAAAACAAACGACAAATGGAAAAGGTCCATTATTTCAATGAAAATTTGAATACCCAGGACATTTTTGGAAAATGCTTCTTTGCAAAATACCATAACATTTTGTAAGTCATATAAAACAACACATTATTACATTACATTAACATTTATTTATACAGTACCAACAATTTACACACTACTAAAAAGGGAAATACAGATTACATTAGACGAATGTAAATGAACCTATACACAAGGTTCTCTGTTTTACACAGATATTGTCCAACAGAACCAAACATACCAAACTTCAAATCCAGTCTGCATGCACAGGGTTCTCTCCATTTCTCTCTGCAAGCTCTTAAAATCTAGTTTTCCGTACAAGCAGATAGACGCAGTACTTCAAAGTTCAGAAGAGGTCTGGCTAAGGACTCTGTGTAATGAAGTCTTCGTCGCAGCATCCCTCTGTAGGCCAGCACACCTCCTTGAGTAGTAGCAAGATAAGTTCTGGTAATGCTCCACCATCCGGACTCACTAGCTGCTCAGAATATTAATTGGACCAGTTAATAGAAAAGCCTGCACTGCACCATAATAGAAGTCATTAGATGTTCACACACAATGTATATTTATCTTACTAGAGGGTTGTTCAAACCCTTTTGTGTACAGAAAACCAATATCTACTATGCTTACTTCAAAGCAGGTTGAATCATGCATCACTTGATGGTTCAATTGTATATTAAAGGAATTAACCAATTGTAGCTGGCAACAGACAACTAGCAAAGGTGTGGTTTTCCAAAAATCTATTAGCCGCTAAGTAAGCTAAGTCTCTGTTCATCACAGAAATGATAAGTTAATGCATGGTACACTGTGACCTCTAAAACATAATGACCCATATCTTCTAAGTTGTGCTAATCCATTGCATGCCTCCTGTCGGCTACTACCCATTTTTGCAAACCTGTACATACTGTGAATAGCTGTAAAAAAAAAAAAATTATATAAAATGTATATAAATATTTCAAAGTCAGGCATAGTCCTGTCAGTGTCCTGATACTACTCTGGTTTCTTATGACGTGAATTTCCACAGACAGTTGCTTAATAACCTTTTTTTTATGTAGGACAACATTAATTTCCAGAAAAATCACTTCAGAAAAAAATAAAGAGCAGCTGCAGGAGAAAAAAAAAAGCTGGCACATATTGTCTCATTTTAATGCAGACCTTCTATAATTCTGTGCCATGATCAAGCTATTAACCTCGCCTGTTGGCCTCATCAGATAGTTGTCCATATCCTACGGTCCTATCTTAGCGTAACCTGAGAAACCAGGGTCCAAGGCCACAAACAAGTGTGAATCCAGGCTGGCCCCATGCAAAGTATAGAAGCAGCCTTAACTCCAAGCTCAGCATACAGTAGCATAATATGCATAATAAAAGAAAAAACAAACGTCCATCAAATTATGTCTATAAATGTTGAGTAGCCTTTATCCAGAAATCTATTATCCCCCCCCCCCCCCCAAAAAAAAATCAGATTTCAACACGTTTCAATTTCCCTACACAGCGCTCAGAATGCAAGTGCACAACAGTTTATTCAGTGTCCAACCCCATTAAACTGCAATATAGCTTTCCCATGCATGCCCAGATTCTCCCACACCTGCAAAGGGTAATACAATGGCATGTGTTCAGTCCTGACACGCCAACAGCAGGTTCCCAACTGTAACGGATCGCCTGGCACCCCGACTGGGTACCTCCGTTGAAGGATGCTCCTAGCGCTTCCTGAGGACTCCAAGCACTCTGGCAGACACCACAATCACTGAACCGGAGAAACAAATAAATCCTCCCAAGCATATGAATGCTGTAGACAGTTGAATAGGAACCATACGAATAGGTTTATTCTCCTAGCAGTCAAACTGGAACAGCATACCATAAATCCTTCCCCCAATAATGAGACGACACTTCACTTTGAGGATTAAAACAGGAACTCTTTAATGATACAGAAACACAGAATATATACAGTTGAACATCTTGACAAACCAGATTAGACAAAGGAACTATAACAGGATTATAATTTAACCTAAGGACATACAAAGGGAAATCCTGCCTCACACCTTTCAGGATACAAAGGTGCCCAGCTCAGATACACACAGGAAACTAAATGACTTACATAAGACAATGGGAGAGGTGACAAAAACAGGGATTAAAGATAGGATCCAATCTTAACTTGGGGAAAACACAGTGAATAGGACAAAGACTTGGATCCTAGTAATTACAGTACATTCCTCTGCTTGGGAGATAATTGAGTTAACCTTTGTATCAGCTCAATTATCTCCAAGCTAAAATATACAGGTTCTATACAATATTAATAACTTTCATAACTCCAAAACCATACATCACATTCACATAAAATACATATTCACAATCAATCCATTCAGGGGAACAACATATTCAAAAATGGCACAAATCAGACAAGGGGTTCAAAAGTTAGTAAAAAGTCCTTTGTGACTAAATGAAGCATGGCTTTCTGGCCCAAACCAGTTTCAGAGTCTTCTATCCTGGAGATAAGTAATTCAATTATCTCCCAGGACAGACACAAGACTCCATTAAGCACATGGTTGCAAAAAGACACAAAACACTTTAAAATACATAAAGTCACATTTTACACATAACACACAGACATTTCACATATCCCCAGATAGCTGGGATCTGAGCGCACAAAACTACTGAAGAGCGCTCAGATCCTATTCACACAGTTCAATTGCTATGGAGCCAAAGTCTTTAACTACACAAATGGGCTCCATGGCATAGCTATCTGGGTTAACACATTCTCATAAAGTCTGGTCCATAGTCCAACGGCAAGAGGCGGGCAAGCAGCCCCCTCCAAGGACACGTGGGGAGGCCGGTTTCGCCACATTTCTCCCCTTTACCATCCAGACTAACAGGGTATCTGACCTCCTGCCGGTCAGTGCCCTGGTTAGTCCAGCAACCCACCCACGAAGCACAAACAGCAATACAGCCCACCCACAATAACTGGTTACTACACCTGGATAAAATAGCAACTTGTCCATGTCCAGGTGCCTCACCACGGCTGTGCGGGGGGCTGGTAGACTGCCTTGGTGGGTTGCTGAGTGGGCAGAGACCAGCGGTACTCTGCCCGGGTGCCAGCGCTACCACTGAAGTAGCCTGGTTGGAGCCTGGTTGTGGGAGGGGGAGACCGACTGTCTCCCCTCTGGATACACTGCTCTGTGGCTGGGGGACAGGACCGACCGTCCCTACCCCTGGTGCTGCAAGTGCAGAGACTACAGTCCCATCTGCATAGTTGCGGGGCTTAACATCTCCCCTTGGTGGGTTAGGCTGCCGCTGGAGAGAGGGTGTAACAAGCTCCTCTCTCTGAACTGTAGACTGCCGCTGGGGAGAGGGGGTAACCTGCTCCTCTCCCTGACCCTCTCTTTGCTGGTGGAGAGGGGGGCCAACTGTCTCCCCTTTCAGTATTTGGTCCTGCGGCTGGGGTGCGAGACAGACGGTCTCTGCTTCCTGGGGTACACACTGCCGCTGGGGAGGAAGGACGGCACCTTCGGCTCCCTGGGACTCACACTGCCGCTGGAGATCTGGGCCGACCGCCCAGCATCCCTGTAGGGCCGGTAGAGAGACCGCCATCCCATCTCCACCTGCCATCTGTGGGTCTTCCCAGGACCAGTCTGTGAGGTCCCTCAACATTTGCGAGTAAGGACCACCTGCTTCCGCACCTGGCAACTCCGGCTGCTGCTGGGGATCTGGGCCGGTCCCATCTCCACCTGCCTGTTGTGGTTCCTCACAGGACCAGTCTATGAGGACCCCTACTTTGGGTTCCTGCGACCGCCTCAGGGGGAGACGGCTAGCCTCCTCGGATGCAGCCTCTACTCGGCTGCTGTAACACTCCTTCCGCTGAGCATACTCTCTCTCTTTCGCCAGACGGAATTCTCGGGCCAGCCTTGTGTTTCGCTCGGCCGTGACCTGGTTCCAGATCACCCGGCGTACCTCCATGGGTAAATCATCCCCATACTGGGCCACTCGCTGCCTCACTTCGGCCATCCAATCATCGCCAGAGCATTCCATACTTGTCTGCTCCAAGTCGCTGGATACCTCTGCTCCCAGGGGCGCTGCACGTGTGCTAGCGTTGCCCTCAATTTGTAACTCCAAACGAACTGTGTCTCTGAGCTGCTTTACCTCGCACTAGGACGCCATCCCACCGCTGCCACCAATGTAACGGATCGCCTGGCACCCCGACTGGGTACCTCCGTTGAAGGATGCTCCTAGCGCTTCCTGAGGACTCCAAGCACTCTGGCAGACACCACAATCACTGAACCGGAGAAACAAATAAATCCTCCCAAGCATATGAATGCTGTAGACAGTTGAATAGGAACCATACGAATAGGTTTATTCTCCTAGCAGTCAAACTGGAACAGCATACCTTAAATCCTTCCCCCAATAATGAGACGACACTTCACTTTGAGGATTAAAACAGGAACTCTTTAATGATACAGAAACACAGAATATATACAGTTAAACATCTTGACAAACCAGATTAGACAAAGGAACTATAACAGGATTATAATTTAACCTAAGGACATACAAAGGGAAATCCTGCCTCACACCTTTCAGGATACAAAGGTGCCCAGCTCAGATACACACAGGAAACTAAATGACTTACATAAGACAATGGGAGAGGTGACAAAAACAGGGATTAAAGATAGGATCCAATCTTAACTTGGGGAAAACACAGTGAATAGGACAAAGACTTGGATCCTAGTAATTACAGTACATTCCTCTGCTTGGGAGATAATTGAGTTAACCTTTGTATCAGCTCAATTATCTCCAAGCTAAAATATACAGGTTCTATACAATATTAATAACTTTCATAACTCCAAAACCATACATCACATTCACATAAAATACATATTCACAATCAATCCATTCAGGGGAACAACATATTCAAAAATGGCACAAATCAGACAAGGGGTTCAAAAGTTAGTAAAAAGTCCTTTGTGACTAAATGAAGCATGGCTTTCTGGCCCAAACCAGTTTCAGAGTCTTCTATCCTGGAGATAAGTAATTCAATTATCTCCCAGGACAGACACAAGACTCCATTAAGCACATGGTTGCAAAAAGACACAAAACACTTTAAAATACATAAAGTCACATTTTACACATAACACACAGACATTTCACATATCCCCAGATAGCTGGGATCTGAGCGCACAAAACTACTGAAGAGCGCTCAGATCCTATTCACACAGTTCAATTGCTATGGAGCCAAAGTCTTTAACTACACAAATGGGCTCCATGGCATAGCTATCTGGGTTAACACATTCTCATAAAGTCTGGTCCATAGTCCAACGGCAAGAGGCGGGCAAGCAGCCCCCTCCAAGGACACGTGGGGAGGCCGGTTTCGCCACACCAACCATACCTCACATCGCCATCAGGGTCGCCATCAGGGGGGCACGGGCCCCCACTGCCCATGTGACTCTCTTACACGGAGACAGTCACGATCGGGCAGCAGCCGGCAGATAGACCCGTCTTTCTGTCACAGCCGCCGGAAATAACATCAAGTCATATCCGGTGACTGTATTTCCTGTACGCAGTGTGCTTACAGGTAAAGACCCTGCTGAGGAGACGGCCAACGTGCAGCATCCAGGTAAGTACAAATTATGAGTGGGCTATTAATTGACAAATTATCAGTGGCTGTTAATGGACAAATTATCAGTGGTTATTAATGGACAAATTACCAGTGGGTTATTAATGGACAAATTATCAGTGGGCTATTACTGGACAAATTATCAGTGGCTATTAATTTACAAATTATCAGTGGCTATTAATGGACAAATTATCAGTGAGCTATTAATGACAAATTACCAGTGGCTATTACTGGACAAATTATCAGTGAGCTATTAATGACAAATTATCAGTGGCTATTAATGGACAAATTACCAGTGGGCTATTAATGGACAAATTATCAGTGGCTATTAATGGACAAATTACCAGTGGCTATTAATGGACAAATTATCAGTGAGCTATTAATGACAAATTACCAGTGGCTATTACTGGACAAATTATCAGTGGGCTATTAATGGACAAATTATCAGTGGCTATTACTGGACAAATTATCAGTGGCTATTACTGGACAAATTATCAGTGGGCTATTAATGGACAAATTATCAGTGAGCTATTAATGACAAATTACCAGTGGCTATTACTGGACAAATTATCAGTGGGCTATTAATGGACAAATTATCAGTGGCTATTACTGGACAAATTATCAGTGAGCTATTAATGACAAATGACCAGTGGCTATTACTGGACAAATTATCAGTGGCTATTAATGGACAAATTATCAGTGGTTATTAATGGACAAATTATCAGTGGCTATTAATGGACAAATTATCAGTGGTTATTAATGGACAAATTATCAGTGGCTATTAATGGACATATTATCAGTGGGCTATTAATGGACAAATTATCAGTGGTTATTAATGGACAAATTATCAGTGGCTATTAATTTACAAATTATCAGTGGTTATTAATGGACAAATTATCAGTGGCTATTAATGGACATATTATCAGTGGGCTATTAATGGACAAATTATCAGTGGTTATTAATGGACAAATTATCAGTGGCTATTAATTTACAAATTATCAGTGGCTATTACTGGACAAATTATCAGTGGCTATTAATTTACAAATTATCAGTGGCTATTAATGGACAAATTATCAGTGGTTATTAATGGACAAATTATCAGTGGTTATTAATGGACAAATTATCAGTGGCTATTAATGGACATATTATCAGTGGTTATTAATGGACAAATTATCAGTAGGCTATTAATGGACAAATTACCAGTGGCTATTAATGGACAAATTATCAGTGGCTATTAATGGACAAATTATCAGTGGGCTGTTAATGGACAAATTATGAGTGGCTTTTAATGGACATATTATCAGTGGGCTATTAATGGACAAATTATCAGTGGCTATTAATGAGAAAATTATCAGTGGGCTATTAATGGATAAACTATCGAGGTGGGGGTGGAGGCAGAATTTTTTCCAAATGGGGCCCTGAAATTTCTGATGGTGGCCCTGCCTCACATCATGGCTACATGCCAATTAGAGTAATTTATTTGCTCTACACAGTATTTGCATTAAAACTACTGTATTTCATGAGTACCGAGAAGATTTAATATATCTTGTTGGTGAAAATGGTCCGTTATCTGAAATGATCAGTTATCCAAAACACTTCGGGTCTCAAGCATTTTGCAGAAGGGATACTCAACCATGTACATTCACATATCTTCCAATGTTCACCACTGGTGCCTCAACCTTCAGAAAGTGGCGCAACATGTGCCACAAAATGCATAGGTTTTCTTATTGGAAATACACACCTGTTGCTGTCCCCAGAAGGAGGGAATTGTGCAGGTGTACTAAGTCATGTAGGGAATTACCTGTGTTTGTCCACAAGTTTATGGACGATTTAATTAGGTAAGGAAAGTTGGCTCTTTTTTGTTTTGTAAATACACTTCCAAGATTAAGAAGGATTTTGCAATTTATTGCAAAGCAGCGATTCCTGAATTTGTAGGATATTTGGAAGATGGATCTTATACAACAGTGACTAGTGTGTTTTATTTGGGACTTTAATATTGTCACTCCACATGTTTCATTATTAATTGTTTTGCTAATAAATCAATCCAGCTCACCCTGATTTAATAGAAATTGCTTCAGACAAATCCCATATTGATTATGATCTTTACAAAAGTTGTATATTTATTTCATAGAAAAATCAAATTAGAGCTGGCGGTGGGATCTAATGTGTATTATACAAGTACATATATATATATGTATATATAGATATAGATTTATACACATCGTAACTGTATTAATAACCAATATCTTTAAAAATATTATCTGAGTGTAAATATCTTAAAAAATGTTGGATCTATAATGTCTGACTCAATCTATTATAGAGTGGATCTCCAATGCAGCACCTGGAGATTATGGAGTGTAGTATCATTGTTTGTCTGTTGTTTTAGTTAATTGTATGCCGTAACTTTGTTTATTGATGGGGATTGATATTTTAGGAATTGAGTATATTCACATTTTTATAAGTGCAGCATAGGTGACCTTGAGGCCTAATAGAAATTAACTATTTTGGGTAGTAAGATCTCATGCCTCAACTAAACCCAGATGGAATTATGGCTTCTCAGATGCTGATTTCTTCATAATGTGGATGAATGGCTCCTATTGTATTCTGCTCTGCATTACATATGTATACGGATATTTTCATGTGTTACTGCAGATAGATGGTGGCTTGTGCCATGATCCTATGATGAGTCCCTTTAATACCATTGTGTTGGCTCAAAACAGTGACTATTTAAATCATAACATTTCCTTGTACACTTATATTGATTCACTGTGTGAATATTGAGAATGCAACAATGTAAAATCCAGTTACTTATCATGCCTCAATCTTCAGCCTGTACTCTACCAATCAAGGACCTCTATTTGGGAGTGACAGTCCCTCTTCTGGATCCAAATGTCCCTGTCCATTTTCCATACTATGTTAAATTTATTTTGTAGGTGCTTAGAATGCTTTGTGTTTAGTGATATATAACAATGTTCCACTGCAAAAAAAAATCTCTATAATGTAGGTGTTAATAGTGAATGTGTTAGTGTGTGTACATAAAGCTACTTTATTCATGTTCTAAGTGACTTCATCTGTTTGGTTATAAAATTACTTACAATTTTTTTGGAATTACCCCACAACTGTTGACGCACCTTTAGCCCATAGTTGTCAACATCGGCCATGTTTCCAGGGACATGTTGCCCAACAGTATGTAGGATGGATATACACACAGACAGAATCCAATTCATTAATCAGGGTAGAGACAGGGCCGATCCTGGGCGGGTGCACGGGGTGCACCGCGCCCAGGCGCACGGGAGGAGAGGCGCTGAAGCAGGGAGCTCTCTCCCTGCCGTCCTCCTCCTTGTTAAAGCAAGCACAGCGCGACGGGTGCAAGCTCCGCCCCCGTCGCGTTCTGTGATTGGCTGCTGCCGGGAGGAGGACGTTCTCTAGAGTATCTGCCAAGACACCATAGAGAACATCCTCCTCCCTGCAGCCAATCACAGAACGTGACGGGGGCGGAGCTTTCCCCCGTTGCTCTGTGCTTGGACTAACAAGAAGGAGGAGGTAATAACAGTTGGAGGGGTTTGGGGGGTGTTAAAATATAAATAAAAAAAGAAAGAAAGTGTGGAAGTGTCTGTGAATGTGTATAAGTGTGTCAATGTGTATAACTATGTGTGTGTTACTGTCTGTGTAAATGTTTGTGTATGTGTATAAGTGTGTATGTGTGTGTGTCAATGTGTATAACTATGTGTGTGTTACTGTCTGTGTAAGTGTGTGTACATGAGTGTCAAGTGTGCAAGTGTATCCTATGTCTAAGTGTGTAAAGGTGGCTGTGTTTGTGTGACTGTGTGTATTTTTGTATGACTGTGTATTTATGTATGTGTGTATAAGGGTGTCTGTGTAAATGTATGTCTGTGAGGGTGACTAAGTGTGTAACTGTGTTTGTGTGACTGTGTGTATTTATGTATGACTGTGTGTATTTATGTATGTGTGTGACAGTGTGTATAAGGGTGTTTGTGTAAATGTATGGCTGTGAGGGTGACTAAGTGTGTAAATGTGTTTGTGTGACTGTGTGTGTTTATGTATGACTGTGTGTACAAGAGGCCAGCATGGAGAACAGAAAGATAGAGATGGAAAAAGTTATAAGGGATGAGGGGAGAGACAGACATGGGGTATGAGTGGAGAGAGAGACAGACATGGGGTATGAGTGGCGAGAGAGAGACAGACATGGGGTATGAGTGGCGAGAGAGACAGACATGGGGTATGAGTGGAGAGAGACAGACCAACATGGAGCATGAATGGAGAGAGAGACAGAGACATGGAGCATGAGTGGAGAGAGAGACAGACATGAGGGAATAGGGAGAGAGAGACAGACATGAGGGTACGGGGAGAGAGAGACAGACATGAGGGAATGGGGAGAAAGAGACAGACATGAGGGTATGGGGAAGAGACAGACAGACACAAGGGTATGGGGAGAGAGAGAGACAGACATGAGGGAATAGGGAGAGAGAGACAGACATGAGGGTACGGGGAGAGAGAGACAGACATGAGGGAATGGGGAGAAAGAGACAGACATGAGGGTATGGGGAAGAGACAGACAGACACAAGGGTATGGGGAGAGATAGACATGAGGGTACGGGGAGAGACAGACAGACATGAGGGTATGGGGAGAGACAGACAGACATGAGGGTATGGGGAGAGAGAGAGACACGTGAGTGACTGACTTGGTGGAATATTATTTATCACTCCTTATGTACTTCTTTTCCAATGATGCTCAGCCAGACTAATGAGAGACTTTGGCTGGTTGGGAATCATGGGAACGGTAGTTAAAACTCATTTTGCTAGCCAGCAAAAAGTCTCCCATGTTGCTGGCTGAGCATCATAGAAATAAATAAAACCACTACACAGTATTATGGCAAAATATATATCTTCATTTAAAATAAACGTTGGTCCTTTACATTAAAATACAGTTTTCTCTCTCCCCAATATTGAAATGGGCATGTCTGGAACAGAAATGTCTAAAGGGGAGGAGTTCATAATATAGCCACGCCCACCCTTGGGCGCCAAAGGAAAACCTGCACCCAGGCGCCCGTGACCCTAGGATCGGCCCTGGGTAGAGATCTCATTGGACATACCATGATTAATTAATTGGATTGTGTCTGTGCGTATATGCATCGTACAGATTGCAGGGCTGCACTTTGAATGGTCTTTCTGCAGCATGTAGAATAAATATGTGTCCCTGGAAACATGGCCGATGTTGGCAACTATGCCCTAGCCACCTCCTTAGATCCCATGTTTCTCTTTGGTCATTTGAAATTTTGAGAGGTATGTTCCACTGGCACATAATCATATATACAACATGCATGCTACATCATAAGTGGATGTTAGGATGTATGAAAAAGTGCATTTAGAATAAAAACTGCTTTATATTTTACATATAATCACAGCGATTGCACCTTTTTTTTTTTTTTTACATTTGTTATACTTTTATCTGCGCTTACATAAACCCCCCCCCCCCCCCCCCCCCCTTACATGTTTTTGTATTAAATAACAGCTGGTATTTGTGTAGGATATCCTGAATCACTGGACAGCAATTATTGGCAAAAATATGCAGCTTTGGTGTGCATTAATACAGTGCCAGAATACAGTGTAATACAGAGTTTAAAGTGTACTATTTATATTTCTTGTTATAACAGAATGTTAACACAGAATTCTAAGTCTCATTTTTCTAAAAGATCATGAATATATGGAAAAAGAAATTGGCTCCTCCATGGAAGTCAGTGACCCCATTACTGGGTATATCCAAACTTTTGACCTTGCGAATGAGTCTTGTCACGTTACCTTCATGTAGTTTTTTTTAGTAATGAATAGAAATCTTTGTTGTAGAGTTCCAAGGGATTTTCGTGACATTGGGAGACAAGGCACAGGCCTACACTGCAAAGGACAAATACGGGCTGCAATACATTTGGATAAAGAGCCTAATCTGTTAATCAGTCTTCCACATATGTGATCTGTAATTAAAGGCACAGGCAGGGGAAACTATTACTGTACTGTTCACGGAAATGTCAGCGTTTAAACATTCCAGCTCCTCTGTGGATAGATAGATCCAATGAATTGCGTACTCAGTGAATTATATATGAAATATATCACTGTGTTTTGTTTTTACTAGCAACTGGAGGCCCAATTTCTTAAAGCTGGTGTAAGCAATATATGAAGTAATGTATACTGTTTATGCCCCTGTAAATCACAAATTTTGGTCCATGTGTTGTTTATAACTCCCATCAGTCTCATCCAATAATGCAATTTTAAAATGCCCTGTACACTGTACACTTTTAATGATTTAGCAGAAGCATATGATACAGATTATTCCAAGAAATATGCCTATATCTATGTTGGTTCCAATTGCTGATATTCACACAATGTTTCAGATGACCAGAACTGGAGTAAGGCCAGGGCCAACTGATGCCCTAAACACACCCCCTAGCTCTCACTGTCCCCAAATACTGTTAGGAATAAGGAAACTTACTACTCATCCAATTAAAATCCCCATTAATTAAAATCTGAGCCGAAATACTGTCACCACCACCATCTTCCCCTTTGACCTCTCCCACTCTCTCTAGATTGTAAGCTTGTAAGCAGAGCTCTTTACTTGTTCTCTACCAAGAGCTACATATATGGTTGACGCTATATGAATAAATGCTAATGTTCTGTAATACCATATTTTCTTAAGAAAATAAGAATCTTTATATTACATCAACACATCTGCATCTCACTTTCATTTCATAGCTCCATTGTCTTAAGATAGAAGGTTTAAAAGAAGGAAATGATCTTGGAGGCCGCTAAGCGACTTAAAGGGTGCCACTGGAAATCTACAATAATTCAACTCAGGGAAGAGATGGACTTTGTCAGAAACATGGAAACAAGAGCAGCTTTCCAACTCTGACGCATTAAAGTGAACGCTAAAGTCTGGGACAGATGGCTGCTCTATGCAGTTCCGCACCTAGACACCCAGATACCACTTAGCCCTAGCTGACCCCATTAGGCCAAATAACAACAGATCACATGGGGAGAAGACTCTGACCACAGATAGCTATATGGTTCAGCCCCCCCCCCCCCCAATGCTGCTCACGCAGAATGTTCAACCCAGTCAGCCAGCAATCGCCTTCCAAGCTTCAGTGACTGCCTGTTGCGACAACCCCGAGCACTGCCCCATGTGCTATAAGCAGGGAAATCTCCTTCACAATTGGTACTCTTGCTCCAGTGCGGTTACCACAGTTAAACCATTTTGCATTAAGCATTGACTATATTGTTATACCCGCATTACTGAATGTTATTACAAGTATTGGTTTTGTGCTCTCTACCCTTCCCCAAATCCAGCCCACCCCCACTGCATTGTTCTAGAGAATCATGCTGCACACACCCATCCTTTAAGCACTACTGATTTGAAAAATCCCCATCCTTCATGGAGATAGGATTTGGACCACCTTGTCTGTACCTTACCCACTACTATATCCCCAATTCAGGAGTGTACCCCCTGTTGTTTTTTAAGAATAAAAAAGGGGCTTTTGTCATTATTTTGATCATATTGTAGAAAATAAAATATGGTGGAATAGTGAAAAAAGAACACTTTTTCTTGAAGCATCTTTTACTCATCTACAAAAGCCAATGAAAAAAACTGAAAAATAAATTGAAATTTGTATCCTACGTTTGTGAATTATTTTTTATGGCCAATAATATGGCCATAAGTACAAGCAGTGCATTGCTATTTCCAAACATTGCTTTTCCCCAAAACTTCCTATAATGAAATCGTACCATTGATATCTGCCATGAATCCCAGAATCACCTCCCACAATGGGGACTCTAGTTCGGTTTATAGAAAGCCAATAGTATTACATGTATTCCATAAGCCGAAAGTCCATAAACCGAATGACATTCGGTTTATAGACTTTCGGTTTATAGAATACATGTAATTCTATTGCTATTCTATAAAACGAAAGTCTATAAACCGAATGTATTTCGGTTTATAGACTTTCGGTTTATGGAATACATGTAATACTATTGGCTTTTTATAAACCGAAATAGAGTCCCCATTCATACGAATAGGTCAATTGACCTATTCGTATGAATGGGGACTCTTTTTCGGTTTATAGAATAGCAATAGTATTACATGCATTCCATAAACAGAAAGTCGTTCATTATGTCGGTTTATGGAATGTATGTAATGCTATTTGTATTCTATAAACCGACTCTATTTCGGTTTATAGAATGCCAATAGCACGAATGGACGAATGATTTTCGTTTATTAACCATTCATTCATTCGGCTTTCGTTAGTTTAGCATTTTCGTTATTCGTTTTTCAGACGAATGGAAGAAAATGCTATTATGTCTAATTGTTAGATTGTTTTATCAGAGTAGTCACTATACAGAACTATAAAGTGCTGTATGCACTGGAAATTCTTTTAAAATAAATGTTCACACAATGATGAAAAAATGAATAAAGGGGGCATAATAGATTTGTCTTCTGAAAGGACTGCTTGTTTACACTGGGAGAAAATAAGCTAATCGGGTAATAAGTAATATATTGTACCTGACTCACAATATACTTCTTCCCAGAGTTTAACAGATGCTGTAAAAGATATTTTCAACTGAAATTTATTTGAGAAATGTGTGGCAATAGGTGACAAGGAAGTAATTTCCTGTATACAATGGGTGAATCAGCACAAAGGTAGTGTTATTATTTAATCTCAGTATATGTTGAAAGTGGGGAATTAAAATGATATATGGTGTATGCTGTATTACAAGATCAGTAAGAACAACCTGTAGGAGGGGGGGGGGGGGGGGGGATGACATAATGATACATGTGACAAAGAAGAGACAGAAAACATACTTTAGAGAAATGTAACACAGTGAATCATTGTTAAAGGGACCCTGTGATCGAATTGTTGATTATACTGTAAATGTGAAAAGTGAAAAGGATCTATACATTGTTCTATGCAGAATGTCAAGCTAACGCATACAGGGAGATAAAAGTGTGTTTTAAATGTATGTGTGTGCTGTCTGCTGCTTACAATGTCACGTTTGGCCTGATATGCAAATTACACATTTCCTATTGAAAATAATTAATCTGAATATCACATATATGTCAGGAGATGCTACAAACACATTTTAAACACACATCTAATGTATGCATTTACTTGCAATTGTGTTAACACAAACATAGATTTAATTTATTCTGTAAATTCACAGTGCAGAAAAGATTTGGTACAATAAGGTAATCTAAAATAGGATCAACTGTGTGATTTTTAAACAATTATTAGATCACTTTTTTATTTTCTCTGTGAGAAAAACCCTTATGCATAACCCCTAAATGCTGATGCTCTGCAACAGCCAAAAGGACATGCAGATTATGAATGTCAGTTGGCAAGAAAAGCAATGCATGTTATTACATAACTATTCGATTTTTTTTATTTTGCCATAGACACTGTACTAATATTGTGGCAATTCTAGATTTGATCAGAAAGAGCGCAAAAGCTAAAGCAACATGATCCTATTAGTCCATTTTAAATACTTTATCTACTAGCCCATTAAAGTATAAATTAATATACACTATATATATATATATATATATATATATATATATATATATATATATATATATATATATATATATATATATATATATATATATATATATATATAAATATAAAGATGTTCAGGGTTATTATGTGATCATACCTACCTTTGATAAACTAATAAAGATAAAGAGAGTAATAATCTAGTTTTCTTCTGCAACCTCTATGGGTTAAGATTACAAATTGGGCCATGAAAGATTAAACATTTAATCAGATTAAAAAAATGTCTTTTTTTGGGAGACATACACAATATGGACACAATTATTGGGACTTCTGACATTACATCAAGCAGGGAATTGTTTTGACAATGCATTCTAAATACATAGATATTAATATGAAGTTGGTCCCTCATCTTGCAGCTATATCAGCTTTCATTCTTCTGGGAAGGCTTTCCACAGGATTTGGGGAATTTTTGCCCATTTTTCCAGTAGAGCATTTGTGAGGTCAGACACTGATGTTGGATGAGAAGGCCTGGCTCACAATCTCCGTTCCAGTTCATCCCAAAGGTGTTCGGTGGGGTTCTGCGTGGCCAGGGATCTGTGTGGACCAGTCAAGTTCTTCAACATGAAACTCATCCAACCATGTCTTTATAGACCTTGCTTTTGCACTGGGGCACAGTCATGCTGTAATAGAAAAAGGGCCTCCTGTTCTAGTAAGGTTGGAATGGAAGCATAGCATTGTCTAGTTGAACAGTTTTTATGCTGATATTAATCCCAGGGGAAGATTGGAACTCTTCAGTTATGCAATGCACAGAGCATACAACTTTTACGGACCATTATGTGGCCTTCTGTTTCATGGCTGACTTGCTGTTGTTTCCTAGATGCCTCCACCTTCCAATAATACAACTTACAGTTGACCATGGAATATCTACCAGGGATGACTTATTGCAAAGATGGTCTCCTATCACAGTAGTACCAAGCTTGAATTCACTGAGCTCTTCACAACGACCCTTTCCCCCCCACACATGTTTGTAAATGCAGACTGCATGGTTAGGTGCTTGATTTTACACACCTGTGACCTTGGGTTTGATTGAAACACCTGAATTCAATCATTGTTGTGGGACTTGTGTCCCAATACTTTTGTCCATATAGTGTATTACATTTTTATGCATGTTTTCTGGCAACAATGGGGATATGCTCTTTATCATAACTGCATGAACCAAGCTCTGAAATCTGCCTGTTATTTCTAGGCATGGGACCTATTTCACACCATTATTATTGGGAAATAAAGGCATATCCTATTAAGAAGACAAATTCTAGGATACACAGCTTTAAAAAATGAAATTTGTTTCTATTTATAACCATAAAGGCCTGTGCCTTGCCGCCTGCAGTGCATCTTCTTCTGTACTTCCTGCCCTCAAATGGAATCCTTGGCTTGAAAGGCAATTTAGAGATGTACGCTGCTGTCTAGTTCATATTGGAGAAACAGAAGCCAGTTCTCTGAATATGCTGTGGTATGGATTTCTTCCTTGCATGTACACAACTTCAATAGCTCTATTTGCTCGGTTAGCTGCTCAAATTATGTTATTCTGATGTTATCAGCAGTACGTGGCCTCGGCTTGCCTCATAAACAGCTGTCATTGCCTTTGTTACCCCATTCATCACTGGGAATCTGAATTTCTCCTTTTTAGTGGCTTTGCCGTCGTTTTTCGGTTTGATGAATGAAGAGGGTGAAAAAACGGACAAACTCATTTATATAAGGCACCACTTCTAGCAGCACAGGAAAAGAAAGGGGAGGCGAAAAGTGTTGGGAGCCAGTAAATATAAGACACACAGCATCTTTAACACGTACCGTACCACATCACAAAGCATGGCGAATCACTGACTAATGAACCTTTGCATTATAATCTCCATACGTATGTATTAAGTCATAGATATTGGTTAACTCCATTTGTCATGCATCTAAAACCCGAGAGATCCTTTAAGATGTGGCAATGATTTAACTGATCAGACCTAATATTTTAATCATTAACAGCAATCCAATAATAGCAAATACACAATTAATTTATTTGAGGTCAATGATTCAGAATGCAAAGAGCTCCTTTTCTTTTTCCTTTTTTTTTTTTTTTTTTTTAGATATTTACCAGCATAAAGCAAACTGTCTTGTGTTGCTGCATTAATAGATCATTTGACAGCATTTTTCACTTGGTCAATATACCAACTGACTGGTATTGGCTCACATCAATGAGCAAAAGATGCACTGTACAAGTTAAGAATGTCATGTATCCTACAAAAAGAAACAAACCCACTCCATATGGAATCCATATACAATTTTACTGGTGAGCGCTAATGTTAAAATAGAGACTGCTCATTTTTAAGGGGAAAACTTAGATGAATAATGGAAAGGAGGATTAAAGGGAACTGAGACAGAGGGTAAGACGGAGTTCAAATTAAAAGTGGAAGCTGAGGTAAAGTAGGTTCACCAGATGATTGGAGGAGATCAAAAATAGAGAAAGGTAAGGAAAGTGATATACGAAAAAGGAAAGATGGGATCTTAAATGAATATAGGGGAGAACACATTGTATGGATGATTTCATATTTAATTTAAAAATGCTCACTATTGCTTCAAAATGCGTCTGGATATCTTTAGATTGGTTTGGAACTATTCAAGCACCGCACTATGAAGGATTTCACCTATAGTGTTGTCTGAAGCTCTTCAAAAGTTCTAGTAGTTGGAAAGTTCCTATGAGCTACTGCTCCTAAATCTAGGGCTTTACAGTGTTTTCTATAGACTTGTATAGATGCCTTATTACTGCCGTGCATAATAAATTGCTCACGCATTTCATGTCATTCACAAACACCTGCAGACAGCGTGACGCGTTTCAGACATGCGTCTTTAGTTGTGAATTGAACTTTTCAAGTGAAATAACATTTGAGCAGCAGCTTAAGTAGTTTATTGTGCCTTTATTAGCATTTCTCTCCAGTATTATGTAGATTGGATCCTCTGACATCACAAGTCTGCACTCAAGAAAAGTGTCTGAGGGATTAAAAAAAAAACCCAAGTAACTATGCGCTCATAAACTTATTACATAGATGGCTCTCTTCTCTGTCTCTTAAACAGATCAGTCTACAGACAGCTCTGAGGCATACCACACTGCTAGAAATGTAAACACCGTTAAAGGTACTGGATCTATAAAGTCAGCTTTTAAAAGATAGTTCTGTAATCTTTCATATTCAGCAATCAGAACCCAAATGTGTCTACTTCATAATAAGATATATGTAGTAAATTCACATACTATTGTATAAAAACAGTGGGTAAGATGTATTAGGACTGAGATAAAAATGAACCCGATAGGATGTTGTTCTCTGTGTAGTCACCTCTATATTACTATTTCCCATTTAATCCAAAATAAAACAACTATTTATTTTAAGAAATTACACTGAATTTACAAAATAATGCAAATACCTTCATTTTCTATGACATAGTTATATCCCATGATATTCAGTTTGCCTTATGATTGAATGAGCATTATGGGATCCGTAGTTCCTAGACGTTTGCAGTGCCAAGGTTAGCTATCACTGACATAGATTACAAAGGGGATTGGGTAAAAGAACTGTAGTTTATGATGTCTAAAAAGAATGGCCAATTGCCAACATTACGAACATATAAACAATAGCAGGTTGAAGAACTCACTGATAATAGAGGACAAAGGAGGCTGATACACGTTTTTGAGCTACAGTTAGTCAAGTGCAGGTGTGTACCTACAGTATTTGCCACCCGGGGCGAATCCTATTTTTTCCCCTGCCCCATATCCCCATTTGTATCTGTAAAAACACACAAAAAATGATATATGTTTCCAAACAGTGCCATTCATGTCCCCAAACAGCTTGCTAGTGCCATTTATGTGTCAGATTGTCAGTGCATTTTCTGTACCCAAATAGTTTACTAGTGCCACCGCTAACAATTTGGAACTTGGGGCGGTCCGCCTGATCCCTCAAGCCAAGTGCCAGTTCAATACAATATTGTGAAAAGTTATTTTATTGCATACAAAAATAATAGAACATTTGATAAATATGATTCTGATGAGGATGGCAAAGGTTGCCAGCTGCCTTACGCGTTTTGCGCTTGGAGGCACATAATCATATGGCAGTCCACAGCATAAATTAGTTATTTTACACCAAAGCATAAGAAACTGTTGTTTAAGGGGCTACGGTCTGAAACACTAGACTATATATAACTGGAAAAACATTATTTGATTTTATGAATGTGGCCCTCACCTCCTCAGCAGCTTCATCAGCACAGGAGACCATGGTGCAGGAGGACCATAAATGGAGGCAGAGCAAAACGTGGTTGATAAAGCCACTAACTTAGTAAGCATGAGCTGGAAAAAGCTCTAGCCTTATTCCTTCTCCTCTCATGTTGATTGGTTCTCGGTATTGGTATATCTGATCTGATCAGTGCCTTATTTGAAACAATACATGTCCCAGTTTTTTAAAGTAAACCCGACGTGTATCTTAATAGATACATGCAGGTTTACTACTGCTATGTCTCACATGCAAGACACCTCAGCTCCCGGTTGTCGCATGCTGACAAATGTCAGCACACACACTGCCAATCAGAGCTGGCACAGAGAGAGACCCTCATTTTTGCTTGGTATCAGCAGGGGGGACATATTTAAGGCCCTTCCTGCTGATCCCATGCAAAATGAGGGACTCTCTTTGCGCTAGCAGAGGGAGCTGGTCACCGACCAGACAGCTGCCTGCTTC
The DNA here is from genome assembly GCA_036172795.1 of Pelodytes ibericus. NCBI lineage: Eukaryota > Metazoa > Chordata > Amphibia > Anura > Pelodytidae > Pelodytes > Pelodytes ibericus. The sequence continues at coordinate 34,913,988 of CM069865.1, forward strand.
CTATTAAGCAAGTCAGATGATAAACTGGCATGTACTATCATAAGTACACTCCAGCTCATCCTCCTAGGGACAATGGACATTTCACTTGTGCTTCTATATTAGAAGCACAAGTGAAAAATATTTTTAGTGTCCCTTTAACGGGAGTAGTCCCAGGTGATTGGAAATTAGCGGATGTTGCACCCATTATCAAGAAAGGTAGTTGGGAGGAGTCAACAAAGGTCACTAAGTCTTATTTCAGTAGTAGGGAAAGTAATGAAAAGCATTTTAAGGGTGGGATTACATGGATTTCAAGATCAGAGTCAACATGGGTTTATGCCAAACTAACCTTATTGATTTTTTCAATTGGGTTACTAAAATAATAGATCAGAGTGGAGCAGTAAACATTGCTAACCTAGATTTCAGTAAGGCCTCTGACACTGTTGCATATATAAGGCTTATCAATAAACTGCAATTGTCTAATATTGTTGAATGGATTAGGCAGTGGCTGAGTGACAGGCAACAGAGGGTTGTAGTCAATGGAATATATTTGAAGCAAGGTCATGCACTAGTGGGGTACCTCAGGGATCTGGACTTCGACCCATCTCCAGAACTATATTGATATTTTGAAGGGAGTTTAGAGAAGGGCTACTAAACTGGTTCGTGGATCAAAGGATAAAATGTACCAAGAAAGGTTACAGGAATATGATAGATACATTTAAATACAAAAAGGGAGAGTATATTTTATATATATATATTTCTGTGTTGGTTTCAGTTATACCACTGAGGCAGTGCTCAGGCATGCTTAAATAGAAATTGAAAAATGGTATCCAATTTAAATGATCCATTTGTAGAAATCTGGTACATGGTTTATCATTTACTTAAAAACTCATCAAAACAAATAAAAGAAATCTATCACTATCGAACAATATTCCCCCCTTTACCTGCTACATTACTGCTACTAATAATAGTAATACAAATGATAGATAATCAGTGGGGTCCCTGGACTCCCTGTCACCTGGTGTTCCATCATTTACCATAACATGTGCCGGTGGCTGGGAGTTTTAAAAAGAGTGAACAGGAGTCCTTAGGAATTCTGCTCAATTAGGTGGTGCTGACAGGTACTCCTCCCTCTTCTCTTGTGACAGAAAGCATCTGTCTTTTAAAATCTAGATTTTCCTTCCCTGTAACCACAAGGAAATAATTATTGGTTTTGTTTTGTGGTCAGATCGTCCAATTGGGAATGTGGGTACTTGTTTTTTGATTCATCCTTATAGCTGAACATAGGGGAATGTTCTTAATATTCAGTTAATGTTAATATTCAGTTAATGTTAATATTCAGAGATTTTCATCCATTATCATCACACGCCTCACATTTGAGGCTCTTATGTCTGATTACAAGTATTAGACAACAGTGTTGCACCTGTAGTTCAGCAAAAAATATTTGTTGAGTTTAAGAATTAAAAAAAAATGTTATTCTAATAATACATCTTCACATACAAGAGTTCATGCTAATTAACCTGATTTTATTAACATCATTACATTAACAATGTGGCATTTATATTTTTGATGTATTCATCCAAGTAAACACTGTTGATGTGTGTGATGTGTCTCAAATGGCAAGTGGAAGTCAATATAAAATTGGATATACCTTCCACTTACTGGAGTGAAAGGTGGTTTTGTGGGTGCACCAAATCGCATCCTATGGCCAGAGCATACCAATGTGGCCGTGGCTACAGAGGGGACAGAGGAAGTGGTGCTCATGATGCTAGGCAAGGTGCTGATCCTCAGAGTTGTAGTTTGAATTAGCAGTGGATTTGACTCAGCCCTTCATCCTTCTGTGGTACCACCTATGGATGTCAGGCAACAATAACATCCCCAGGATATACCAGAGCACCAGAGATGTACCTTCCTTTCAGAGGTAGGCAACCTTTGGCACTCTCCATGTTGTGGGCTGAATCTCCCATAATGCTCTTGTAGCCGTAATGCTGGCAAAGCATCAAGCAAAATGCAGTCCACAACAAAGTTTGCCTATGTCATAGTCTGGGATGCTGTGTGACAGCTGTAATATATGCATTATCAAAGTGTTTGAACCCTATAATGACCAACTATACTATTTTAGAAACGATTCAGAGGCTGGCTCGGCACAGCATGCACTCAAGCAGCGTGACATTAGAATGGGGTAGAAGATCATTATAGTTTGCCTCTCTGCAATGAGAATTAGTTCCCCCTTTCAGAACTGAGAAAGAAGCTGATGCAAGTGGGGAAATAAAGCTTGATTAGATCTAAAACAGTCTGTAATATTTAACATTTACTTCCTCTGGAAATATGGTCTGCACTGGAGGGAATATAAAACATGTATTACTTGCACAGTTTGAAATCGTGTAATAAAATGAATCCTGTTCTAGTTCATATACATCAATCAGAATATGAAAAAGTAGAAAGCTCTGATATAAGTAAAACCTGCTTGTAGAGATCAAACAGACTTGCATCAACTCCCACAATGTACTCCTTTTCTATACTGCAAGGGACAGGAGTATTTCAAAGGTGTTTCACATCATGAGAGACTGTAAACTTTGCATTTTACTATTTTTAATAAGTGGAAAACTGATCTTCAAGTCCCTTACCATGTAAGAAAATGAAAGGCTGCTTAGGACTCCCCCACTTGCTTTGTATTACATATTTCGGTCTTATCCCATCTGACCCCCTTAGACTTAGTAAATCCCACGCAGTTGTTTTACTGCTTCACCGCTTGACTGTTGGCCAACTATATGATTTTCTAAGCAAACAAGGTCCGTTGTGTGATTGCCAATGCCATGCGGACATTATTTACATCTACAAAATCACCTGTGGTGGAGAGACAAAATAATTGGCAGAGGTGAGGAGGAATTGGTGGGAAGAGGGCAAACGTTGGATGAAGTGGTGAAGTAGGGCACTCCAATGTGATCTTTGCCTCAAGTCCTCCAAGACATAGGACCTAGGGGTCACACACAGCACACAAAGGTAGGATGGATGTACCTTCACCACAAACCTTTCATCCAATACTCCTCTTCATAAATGTTACATTATCATATGGAGTAAATGTTACATTACTATACATTCACTGATATGTTTGAAGGAGTGTCCAATTATAACAAAAGGTCTTGAGACATGAATAGCATTTGTTGAAGCTCGGTTGATAACAGTTCTTTAAATACTATATTTAAAAAGTTAATCCTATACATTATTGCTCAGAGCAGAAATCTTTGTGACACTAATAAAATGGCAAATTGATTACATTAATTATATTACTTTATCTATATTTCTACTGGAGTTTTCAAAGTTCCCAAAGAGGTTTGGTTGACAAGATCTACTCCTTTTAAAATATTTTGCTTGATATTAAAAAATAACTAAATAAAAACCTTTACTTGGACATAAGCCCACCTTTGACTGATTCAAAGGGATTTTAAATAAGGGTCCAAGATATGCTCCTTTAATGTGGTTTATTTTGTAATGTTTTTATCCAACATAATTCAAGAAAAACATTTACATTAGATACGACGGGTCTTCATTTACATATTTGCAAGTGATATCTTTTTAAATATTAAAATCATAAATTCTATAAATTCAAAAGAAACTGTAATTATTGGATTTTTTCTGTCTATAAGAACGTTCTTGCTTCAGATGTAGCTTAACAAATCCATGGAGCAAAGGAGTCGGAGCTCTTAAAATTCCTCTTGCAGGCTCCTAAATGTTTAGATTGTTTTACATAGCACTGTATGGAAATACCAAACTGGCTCCTTTCACATTTGGAATGTCAAGTCTACATGGATTTGTCAAGTCCTGTTGTAGCTACATAGTTACATGGTTACATAGTAGTTTAGATTGAAAAAAGACTTGCGTCCATCAAGTTCAAATCTTTTTCATGTTGATCCAAAGAAGGTAAATAAAAACCCTTGAACAATAGTTAAGTGTAATCAAATAGTTATTTTAGGATAACCATGCTTTTACCCTTCCAGACAAGGGGAGAAGAGAGGCAGAAATAGGCTATTGTACAAGCTATTAAGCAAACACATTTAAATTGAGTTACAGTGCAGTACATCAAAAGTATGCACTGGAGGAAGAGGTTTCAGGTATCAGCGCTTCCCTAAAAACATCAATATTAATCAGGGTAAATCCCATGGATGGCCTTCTCCATCAAACCTGTACGCATATCTACAGAAAGACAAAGAATGCAGAGCACTCAACGGATCAGAAATATAGCCCATCAAGGAAACTGAAACATTTAAGATGGAGATTTTATTTGATTAGCCTCTATTGATTATTCTAAGATAAGAGATGGGGCTCCCATCTACGTAGCTATCTGGGGGACTGCAATATGTCTAAAGTAAGTCATTCTAATGAATGGAGAGTGATGAAACTGAGTAATGGAGACGTATGATTTACTCTTTCACTCCCAGAAAAGCATGTGACCTTGATACAATATAATTATATAAGACACTTGTACAAATATATAACACAGGTGTTGAATTTTCCACATGCTGGAGGTTATCTTTATGTAGTAGCAGATAAAATGCATGGATACAATGCATTATGGCTTGACTGCTTGATAAAAAGAGAACAGGGATGGTTTAGTGGTTTACACTGAGCAGAGTGGGTAGAAGGTGCTTACTACCCTTCTATGCTCTATGTGGGGCCATGCTCTTTCCTTTTTAGCTTTTTTCTGCTCTTTGCTGGTGGTATGTTCTTGTCATATGCTTGATTACTAAAGATAACACGTGCATTGACTATGGACATTTTCACAATCTATGTGGCCTGGTGATCATGGTAGAGAAATATTTTGGAAGACTGGACAATAAGTGGATTTAAAGATAATGATCAGCCTGATAACTCATTTCTAATATTAGATTAGTCAGTTTATGTTAGTTCGTTATTACTAATGAATGATACTGCTAACGTTGTCGAAGGTTGTATATCTGGGCTTGGTAAAGATGTCAGTCAATGTCAGTGAATCAAGTAAAAAGCTAGTTAAGAGGTGATCCCACAACTGAGATTAGAGAAGGGAGTAGAATTAACGTTGTTGTATGCAGTACCTTAAATCTTTCATTATTCTAAACAAGCAAGAAATGTAGATAGATATTATAATAGCTAGTGAATGATGGACAATGCAGTGTGACAATGGCCAATGTCTATGGGCTTATTTAACCATACAAAGACACATGACAGTACTGGCACACCATGAATGGGTGTGGCCAATTTAAAAAAGAAACATTCTTAATTCTTATTTATAAAGATAAATAGGGCATCAAAAAAGTCTTAGGTTTCCTTAAAAACTACAGTTAAAGGGACTCTTTAACTTCAAGAACCTAAACATTGCTTAAACTGTGAATGTAGTGAAGAAAAAACAGAAAATGATCTATATTATGTGTTAGCAGAACTGCAAGCAAATTAATAAAATAAGAGAAAAATATGTTTTGCAACAATTGATGTAAGCACGTCACGGGAAAATATTCATTAACAGCAATTCACATGCCTGGCACCTCATATAGAAATGAGCTTAGAAAGTGATCAATGAAAAAACTATCATATGTGGGTACAGTAAAGAAGAAAGAGAAAAACAAAAACACTGCATAAAGGATTAGCGTTAACATTAGGGTTAGGTTTAGGATTAGGGTTAAAATGTGCCTATTGGTACCTATAGGAAAACTAAATATTCTACTTTCAGTTGTTACCCTATAACTTGCACACACAAAAAAACTTATCCTGAAAAATATATATATAACTTTGTAGGTACAGTACATGAGAAAGAGAAAAGTACAGTTAAACAGAAACAAAGCAGAAACATTAAAACAGCCAGTGTCCAAAATGACAAAAAATATTTCAAATGTCCAGTCACAAACGGATTAAGTGTGTCTGTGGTGTCTTCTGTTTATGATATAATCTGTGACTAGATATGCAAATTAACTACTTTTTCAATGGGATATTTATAATTTGCATATCAAGCCAGAAGGTGATGTTATAAAGTTATAAAACATGTATTTCTTGGATTGTGTATTTGCTTGAATACACGATGTATGGATCACTGTAGAATATTTTTTTTCAACCAATGTTTAGGTTGAGTCCCTTTAAACACACACATAACAAAATGCTCTAGTCCTTAATACTTTTTAGCCATTGATATCAGTAGGTCATACAATCTATAGGTTACAAGCGTATAGCCTGCTCCTGACACAGGAAAAAGGGAAAGGCTCCAGAACCAGATGATGTACAATCAAGGGTACTTAAGGAGCTAAGCCTAATTCAAGCCAGACCATTATTGTTAATATTTCAATTCAGGCATAGTGCCAATAGACTGGCATAAGGCAAATGTGGTGCCATATTTAAAAATGGATCAAAATCTCATCCAGGCAATCACAGGCCGGTGAGCATAATATCTGTAGTGGGGAACTTATTTTGCTAAAGGTATACATTGAAGACAATTGACAAGAAAAATAATAATGTATGTTTAATTGAAAGATTAAATAGAAATGATTTAATGAAGGATACCAATAAAGTACCTGAGCCCTTTTTCCTTGATTAGTTCTATAAGGCCCATCAGACCCAAAATATAAACAACATGTACACTAATTGATAGAGCTATACAGAGTAAAGAGGGATCAATAAGGTGCTTTATGTGTATTCTCTCACTAAGGCATTTCTACTAAAAAATTATTTCAATTAAACCTTTCAATTTCAGTTTTCAATTTTGCCAACTCTTGTCCTTTAAAATATTTTGTATTAATTGTACATTTACTTAAAAGTAGTTCCAATAATAACCATGGAATGCAGATATGCAATAGTCAGAGCAATGAATACACATGTAAAGAACAAGCAATTAGCATAACATTAAAAATACACACGGATTATCTTAATTTGGGTCACTGAGCAATACACTCCCACTCCTCGCTGGCTGACTAGGCTTTAACTGTTTTTTTTTAATATGTTAATTGAGATCTGGTTGCACTTTCTAAAGGCTTGAGAAGCTGTTATGTTGTCTATATGTTTGTATTTCATTACAACATGTGTCTTGCTTGTAATAATGTGTATGTCCAGTGTATCTGTGAGTGCTTATGTATACTCAGCAACCAGTGCATGTGTGCAGTAGCAAGTAGAGGTATTTTTATAAATAGAAATAGGACATGCTGCAGTAGACCAGGTTTACTAAATAGTGTTTCCATGTCCAGAAATATTAGGTTCAAACAACATTTCCAACCAGGGGAGATCCACACAATATCCCTCGATGGACACATCCAGCCCATGTGCCCCAGTTGGACACCAATGATTTAGTGAGCAGTCTGTTTTACAAATATACACATATTGGTGCTTTGGGAAGGCTGAAAACATCTATTTGTTTTGTTCCTTAAAGACCAGGGGTGTCACACGGAGGCCATAATACTTTATCAACTGAGAAACTGGCACGGAAGCATGTGAGATGTAGACCTAAAACAGCTTGTGGGCATGTGTGACACAAATCTCACTCTAGACACAAAAGGAGCTATTCGCTGAAAGTGAGGTTCAGGTAAGATGAACAATTCATCTCACCGACTTAACCATGACTTACACAGCAAGTTTCTCATGCAAGAATAACACAGTTCATCCTGCAAGGTGCATATTTAAACCTATAAAGCTAAAGGGCCAAACCAGCTATTTTAGCAGGAAACACTTACCAGGTTTAGCCCTTTGTAATGCATAATGTTTAAAATGCATAGTTAAGTTGGTGAGGTAAGTCCTCAGCTCATCTGCACCTCACTTTTAGTGGATAACTTCCACATGGATACCCATCCAAGACATGAACAGTAAGCTACAACCATACAACATTAGCACTACAGTTAGAATGGAAAGGTGAACATTAGCATGGAAAGGTAGTCCACAATGGAACTCTCCTTCAGAGCCAATAATTGGGTGAACCTGGGAAGTGTAACATTTTGCCTGCCCCAACATTAGCATTACATTTAGCATGGAAAGGTCAACATTAACATGGAAAGGTCTTTTACTTTTACTGGCACAAAGTAAGATAACACACGTTTGTGTTTGACAACATAACTCAAGATGGCGGAAGTCTATACTGTAAAGTACAGAATAAGGGAGCACTGTATCAGTATTACTGGGTCAAGATTATATCTCTAATGGTTGTACAGAGTGGTTAAATGTACAGTGCCCTAATATTGTTTTAAATCATTGACAAATTGTGAAAAGATACTTATTATCTGCTTAATCAACTACTTTTACAACTATTTTTCTTATCAAGATTTTTTATAGCAAATATCCTTATCTAAAAAAAAGATTGACCAGGGATGGCCAGTAAGTTGCCTTTTTGGGTCAGTGGCCAATAGGAGGTCTGAAACTCTCCACAAAAGCAAATCTATAACACAATACCAGTCTATGCTAACTAGCTAGTACCTTGAAAAAACATATATTATCACTGTCTAGTTCTTACACAATTTCTGGGCAATGGCACTTTGATGCCAGAAAACAAATGTATAAATAGTTAAATCAATGTTTGCATGTTTTTAACCATTAGGAACTGTACAGTTGGCTCAGACAGACTATAATGACCCATTTACTTTGGCACCACCGATTAACACTGAATAGACTATTGAACCACAGGGGTCCAGACAGATCCAGACCTAAGAGACTTTCTACAGAAGAGAATTGTTATTCTTATTTCTAATAATCCAAAAAAGGTCATGTGACTGTTGCCTGATTTATGATTTGTGTGTACGTATGAATGGAAAAATATTTACTATGTCGGCATTTCAGCATCATAAGGCATTACACAAACCGTATTTGCTTGAATATAAGACGACCCTGATTATAAGACGACACCCCAAACTTTGGAAAAAAATTAGAAACCTGAATATAAGACTATCCTATAGGAAAAAAGTTTAACCTGTATATATTCACATGTAAATTGCTTTTTCATATTTAATACAAATTCTGATGGAAAAAAATGCATTTTATTTGCCCATATGCTCCCAGACGTAGCCAATGCATCGCCCCCACAGCCATCTGCCCCCAGACATAGCCAATGCATCGCCCCACAGCCATCTGCCCAGCAGACTTAGCCAAAGCTGCCCCTACCGCCAGACTATACAAGTGCTACCTACCCCTCCCTACCCAGCCTTAGCCAATGCTGCCTCCCCCAGACTTTCCCAATGCTGCCTCCCCCACATGTACCCAATGCTGCCTCCCCCAGACTTACTCAATGCTGCCTCCCCTTACCCCAGACTTGCCCAATGCTGCCTCCCTCCCCCAGACTTGCTGCCTCTCCCCCTCCCTCCCCCGGACATGCTCAATGCTGCCTCTCTCCTTCCCGCCGGGAAAAAAAAGTAAAAAAAAACAAAAACGTCACATCCAGTGTCTGTGTTTCCCTCCTCCGTGCAGGAGGGAAGACTGCACGGAGGAGGCGTCCAGGGACATGGAGCATCAGCCAGGCGGTAAGTACTGGGGAAGGGGGGAGGAAGAAAACGATCACTGGAACGACACAATATTAGTGGCATCTGAATGGCACAATAATACAGGCATCTGAATGGCACAATATTACTGGTATCTGAATGGCACAATATTGCAGGCATTTGAATGGCACAATAATACAGGCATCTGAATGGCACAATAATACAGGCATTTGAATGGCACAATAATACAGGCATCTGAATGGCACAATATCACAGGCATCTGAATGGCACAATATTACAGGCATTTGAATGGCACAGTAATACAGGCATTTGAATGGCACAATAATACAGGCATTTGAATGGCACAATATTACAGGCATTTGAATGGCATAGTAATACAGGCATTTGAATGGCACAATAATACAGGTATTTGAATGGCACAATATTACAGGCATTTGAATGGCACAATAATACAGGCATCTGAATGGCACAATATTACTGGTATCTGAATGGCACAATAATACAGGCATCTGGCACAATATTACTGGCATCTTGATGGGCAAATTGGCTGGGGCATCTTAATGGCAGAATATTACTGGCATCTTAATGGCACAATCTTACTGGCATCTGAATGGCACAATATTACTGGCATATTAGGCAAATTGACTTATTAACAGCAAAATAATACTGGCATATTATTATTGTGTGTGACATAATTTGTGGGGCTCCTGTGTGTGGCATATTTAATGGGCCATCTGAATGGCATTACTAAGGAATCTGTTTGGCATGGTATTGGAGGAAATCCAGGGGGGTGACACCATGAGTCTGTGTCTCACGGCAATTTGTGCTCCTGTGTGTTTTGGAGATTCAGGTCTCATGTGACAAGAGGTACAGACAGCCCAAACCCAGCACTGGCCCACAAAGGAATCCCCCCTTTAGAGGCAAGAATTGGGTGAACCTGGGCAGAGCAACATTTTTTGTACCCTTAGAATTTTTGGATTTCCATGAGATTAGCAGTAAGCTGTGACCATACAAGAAGTGACCAACTCGCTCTATCATCTGCAAGCAGGAGAAAAAGAAAAATGTAGTTTATTAGAATCTAGAATATACTACATTTTTTTTTATTTTTATTAGAATCTAGAATATTGTTACTTCATCCCTTGGCAGATGTAATAGTATCAGATTTATTTGTCTGGTTTACTTTTAATCTTTTTATGTCATGAAAAATTACTAAATATATTAAAAAAGAAATGTTGGTGCTCGGAGCTCACTTGCTCTAATACCAAACATACATATGCATTTTTTTCAGCTTTAAAACCATGAGAGACTCAGATATTTCATTTATGTAATGGAGTTTCGCCTACACAAAAGAGGAACAGGGTTGTATTGTATTACCTACCTGCAGGGGACAATGTGAATAACAGATCTACATTAATTGATTCATCACACAAATGTATTTACTTACTTAAAGGGCAACTGTATCATTAAAAATGTGCACAAAAGCATTCTTCTAAGCTTCATCTATTTGTTTAAATGGAGAAATGTAAAGGTCAAGATCCATACCTTTTCTTAAGTGTGATTCTTCTAAGAATCTTCAGTCATCTGCCATCATACAACCAAAGATGGAGGCAAGATCAGTGGTGTATCTTGGTTTTGTGCTGTCATAGGCAGACACAATTCAAGAACCCCCCTCATGTTGCCCACCCACGACATGCCCCATCACCCCATTGCATGCCCCATCACCCACATTGCACACACATTAAATGCCCAATCACCACATTACATGCCACCATCAACCTCATTACATACCCCGACCACTTCCATTACATACCCCCATCACCCCGATTAATTGGAAGGCTAAATCTTGCTGCACGGTGGGGGAGGGAGCGAAAATGTTGTAAGCACTAGATGTGTGCTTTAACACCCTCTGGCAAAGTGCCGCCCTAGGCGAGTGCCTTGTTTGCCTTGTGCAAGATACTCTACTGGGCAAGATGCTGTTTACTGTGTATTCCAACCTACCACATACCATGTGCATGTATAACACAGCTGTTGCTCATGAAAATTATGAGGTGGGAAAGGGAATTTAAGACTGCTTCCATCTTCAGTCAGATCACTGCATAGCCTACCAGGGACTCCTATAAGATGACAGCCCCCACACAGTATATGGTCTAAAAAAAAGCTAGAGATATTCCATTTACCACCTGAATAAATAAACGATGCTTCAAGGAATTTATTTCTGCACATTGTTTTAATGGTATACAGGTTCTTCAAAATAAAGGAAACCAGATAAAGCTGTATCATATATACTAAAAAAAAAAAAGCTGGAGATTTGCATGTAACCACTACTATTTCAGCAAAATCTTATACCTATACTTATGGAAACATAGAAAACCAATGTAATTTTACATCACAATACAATGTGGAAATGTCAGTATAGGTGTTTGGTATCATGAAGGTGAATCACAGCTATTTCTGGTCCGGAGACTGTGGCATTGACCATTGCATAATTCATCATTGGTGAGTTCTATTAGCAGCTATAATACACTTTTGTCATAGCGTCTAATCCATACAAATGCACCATCATGCTGACTGCATCACCCTGTTCCAAATTATACCTTTAACCCATTATTTTGTTTAATGCCCATTATTTAAATGTTAAATGAATGCAGATTAATTCTTCAAAACCAGCACGATGCCCATTAAATAATATATGTGCCACTACAGTGTCATCAAAAGGAGAGAGCTGCCTGTGATTTACAGCAGGGTAGCGAGAGTGCAGCACTTCTGTTTGCCTGACCTATTTTGCTTGACTGTCTGAATTTGATTAATTGTATTGGATTCCCCCATAGATTACTGGGGAACCGTTGCTGGCCCACATGCAAGCAAGGAAAAAAACCCTCCACAGGCAAAGGGAAGGGAAAAAAAAATTTAAACAGAGTATTGGACTCACGTACTCACATGAAGTGTCTGCTTTTTACAAGCTGTGTGATTTGTAGATTCAGATTAGTGATGCATGGCTGTATTCTTATTTGTGCAGCCAATCAATACTTCCTGAAAATAAGTCTGATGAAAAAGGGGGGTGGTACGCTGCCTGACACAGTCAGATAAATACGGTATGAATTAGCTATGGAAGAGAAGTCGTATACAGTCTTCTTTGTGGGGCGTAATTAAGCAATGAGTAGGAATTGCAAACCAGTCATAACGTCAGTTCTTTTTTGTGATTTAAAACGAACACACACAGAAAACGTAATAGAATGCGACGACAATTGAGCAGGTTTTGTTAAACGATGTCTGAAGAAACTGGAAAAAGCCAAACATTCCCACAAAGCACAAATGTGAAGGGTAATGCAGCCATTTTTACTTCACTGTAAATAAACATGACATGAAGTGTTCAATATACAAATAAAATAAATATCCACACAAACATGCACTGCCTTCTTCAGCACTCCTCACAGTGATGGACGTATACACAGAAATGGAATGGCGCAGAATGTCATGTGGAAAATAAAGAACACAATAAATAATTGTGTAATATGTAATTAAAATGAATTTAGTTTAGCAATTGGTTTATCACATTCACAAATGCTGGTGGTAAAAGTGCCCAACAAACTGAAGACCAGTCACTATGATGTGCTATTGATGGCCATTGTGCCATGATGAACGATCATTTTAATCACCTGATACTACTTTACTGTTCTATGTGTGCTGCATTTTCATTATACAGAGTAAAAACATTGTTCCTGGCACATCATATGGACTGGTCTTTACCCCCAGCTTTTGTGAGTGTAATAAACATATTGCTTTACTAAAATATGTTTTTATTACATATTACACTATTATTTCTTGTGTTCTCTATTTTCATTCTGTGCCATTCCATTTATGTGTATATGTCCAATTTTACTTCACGTATAGAAATAATAATGTTTTAGAACTGGTCCATGCATGGCCTCCCCTCTATGATTTTGTCTAACCAAATTTAAAGTGGAAACATTATAAAAAAGATTGGTATTTTGGAACACACAGAAGATTTGGGAAACATTGTGTGCTTCTATGCAACAATTCCTATTTTGTTAAAGGTGTTGCCAGTTTTTGAAACCATTTGGTTTGGAGTTGCCATGCTTTATCTGTACCGGACAGTCAGTTCAATTATGAAGCCACTTTATATACTTGGAGTATATTATAGGATATTGATGAAATGACTTAAGTGAAAAAGTGTTCTTGCCTGACTGTCATTCATATTCTAGCTCACTGATACAGGCATTACTGATTGCCTGCATACAGCTGCATGTACATATGTAATTATATCAAATGGTAAATATGGGGGCATGTCATGTCCCCTGGTGACCAGCAAAAATTAATTGGAAGGGGGATTAGTACACCATTTATTGTGGCATTATGCACCCCTTCTATCAGCTCCTGTTTTGATATATTCTTATTTAATATAAAGGCTCTAGAGGTCAGGATTCATGCTTAATAGCATTGTGGTGAATCCCAAAACTGAACAGCAACAGTCCCTGCTTAGTATTTTTCGCATGATAATAAAGTTGTTGATGGTACTGTGATAGTAATGATCTCCAACGTGTTGAAGAATATAACATTGCAACATGGATCTATGTTTCAAGGATTAGCATTTTTCAAAGGAAAACCTACAGATGCATGCAGGTCTCTCTCTGTGTTTTCAACAAAATAGCAAAGAGCATTGTGCTTATGCAAACGGGAAGTGTACAGTAAAATCTACACACCGTATCCAAGGGATCAAGGCTACTGACTCGAGGATCATATGGTCCACTGTTTGTCTTGTTTAGTGCTCATTCTGACACCCTGTAAGTAATACATTGTATTGTGCATTACACCTATTTTTTTTTTTTTACATTGTACAGTATTTGTTGTGTTTTTTATTCGTATAGATAAGCGAGTGATCCACTTGCTTGACAAGATTGCAATTTTTGCTGAATTAAAAATACAAATATAATTAAATATTCCTTGGATATGGACCTTTAACACTATGGATAACTGCATTTTTGTGCAATTGCTGGATTGCGGTCAACCCCTAGAATTCTGGTTAGCTATTTACACTTCTGATTCTATTTATTGATTTAATTTAAATTGTTCTGACCATTTGACTATATTAAAAATATGTATCATATAGATAATGTGGAGCTGATTTTATTTTAAGCATTTTTCATACAAATTATGTAGACATTTGCTTTTGCATTATGTTTGCATGTTTGTTTTTCATTCTTGCTCATTGATTTTTATTACTATTGATGATTATATCATTTGTATTCATTTCCATTATTTCTATATTTTTGTACACTATTCTTTTGCAGCTTAGTTGTGTATGCTTTTGAATGCTGAAAGGATCTCTAACTGCTTCCTTGATGTACTATTTGGTATTGCAGTATAACTTTATACACTTTCCTTGGTTTGGTTGAGCTCATTTTGGACATCGGGACTCATCTCAGGTTAGAATACTTTCTAACCGGAAACATCTATATTTATTCGGAGTGTCAGTCCCATCACACACTCAAAGGGGTCTATTCACTAAAAGGTGAGTTTGCAGATGAGTTGAGGTGAGATGAACATTTAATCTCACCAATTTACCTATTGTGCAGAGATGATCCTGGTGAGTTTGCTTAACCAGGTTTGTACCTGCACAATGTACAATTAAAATGGTGAGATGAAATGCTCATCTCACAACAACTCATCTCATCTTACTAATCTCACCTGCAACTCACCATTTGGTGAATAGACCCGGAGAGGCAGCTCTACTGGACAAACTGAATCAGAACTGTCCCACTTAAAGAGTTGTGGAATAAGTCAAATATGTAGCTGAGTGTGATTCTGTGAGTAGCTGAATGACAGTATTTCCTGTGAATCTACATTTTATATGTTCATTATTTTGTAATGCAAGTCTAAATTTCTATTAGATGGTTTGTTTATTTAGTTATATCACTCCCACATTCCAGCTGTAGTTGAAGGAGCAGTGGACCAAGAACATATTTTTTTTCGGTTGGCCAAAACTCAGTCTCCTAGCAAATCTTTTAATTGTTTCTAAATCACTTGTAAACAGTTTTAGTCTTAACACTAACAAGCCAAACTTTAATGGCATCCCAGAGTGAACAAAGATCTATAAAAAGAACAGTTATTGACATGAAACATTGGTCCTAACTTTTTCTAGCTCAACAAAGGTGTGTCTTTTTTTAAAGAAAAACAAGAAGTACAGTCATGGCTGATCCCTTATAATCAATAAGCTTATTGTGCAAAATAAAGTCCCAAAAATGTTTAGAAGTCTCCATGTCACAGATGAAAAACTTAAACCTGTGTGATCACACTAGTCCACAAGTTGACCGTCGAAAATGTAAAATGGCCTCTAGTGTATAACAGTGACCACCTGACAAAGGCCTAGCAAATACATTCACCACCTGTAACTAAGTGAATAAAGCAATGGTGTCATGTTGTAGTTTAAATGGTGACATGCACTGCAACATATAACTTTAATATAAACAATAACATAATCCAACAGGAGTAGCATAAACTTATCAATCACACAATAACATAAACTCACGTAATTGAAAACAAACAGGGCCGGCCTTTGGGGTGTGTGACCTGTGCGAGCGCACGGGGAGCAACACTCCAGGGGGCGCCACTTTAAGAAAAAATAGACTTTGCCGTATAGGCACTGGCTGGGGGGTCCAAATGTACCTTAAAAAGACATTGACGAGACGCTTCACTGCACATCCCTACCTTCCAACATCACGCACAAGTGACTCCTGACTTCCCAAGAACTTATTGAAGATTACTATGCTCCCAGAGCATGCTGGGCATTTTAGCAACAAGAAGCATACCCTAACACGTTTTACTTGGGAAAAACAATAGGGGGCACAGCAGGTGCCCCCTATTGACAACCAACCCCAAGGTTGGTTGTCTCTAAAAGGGGGTTCAAGACTGAGACTCATAGTTTCACAGCCATATTGGTCCAGTGGGGAGGACAGAAATTGTTTCTGCACTAGGGCTCTTAACAGTCTTGTTCCACCACAGGTAGTACACATATCTATCTATAAAATTATATAACAAATAACTGAATATAGTTGAACTTTTTTTAAAGTTTTACTTAAAGTCTTATTTGATGTAGCACTAGATGATAATCCCATCCTTTACTATGGAAGAGAAATATTTAAAGGAAAACAAATGTCTCCCCAGGATACCAGGGAGAGGAGCAACATTAAATTAAATAAACAAATGTCTCCCTGCTTTATTCCAGGATACCAGGGAGAGGGGCAACATTAAATTAAATAAACAAATGTCTCCCCGCTTTATTTCAGGATACCAGGGAGAGAGGCTATATTAACCCATTCAGGAAAATGCCCGTACATGTATAGGCTCCCAATGCAATGCACTGGTGACAATGCCCGTACATGTATGGGCTGCATTTGAAATAGCGCAGTCGCAGCGTTTTTGCCGCAATTGATGCTGTCTTCAGCATTGCTGGATGCTTCATGAGTGAAGGCATCCAGCAAAGCAAAAAATAAATAAAACATGGCCGTCGGAACCGCCCATTGGCGATCTTAGAGGCAAGTCTGAAACACCCAGAAAATGGGCTGTCTTACCTGCAATAGCTGAGACTTGCTGTCTTAGCCATTGCAGTGAGGATTGTGATAGTTGTTGAAGGCTAATCACAATCCATTGGCATTCTCCCCCGAATTTGGGGGGAGAGATGGGAAAAGTTGATCCTGGTTGCCTTAACAGTTTGGTAGACCAGGATCAACCATTATTGTTTGCATTTATTCATGTGATCACTGTGAAAATCAATCACATTGTTGATGTGTAATAAATTAAAAAAATACATTAAATGACAATCCGTGCTGTAAGAACACGGATTGTCATAATCTTCCCTCTCTCTCTCCCTGTTACATTTTTATCTTGTGTCAGAGTAAGAGAGGGGAGAAAAATACTGTGTCCCAGAAAAAAATATAATTAAAAAAAAAAAAAAATGTTTAATATAAACACTCTTTATTAAATTGTGTACATTACACAAAGGGTTAAAAAAAATGGTTGCAAAAGAAATCCCCATCTTTCCTTAGAAAAACAATATATTATATGTTGGGATTCATAAAAATAGCTAGCTGACACTTAAATTTAAGCTCACACATAGTAGAAAAAGGAGCTATTGTCCAGAACGGACATCAAAATAAAGAATACCATTGTCCTGGAGGGGTTAAAATAAATAAACAAATGTCTTCCCGCTTTATTCCAGGATACCAGGGACAGGGGCTACATGAAAAGAAAAATAATACTATGGGGAACAAACCACCTTGCTTTAATATCCATTCACTTATGTAATAACATTACTTTCAATGTGTGCTGTAAATAACAAATTGTTGATATTTATTACATTCTTAATTAATTATACAGAAGCAGTATTAACACAAAAACTGGCAACCTAAGTAGTAGGGAAATGCACAAAGGCACACTGAATTATTTTTGTAGATAAACTGGATGAGCCCCAAGAGGTGCAGCTCTACAGTACAAATTACATTACATTATCATGTATTTATATAGCGCCATCAAATTTACGTAGCGCTTGGTACAGAGCATAAGGAGTTACAAACAAAATTAGACAAAACATTATCAGACTAAAACATGAGGTTGAAAGATTTCTGAGTCCCCCTAGCGAATTGATATAGTCTGCAAAGAATATCATTGGCTGATTGTGTTGTATTTTGGCAGACCTTGCTATGCATATACACTACTGTACAAAAGATTGGGTTTACAAATCAGGTAGTCTGCGCATAAGTACTTCTTCCTTTTTATTTTTAATTCTTTACCAAGACAGTAACAATAATAATAAAAATGTGAAAAATGAAAAAGAAAGTTCACAGATGCCTTATATAAATTCATGATCATTTTTTTTTTTTTTTTTAAATGGAAATACATTTCAATGTCTATTACTGGCAGAATGAACATATTTTCAGCAGGAAGCCACTAGGGGGACAGATTGGAAAGTAAAGATCTCAATGGAAACGGATGGCTAGGTAAAAAAATATTTTTATTGACAAGTAAGTAGCACACTGGGAGAATCTTACTAAGCATGGTGAGACTATTTGGTCTGCAGATAATACATGCCTAACAAAAGTTATTCGTAACTGCTGGACAGATAAATTTTATTTTTCACATACCTGTTGCACTCACTTGGTTTAGAAATTAACCTGAAACTTTAAATATATGTATGTAGTCCCAAGAAGGACTTTTCTACCATTTAGAAGGGCTCTTCTTCCATTATTAGGGTGGGAGTTAACCAGGAAGGTTGAAAGATTTCTGAGTCCCCCTTGCTACTTGATTGGCTGATTGTGTTGTATTTTGGCAGACCTTGACATGCATATACACTACTGTACAAAAAGATTGGGGGCACTTAGGAGTCCCTGTTTTCCATGAAAATATACATCAAATGAATTATGGATTATTTAACATGACATGCCATGGGCAGACTATATGGGCCGAAGGGTTCTTATCTGCTGACACATTCTATGTTTCTATGGGTGATGACTGCTGATAATGGGTCTGTGTACACCTATATTCCATTGAAAATCAGCCGTTTCCAGCTACAAAAACCATTTACAACATTAACAACATTCTACAATATTTCTGAGCCATTTGATGCTATTTTAGTGGACAAAATGAGCTATGCTTTAAAAAACAAGGACATTTCTAAGTGACCCCAAACTCTTGAATGGTAGTGTTTATGGTTCTTGGGATTCAGAAGGTGGCTTGGAGGTTGTTTTAATACAAGACCAACATATACAACCTTAAACCCTGGAGGACATGACCACACTGAGAGTGCATGGGCTTTAGTGGCTAAGATCTATTCTGCTGCCAACAAGAGTCTTGGTACTCGTTCAAGAGCCTTGAACAGCCGTTGCCCAGTAAGGCAGTCAGACCTGATCATAAAACCAGTTGCAAACTTCTGGAACTCTTGTAGAAGAGATTCTTTTTGCAGAACCAAACTGCACCACTTGCACCACATTGTAGCCCCCAAACAAGGTCGGGGATGGGCGTTCATGACAGGGTGCTGAGGTGACATGTCCAGCTTATTAGTGGAATAGTGGGAGGAGTTGGGAAGTTATAAAAGTTAGGGAACAGGAAGTTAGGCAGCCATTTTAAAAGAATAGGTTCCCATACCTGTTGAAACACCCACCCTCCGACTCTTTTTCCTGTTAAGTGTGCTTATCTATTTTCATGTCACAGCGTTGGCGGAAGCTTGCCGAGTATCCATGAGGGTTAATGGAGGAACGGAGTGGGGGAAGTCAATCAAGAATCTGGTGGGAGGTTCGAGGGGAAAGTGGTATCTCGAACCTCAGGATATGAGGGGGCATTGGAATATGTCCAGAACACGGATGTCATTCGGCAGCCACCTAGATACTCGTGCATGCTTGGTTGGTTTTCTGATGTTATATGGAATGTTATGTTAGTCATTGTGTAATACTGGTATATGCTGTGGAATGTAAAAAATTTAATGCAGTGACTATTTAAATAAAGTGCTGTGGCCATTATTTCTACCCCACAGTCTGGTTTTAAGTTATCAGTTATTTCTAGGCGAATACATGCTACGATGATCGAAGCTACCATGTCATGAGTTCCATAGTTTACAACCTACACGATCCATTGCCTCTGAGAGGTCAGAGAGAAGAAAATGTGCTCCAACTGTATGGTTTGGGTGTCTTTACAAATGAAAATGTAAAGACAAAAAGTGTTTTTAAATATAAACGTATACACCTTGAAATAAACTCAAACGGCATTGCTCTAAGGCTGAGGGAAGGCTAGCACAGACCTCTTATTTGTTCTGTTTGGTCTAAATTCACAAGTGAATGTAGAAATTGAAAATGAAAGCTCCCATATTTTTTTTTAGGATGTAACCTAAAAAATGTTGGTATTAATAGTAATACTTTATCTGTTGTCAGTCCATGTTATTATACATTCTATACATTTGCTAAGTAATTTACTCAATCCAAGCCAATGAATGGTGTTAACCTATTGAATAATATATAAGGCTCTTATAAGGTTTTATTTATTATCTATATGGTAAATGCACTTGACAAGCATCATCCCAGACTATTGCATGTGTACGTTATGCTAAAGAGGAGCCTCCCCATTCACTAGGTCTGGTAGTTAAATCATTCACCTACAAAGTTAACAAAGTACACATTTGCAATCATTTGAATAACATTTGTCTTTTTGTCCTGATACAGTGATGAAATCAATAGATACAAAACTCAAATATCATAAAGTGAGAGAATATCAAAAAGCTTAACATAAATATGCAACATTTAAAACTGATCTCACAAACTCATTTCAAACCTGTTTCTTCCAGATTTAGTATTAGTAAATAATTAGAAGTACCATTTTTCAAACCTATAAGCAAAATCTCTAACCATACTGAGTGTAGGAACACCATCTTTAGTCTCAGTTGCAAGGTTTCAAAACTGTTAAATAGTGATGCTAGAGCTTATTGATTCCAGTGTCCTCCACAGTTGCTGGTAGTGGATCTCTACTATATAGCTTGCCCCATTGCCATGCACAGTTGGATTAAGATCTGATGACTGGCCAGAATGATGCAACAAGCTTTAGCCAAGGTAATGCTTCAGAAAAGCTATCTGGATGATCCTATCTGGGTGCACCTGGTTAGCAATGATGCCCTTTAATGTTATACATGTTGCTCTACTGTCATGAAGTGTGCTATGAAAATGCACCTGAAAATCCACAACAACAATTCCAAGTATATCACAAGGAATGATGGATGTTTGTAATAATATGGTTTTCTCCACAATCCACTTGCTGCCTTATTCTATAGAAACATAGAATGTGTTGGCAGATAAGAACCATTCAGTCCATCTAGTCTGCTCAATTTTTTGAATACTTTTATCAGTCCCCCGCTCCCGGTCTTATAGCTAGGATAGCCTTGTGTCTATCCCATGCATGCTTAAAATCCTTGACTGTGTTTACCTCTAACACTTCTGCTGGAAGGCTATTCCATACATCCACTACCCTCTCAGTAAAGTAATACTTCCTGATATTACTTTTAAATCATTGCCCCTCTAATTTAAGACTATGTCCTCTAGTTGTGGTAGTTTTTCTTCTTTTAAATATACTCTCTTCCTTTACTGTGTTGATTCCCTTATTCTCTACAACAGTTAAAGGGACTGTGTCACCTATACAGTGTTCATCCTGGGAATGGAGAGAATAACAGATGTTTACGAATGATCTAAACATTGTGTTAGCAGAATTGTCTGCAAATACATAAATTAAGAGAGAAAAAAGATTTTATTTTCTACATTCACAGCATAAATAATCTTTTTTTTCTATTAATTACTTACTAATGAAAGAAGCTACTGAAAATGTTTCAGTGTTTTACTGCAGAAACATTTTAATTGCTGATATAGACTGATTTGGCCCAAAATGGATTTGGATCAAGCAAGTTAGATCGAACAGAGACATTAAATGGAATACAAATAACAGTCATTAACACATCATTATACAATAGATAGCCTGGACTGTAGCTTTAAGTTTTATTACACCTCTGGTGGTAGAGGTCCACACATTTCATTCAGTGTTAAAATGTTTTTTTGTACAATATAGTAATAATGAAAATGACTCATACGATACATCGGAAAAAACGTCCTATGAAAATTAATTATTCTTCTGTGACTCTACTGTGACAAGCTGGGTTATTGATCATTTAAAATGTGCAAAACAGAGCCAAGGTCCATTTGCTTCTCATAAATGCAAAGCACGGATACCATACCACATCTATTTCCATAGCTGGTAAGTGGCTTAATGAATCACAACACATATATTGCAAATACAAACTTTCCTATATATAACTTAAAAGGACTGTTTCACCTAATCATTGTTTTACAATAAATGTAGTGAATACAGCTATAGATTGAAAATGATCTATACATTGTGTTAGCAAGCGCATGCCTGTGTGTTTTATATATCTGTGGAGTCTCCAGTTTATGACATCATATGTGGCTTAATGTTCAATTTACACATGTCCCATTGAAAAGCAGTTAATTTGCATATCAAGCCACAAGTGATGGCATAAACAGGAGACTCCACAGACACATTTAAAATACATTTTATCTTAATTTAGGCATTTGCTTGCAGCTTTGCCAACATAATATATAGATTGCTTTCAATCATTTGTTATTCTCTACATTCACAGCAAAAACAATGTCTATTTTATCAAATGCTGACCAAGTCAGGAATTGCCTGCAAGTGGAACGGAATTAGAGAAACCTGGTATATCCTGATTATAAGACTACCCCCCAAACTTTGGATCTTAATGAAAGAAAAAAAGAGTTTTTGCACTCCTAGCATACTCACACTCTGCCACTCACTCATATGCACACTTACACTCACATGAATAAATTAAAATAATATGTGTAAAACAACCGGGATCATCCCACCTCATCCACTGCCACAAATTTGGGGGCGGGAAGTTATGGCTTGTGATAAGTCCATAGGCGTGTCAAATCCTCCATGTAAAAGCAGGTACAGCAATCCCAGCAATTGCAGCCCATTTTTGGGTGTTCCAGGCCTTCCTCAAACCAGAAGCATCCTGGAACACGCCTCATCTGATTTACATCAGCTTTATGGGTTGAAGGACAGGCCAAACCGCCCATCACTGTGACTGGGAGAGAACTCTGGTGCAACGGCAGGTGAACTGCAAGTCTGGCATTCTTTTCTGAGTTTTAAAGATAGGCAAGTTGAAGATTTGTTTCCACTTTTTTGTGAATAGGCCCCAATTTTAGTTTCTTTTCCAGTTTCTAACCCACCATTTTGTATATCTTCCTTGTTTGGTTACTGATAATGATGTACCTAAGTTATCCATGTTTAACCCCTCTGCGCCAGATGGTGTTTTTGTGATCGGGAGCCAGGAACATACAATCAAAGACCCAATCAGGGTCTGTATAGTCCTGTGGGTCTATGCCAACATCCTACGATACTTAGTCAGACGTGACTTCGCGGTGGTGTGCCCGAACTTCCAGAGTTTCCAAAAATGTGGTAGGGACCCCGCTACAAGTCTCTCCAGCTTCATTGTTAGGGACCCATCTGCACCCCTTGAAAATTGCATTAAGGTTTTATTCATAATATATTCCATTCAGTAGTTTAATGAAAATTGCTTTTTAAGCACGGAATATTAAGAGATCCCAAATTTAGTACCAGCATACTTAACACAAAATAGGTGAGAGAGTGTTCAGTAATTATCACAACTGTACAGGGTAAATGTTATAATTGAAAAACAACAAGATTAGGTATCATGTTTTAATAGATGTTCATTTAATGCTTGCACACTGTGGACCCCACAGAGCATTCTCCTGCTTTGTGTGGACTGAGGTATTGTTGATGTTAAGCATCAACCAAGGTCAAGCTTTAAGATCAAAAGGTAGAGAGCCTTAATGTTCTCGATTGATAACAGTTGCAACATCAAGTAGGGGTAAGCCCAAGTTGGCTTTAATGCAAGGTAGTAAAATACTAGTCTTGGTGCCAACCCTACCAAAAAATCTAAGTTGCACAAGGCACTACCCTAATTTTAGGGTTGCACCCAGCCTGTATTTTACTAGCAGACTGGTAAAAATTGCCTTGAGTCCACTTATAAGTCTATGGAGGCAATAGCACAGTCTGTTTTATTTTTTAAAGAAACGTTGGCAATTTTACCTTGTCTTTAGTGTAGTGACTGTACACCATTATAGACATGGGGGTGTCATCTGTCTAAATTGAGCTTACTGTGCATTGGACTGTCCCAACATTGTACATAGTTTTATTGCTGATGAGATTAACTGCCATTGATCTTTGTGTAAAAACATAGATATTAACAATTATCAGTGTGGCATATCAGAGTGATTAATGATCTCACACAGAGGAAGGTTTCCAGCCTATGGATAAACTCCACATTCTTCTGAATAGGTTCTTTTTATCCATCTGCTCATCCTTATGTCCAGCACAAGTCATGCACTAGAATTATGATAGTACTTAATTCAGTAATCTGAATTGGTTATTGTTAATCAACATATTTTCTGTTTATGGTTATCACTCTTTAATTAAGAGCCAGTAAAAAGAATCAGCCATATAGTACAGGGAGCAGCATTCATAGTAATACATTTACAACACTAGGGTTGGATTGAACATGATTTTTCCCTTCCTTCCTCTCCCATCATTTCACCACTTTAACTTAATTATTTAACCTCTCGAATGCCAGACAGAATGGTATTGAAATGCACTGCACACTTCTTTGGCAATGATAGCAATATGTTGTCCTCTCCAATATAGTCTCTGGCCTTTCCTTTATATGCCCATTATTTATTTCCACCCTCCACTGGATGCAAAATGGTCCAAATGGGTAAAAATTCCAACATCTGGCTACTCAATATAGCCAAATTTTGCCCCAAATCAGCAATTTCAGGCAATCTTCAAGGATTTTGGCCATGGTATGCACTGAAATCCCCTGAAATTAACCCAAAATCAGCTAAAACAATAAAAAAAAATAGTGCTCTGCATGCCCAGCGGACTGCAAGTAGCCATGATCGGCTCTATGATATACAGGGCTAGTAGTCGGCTAAATCGGCAGCCATTTGGCTACTTGCCCTGCCCCCCTTAAGTATTATAGGGTCTGGAAACCATTTGCCTGCCTCCCAGTGCCATTTGTCATAGTGGGGGGTTAGGCTACTTGAACTGGCCCCAAATTATTAGAATTGCAGCAGTCCACTGGCCCCAGAGGAGACATGTTTTAATTATTTTTATTATCATTATTAATTTCTGGAGGACTTAATTTTTGCAATCTCCAAAGCCCTCCAGACATGAGTCTCTATCCTCCCCATAGAAGTCCATGGGAAGGATAGAGACTACTATTTCAGTATGGAATCACTTTAGTGCTTTCCCTGATTCAAGGGCTATTTGGAACCTCGGAGATCTGAGCTACCTGTAGTAGACCCTATATTGTGACATACTCCTATGTCACAATATCTGTTTAGTGAGTGTGATAATATTTGTTTAGTGTTTAGTAAGTGTGATAATACATTTGTGTTCTGCAGATGATTAGGCTATCAGGTCCAAATACATTTGCTATCACAATTCATGTAGAATATATGTAATGGCAACAGCAGGCAAGCTGTGGTTCTGTTATCACACAGTACTAAAACACTCCCTGATATTACAATGCACTGTATGCCACATTCACCTTAAATTAATAAAGCCAGGGTGTGGCTTGGAATCCCATACATATGACATTTGTGTGTATCTAGTCAGACAGGCTGTCTGGGACTCCATGCTGTTGTACCCTGATTATAGTTGATGAAAGTCGGAGCTTTGTCCAGGGGCCAGATCATGCATTTCATGTGAAAACATTAGTTACAGTTTCCTGCTGTGCAACTAGTGGCAAGTTAAGTTATGTTCAGTAAGACAATCCACCTATTAGTTCGGAATTTAAAGATTTAACTATACATTATGCAGGGCCATTTGATCTATTTTAGCAGAAGAAACTCACCAGTTTATCCCTGAATAATGCATAGTTATGTCAGTGAGATGGAATGTCAATCTTACTACAGGGAATAGCAATATGTATAGAAAAAAATGGTTTCAGAATACCTTCAAATTAGAACTGCTACCCAGCGGCAGTCCACTAAAAAAATGCCGATGTTAATCCTTCAAGCCGTAGGAAGTACTAATGCCGTCCCAGCTGCTATTATGTTAACGACATAGGATGGACCTAGTCTGTCGTATGGTGGAATGAGCGGTGTAGACAATCAGTGATCACTAACACTGCTCAGTCGGTGTTGCTTCAATGCCTCAAGGCATTAAGCAACACTGAAATTCAGTGCTCAGGTCACCTGCGATCGTTCCATGGAGCAAATCACGGGAGCCATATTGGAGAACAGCATGCTCCTACAATATGACACTGCCCATTGGTGGGTAAGAGCATCAGAAGTGATTAATTATCACTTCTGTCGCTCTTTTGCAAGACTGCCTATAGAGCCAGTTTGCAACTTTGCAATGAAAAAAAGGGTCAAATGAACCTTAAATCAAGGGTTAGGGCTAGAAGAAGGGCCAGGGTCACAGTTACATTAGGGTTAGCATTAAGGTTAGTGTTGGGGATACATTCAGAGTAAGTGTTACATTTTGAGTTAGTATTGGGTCAAAAGGTCACTGTAGGAGCAGTTTGTTAGGAAACAAACAAACACTACTTTTGATTATTGCCCTATACCTTGCAAAAAAACAGCTGCAAAACATGTAAACATGCATTATTTAGAAAGGGTCTTTTTATGTTTGTAATTGTATAAAAGATTTTTCAGGTCAACATTAGAAAAATTAGTTTTTTTTCAGTTTGCTTCATCATATTTTATGATTTTGGTGTGCTAAATTATAAGACATGATGAAAATATTGTTATCTAAAGAAAGCCCTTCCTATGCCGATAAAACCATATATATATATATAGTTTGCGTTGGTCCATTAAATAAGAAAGAGGAAAAAACAGCTAAACCTAAACACTGCAGAAATGTTAAACCTATTGCTGAAAACCAAAATGTAAAAATAAATTATCTGAGATAAATATTTACCAAAATATTAAATGATATATTAGTTTAAAGAAAGAAGAAGGCATGACAACCAAAAGTTTGTAGAGTCAGACTGCTGCCTCCCTTTTTGTAAAGGTATTCAGCATGTCATTCTGGCTCCATTCCGCTACCATCCATCTTTATACTGTTGTGGTTCCTAAGTTCATGGAATCAATAAAAAAAATACTGTATGTATAGTGTCATGCCAAAGCATGAGTTGGCATTCATAAAATTTGTTATGTTTATGTTGTAATAGCCTGTAGGCTTTGATCCACCACCAGGCCTAAGCCATAAAGTGTAACTAGCAGATAGCCATCACCAGAGCTGGACTTCATGAGCTGGGGTTGTAAAAGGTAGTGGAGCATGTACTCTGACGTTGGGTGAATCAGAGGACAACCGGAAAATATGAAATATGGGGAACACGTGTATATATTGTGTGAGGGTCCAGTATATATATATATATATATATATATATATATATATATATATATATATATATTCAGATTGTCCAGGTTGTATTCTTTTGTTTGGTACCAAACATGGCCAGCGGAATGTGTTACTGTCACGAGAACCAAGAATGAGTACTTTCCAAACTGTTAAAACATCCATGTTTGGTGTCTAAACGCCTAAAAATCTAAGGAATGTGATCCTAACTAAATTATGGTGTTATACAGTACATGACACGTTTTGGTAAGCTTATTGTGTTTGTAGGTAACTATCCACACTAGTGCCCTGGACAGGTATGATGGAGTGGCCCATAAACTGTCAGGCCAAGCCCCTCTGATCCTCCAAGGGGGGCTGGTCTCTTAGAAAATCACCAGGGATCTATATAATCAGAATGTTGGATTGTACAAATTGAGATTTCTTTTTAACAACTGTATGGAGAACTTTACCATCTGAATCTCCCACAAGGATTATACCGTATTTTCTCGATTATAAGACAACCCTGATTATAAGACGACCCCCCAAACTTTGGATATTCCATTAGGAAAAAAACTAAAAGCCTGAATATAAGACTACCCTATAGGAAAAAAGTTCAACTTGTATATATTCACATGTAAATTGCGTTTTTAATAAAAAATAATGATATGAAAAACATGCATTTCTTGTTTTTATTTCCTTTTATGTGCCAATGCTGCCTCTCTCTTTCCCTTGCCCCCAGCTTTCTCTCTCTCTCCCCCTTAGTGTTGTCTCTCTCTCCCCCTCCCTTTGTCTCCCACTTGTCTCTGTCTCTTTCCCCCCCTCCCTCCCCTTGTCTCTGTCTCTTTCCCCCCTCCCTCCCCTTGTCTCTGTCTCTTTCCCCCCCTCCCTCCCCTTGTCTCTGTCTCTTCCCCCCCCCCCTTGTCTGTCTCTCCCCCCCTCGTTTCTCTGTCCCCCCCTTCCTCCCCCTCGTTTCTCTGCCCCCCCTTCCTCCCCCTCGTTTCTCTGGTCCCCCCCCCCCCCCCCAAATATCTATATACGTAAACTGTATTCGTTGGACTAAACTGTTCCTTTTCTATCTTCTCCAGTCCTTTTCTCTCTCTGCTTCTGTCAACTTAATATGGAGAGATATGGAAATGTACTGCATTCATGCTGCTGTTTGCAGTGTGTGTGGGAAGCCCATATTATTATGTTTTATTTATAAAGTGATGCCAAATTATGCAGAGCTCTACAGTAAGCAAGGATGAGGGGAGGGACCAATCAGCCCGTGTTCAGAATGGTTCTCTGGAATATCTGCGCTCTCAGTTTGAAAAGCTCCCCAAACCCTGGGAAGTCCAGAGTTACAGCCATGCCATTCAGGATATATGAGTATATCTGGAAAGTTTTAAACTTGCAGTAGACAGTATACTGCCAGATTTCAGAATTATGCCAAACTAGGGAACAAGAACCCAATGGAAAGCATTGCTTATTAAATATCAGCAGTGGTGAGTTAAAAAAAGAATGCACAAGAAGTCATAAAACATCTGTGTGACTATCTGTTCAGTGATTTAAAGGGACACTCCCACCAAAAAATGAAAAGGTTTTTTTTTTATTTTGCATTGTTGATTTAAAGTATGTCTTTTGTTTTTCTCATGTGAGTTTATTTTATGAAATATTTTACTAAACAAGTTTGATTGGGCGCCACCATTTTGTGAAATATTGTGTTTTTGCGTGCCACTGCCAGTGACTTTAAAACACTAGTATATCGCTTTGGGGCTGGGGACACTTGACTTGCATTGAATGGGAGGGTAATGTAACTATTACATCACAAGGGGGCGGAGTTATGATCCTGTTTGATCAGGTCAATCTCCTCTCCTTGTGTTGGAAGGCAGGTAAAAAAAAGTTGCCACCTAGTCCTGCCCACTATGTTACACAGGAGCCAGTAAGAGAGCAGGGGTGTATCTTATGACATTGTCATTGTAAAGTGAGGCTTGCTGGAAGGTTTTGATGAATGTTGCATCATGGCTAAAGCTCTCAAAATGTATTCTGGAGACAGTCACCTAATTTTATTTTTTATTTTATGTGCAATTAATTCAAACATAGAAGAAAAAGCAGTGGCATATGTCTTATATATGTGTTTGTTTTAAATGCACAGATAATTTAGTTACATCTTATGTAAGTGGTAGTGTCCCTTTAAATCAGTCTTTTGGGGCTATTACACCACTTTAGCTATGCATTGTGCAGGGACAAACCTGTGAGTTTGATTAGCAGGGGAAACTCATCAGGATTGACCCTGCACAATTTATAAGTAAATTGGTGAGATGAAAAGTTAATCTCACCTGCAACTCACCTTTTTGTGAATAACCCCTCAAGAAAAAACAAAGACCTTTACTGAGCAAAGATAATTTCCGCTCCCTGGTAACACCCTGCTGACATGTAGATCTCCTTACCATGAAAATTACTTTGGTGCTGGAAGGTTTCTTTACGTAACATGTGTTTAATGTTATAGGATAGAAACAAAGAAACAAAGAATGTGTCGGCAGATAAGAACCGTTCTTCACAATTTTCTAAATACTTTTATTAGTCCCCAGTTCCCTATCTTAAATCTAGGATAGCCTTGTGCCTATCCCACACATGCGTAAACTCATTCACTGTGCTTACCTCTAACACTTCCAGAAGGCTATTCCATATATCCACTACCCTCTGAGTAAGTAATACTGCCTGATACTTTTACTTTTAAGTCTTTGCCCCTCTAATTTATGACTATGTCATCTAGTTGTGGTAGTTTTTCTTCTTTTAAATATACTCTCCTCCTTTACTGTGTTGATCCCTTTATGTATTTAAATGTTTCTATCACATCCCCCCTGCTACACCTTTCCTTCAAGCTATACATTTCTTGGTAAGTTTTATCATTCAACCCAGTTTAGTAGCCTTTTTCTGAACTTTCTCCAAAGTATCAAAATCCTTCTGAAGATACAGCCTCCAGTACTGCGTACAATACTCCAGGTGAGGTCTCACCAGTGCTCTGTACAATGGCATGAACACTTCCCTCTTCCTACTGCTAATACCTCTCCCTATGCAACCTAGAATTCTGCTAGCATTTCCTGCTGCTCTATTACATTGCCTACCTACCTTTAAGTCCTCTAAAATGATTACTCCTACATCCTTTTGCTCAGATGTTGAGGTTAGGACTGTCTTTAATATAGGTCAGGTATGTGACTATACAACAAAAGGGAAAATGTGCACTCCGTACTCCAAAAGTTGCAAATAACAAAGTGCTTTATTCAGTGCAAAAACGTGTAGACCAAGTAACAAGAAAACAGACTGTGGGACAGAAAGAGAGACCACCTTACGCGTTTTGTGTGTTTCCACGTATGTAACACAGGTATGTGACAATGTTATCAACAATGTTCCAACTACATTATAAGACCGGTCAACATTTTTTGTGAAAGCTTAAATAATTAACATTTTCCAGTAAGCAGTGAGTATGGGAGATCTTGTTAATGACAGTCTATAGGGCCTGAAAGCTTGTCCTTTCATTTTAATGCTGTCTGAATGCTGTTGTATATAGTAACACACAGTTATTGAGCTGGTACCATACAAACTAAACTGCCTGGACTGCTACAATAAATAATGTAAATTCATAATAAATCAATAACAAAATGAAATATGTCAAAACAACATAAATGGAATCAATACAAGGTAATATGAAATGTCCACCAACTTCACAAATGAAAGTCTACTGGTGTTATTTCTGGGGATGTAAATCAGCTGAAATCCAATGCACTTGTTCCATCAAAATGAATTATATGAAACAGATGGAAGCACATACAGATAACATACAATGAAAAGTTATGGGTAGATGAAATTATAATACATTTTGTACATACTGTCTAGAAAAATGCCACTCTGCAAATCACCATGGGAGGCACAAGTACTGAACTAATATAGAAACAACAACAAAGGTATAATCTAGACCTGTAAAATACATCAAATACTATTAAAGTATTATATTAAACTAATAACAGAAGGAAAACAATAATGGTGACTAATAAAGTGTAGCTAGGAGCTGATCTATAGGTGATTTGGGGGAATACTAATACCATAAACAATAAAAATATGCTAAAAATACATTTGTTACTAATTAAACAAAACACATGCAAAAAAAAGAGCAAACTTGGCTATTTTTTATCTGTTTTCTGCAATGTGTTTGTAAGTTCACTGAGTAGTTAACTGAACCAATACAAAGTTAAATAAAACCTGCAATTATGTTATGAATATAGTATTTCAGCCACAGCAAAAAATTGTGGGCAATCTGCTTTTGTTAATGCTCAAAACTGAGGTTACAAAAATGAAAATTGCAAAAATATTAAATTAATAATAACATGTATTATTCAGCTGCTGACTCAGTTAATCCTGGGAACTATATAATAGCTAGCTGTTATTATTGAAATTTCATTAAAGTGTGTTATATTGTTTACCACAAGGAGTATGAGTTGTTTATTCTATTCCACATTGATAATGACCATTTCACCAATGCTGGTCTTCATTTTTAGTATTTGGAGATGTGCTTCTAACATGAAATTGGGATTTATGTTGTCCACAGCACTGGGTGTCAGGGTACATGATTTTAATGTGAGGTAATAATCAACAGTATGAATACCATTAAAACATGATAATGCATAGGGGTTTCTGGGGTTTGCCAGGTGAGAAGCTAGCTTCATTCAGCAGTGGAATAAGTAACACTGGTCCACCATACATTTATTGATGTGCAGTACTTAAAGCAGTTTTGTTGCCTGTTATATATTTATTGTCTTGTTACAGTTGTTATACAACTTAGAGATTCTCAAATTGCTATATTATTGTGTCTATAATTATGATTGATGCGCTGCAGTTGGATTGATGTTTGTGCATATGGTCAATGCTAAAGCATGCAAGCTTCACCTCAGTACAGAAGTATAAGAAGAGTTGGAATGGAACAGTAAATGTATTCCTGCCAAGTCCTTGTTCAGTTAGCTAGCAGTGCTGGGATGGGCATCTCAGAGTAGAGGTGTACTAATAGGGTGTATGATAACAAGTCCCCTGCAGCTGTCTTGAGTGGGGAGAGAGTGTTGGGTGCCTCTGACTGGAGAACTACAACTGGTGAGTTAGGCGTTGCCATGCAGAGTGGGTGGGGCAAGTGCTGCCCCGGGTCCGGGTTAGGTGGCTATTGGTAATTTGTTTTATGGCTAGCAAGCCATACATGTAAAAATTATATCACAAGAATGCCTTCCCTGTGATCATCCATGGCAGTTATGGTTACAAACTAGACCAGCCACTATGTGTGCAAGATATAGAGAACTGGAAAGAACTGTGATTATTCCTAGTTTTTTATTCCAAACTGTATTGCCTTTCGACTGTAAATTATTAATAGAGATAATTACAATCAAATCAGAGGCCATCAGTAGTACTGTATGTAATCCTCCACTGGCACTAATCACACACCATGTCTTCGTGAATGTTATATGTCATTGGCTTAATATTCATCTGTAACTTGTCTATAGCTATTAATTCAGACTCTGATGAACTGCAGAGAGCACACATAACATCTGTCAATCAGTGTTCTAGAATCTAGAGATTCAAGTTAGATATGTCATGAACCCTTGTAACTTGTTAGATGTTAGGGACCCAAGTATTCCATGTCAGATTTTGTGCCTCGTGATTATAGCAGCATCAACTCAGAGCTTCATAAACAGGTCCAGCATGAACAGGCAAGAGGGGTTACTGGAAGTACTATCAGAGGTGAACACAGTGGAGGTCACTACATCATCGTTCCTCCTCAAAATGTAGACTTTTTGGTGAATCTAAAGCACACGTGACCCACTCCATACCAGCGCGTGACCCACCAGTTGAGAACCAATGCTCTTGATTGTACACTTCAGAGCCAAGCTCTCTCTTCCTTATGTATCAGTCTGCCTCTGTTCGTCAAACATAGTTCCTAACTCTAATCTACAGTACCAAGAATTATACAAACTACTGGTGCTACATGAGTGTTAATGTATTATAACATAACCATTACCAATCCAGAGCATCATATTTCCTGGGTATTCAAATATCTGACTCAGTGGTGGAATAAGACCCTTAAGGGCCTTGGTGCAGAAGCCATTTCTTGGCCCCTCACTACGCTAATTAGACAGAGTGCCCATGATGGACCCCATTTAAAGTACAGGTACATTGCACCTTATGACAACCCCTTTGGTTCTGCCCCTGAGTGAACTTGTTGGATCCTTACCGAACCGGAATTTGGGATTTGTTTCCTTCCATTTTGACTGAATTTTTGTGAGAGGGAAATACCTGCAACAAATGTATCTGCATGCGCGTTAACCGCAAATGCAACTACAGGTATGTTCAGTGATTTGTATTGGGCATTATTTTCTTCAGTATAACAATGAGTTGGTATTAAAAACTAGGGGAGTCAGTTTTATTGTGTTTCATTGAAAATGTAATCAAGCAGTACTGCCTTACTTTCCAATAATGATATAATAAATGATTTGATTGCATTGTAGGCTCTGAAAAGGGCTCTAATTCAGATCAAAGCATCAGACTGCTCATTGCAAAGCTTATAGTATACCCATGATTTTTCCATGAGGAAATGTTATATCTGAATTTGAAAAAATGCCTTGCTTAGTTGTCCAAATCTACCCAGCAGGCTCCTGAGACTAGTGATATCCCAAGTATCACCCACTGACTGTAGTGAAAGACATCTGCCTAGAATGCATATTTATGGACATATCTGTGCATATTGTTAAATGAAGTCCCTATTATAAATGATTTTAGAGCAGTTAGCCCTTACAGGGAGGGCTGGGCTAATGTGCTGGTTCTCCCTTTGGATTGGTGGCCTGAGGGTTAATTTTACAAATATCACCATGCTAATAAAACTGAAACCGGTGTTCTGACACATCGGAATACGCAGTTAAAATGCAGTATGCCTAAGCCGGCTTTGGTCTTAGAATTCCAATTAATTGAAGCATCTTTATTTGGTCAAGGATTCCTAGCCAAGGTCATATAAGCCCATTTTATTTCAGATGAATGTTCAGTGACAGTTTTGTTTCAGTCAAGATTTGATAGGGAAAGCTCAGAAGTGTATTCATCAGATGTGTAAATCATTTGAAGAATACATGAACTTCATTCACATGTTATTTACAAATCCTCTTTTTTAGTCATCTGCTTTTATGTCAAGAAAAGTGACATTAAGTCCTAGGCAGGTAGTTCTAAATTAACTCTAGATCTAGGGTTAGTGTTGCATTTAGTATTGCAGATGGATTAGAATTAGGGTTAGGGTTAGTGCTTGGGTTAGGATTAGATTTAGGGTTACAGTTCGGGTGATGATTTGTGTTGGGGTCGAAAGATCACTGAAGGAGAAAATGGTTAGAAAAAACAGAAGAAAACAAGCATTTCTTAACTCAAGACAAATATTAGAATGATCTAGATGGGGTCTTTTTTATTGATTATAATTGTGTAAAATAGTTTTAAGGTCATTTTAGCAAACGTGTTTTTGTTTTAATTTTTGCATAATTTTTCATTATTTTTTTAAAGTAAATTATATGATATGATAAAAATAATTGTATATAAAGAAAGTAATTTTTAGGACAATAAAAACAGTATATGGTATGTGTGGGAACATTAAATCAGGAAGAGTTTAACCATGCTTGGGATAGGCACAAGGCTATCCTAGATATAAGATAGGGAACTGGGGACTAACAAAAGTATTAAGAAAATTGGGCAGACTAGATGGACTGAATGGTTCTTATCTGCCAACGTATTCTATGTTTCGATGTAAGAGGATAATTAAAGCTAAAAACAAACACAGCATAAATGTTAAAACAGCCATTGTCAAGAAGGGTACAAGAATTTCAAAACAGTCATGTCACTAAGAGGTTAACAGATAGTTTGTATCCCACTTTAATGTCTTAGATATGTATTTAAATATGCACGCCCACATATCACTGTCATACCTTTAAGACAATGAAAGGACTAACTGTAAATGTGTTGCCATTTATACATCATTATGTCAGATAGATTAGTTTCATTCTGTATTTTTATATGCAGAAAAGTAATTCATGTCAGAAGAAGGTGCTCCAATGTGTTTATGAATATAATAATATTTTTTTAATGTTATAGTGCACATACAAATGCTATTACAAAACTTGCACTTGTTTGCGAAAGGGTCAGTAATGATCCCTTAAGAAGTAGGACACAGAGATAAATATATGGTGTATTGGTTTAATTTAATGACTGGGAAGCTACCAACTATGTTTTTGGCTGGCATTCACCTGTGTTCATCAACATTCAGATCTCAATGTTTGGCTTGGGTTCACAGCCTAAAGACTAACACACCAAATGGAGACAAATGTGAAAAATTACCAGCAGATATGAATGCAGCTGAATCCCACAAAAACTGCTCAGGAGATGAATCGCATGTTGAACACAGAAACGTACTAAGTGTATATTTAGTGTAGTTGTCCAACACAGAAAACTTCTGAATTTTTATTGAGTGTAGCTGTCCAACAAGGAAGTCTGCTGAACATATACACAACCCCCTCACCCATTTAAATAAAAAACCAAAGCTGGGTGCAGTGGGTGCTGAGGGCAAGTCTTATACGTGCAAAATGTGATGGGGACAAGTCCTGTGAGTGTAATGGGTGTTGGGGGCAAGTTCTGTGAGTTCAACATGTGCTGGGGCCAAGTCCTGTTAGTGCAATGGGTGCTGGGGCAAGTTATATGGGTGCAGTGGCAAGGAATGCGGGCATTGAGTCCTCCTTTCTGGTCACCAGGATAGGGTAACCCTACCCACAGCTCTCTCTGGGACTGATTTTTTTTTATCTTATAAAAAACACACAACTGCTGATTAAAATGCTATACCTCATTGCAGAGAAGGGAGACATTTTCGTTCCAGGTTTGTCTGTGCCTCTTACAAAGGCACAGGCCATCGATTAACCCTACCTCTCTCATTCCTTCACAATAATCTCCCAATTAAAAAATACTATGATGTCAGGGGGCGAAGCAGAAATCCGTAAAGACCAGATGTGTTCTCTCTGAGCTCCTAGGCCAATAGTTTGGAAATACGCTCTCCTCATGCAAAAACCCTCTGGAACACCAATTTCTCGACTCCAAAGGTGTGAGGAAACTATGGGGCGCAAAACAAAGAAGTTGGAAAAAAACAAACTAAGAAGCTCCGCTGACATTGGGTCTCTGTTGATGAGGTCGACTAGGCTGTAGCCTATTTTGCTGACTCCTACCCCACAGGCTTCGTACATGGCCTCAGAGACTTCATCACCTGATGAAGCCTCTACCTTGACGGTGACACTTCCCACTCCGCACCTCAAGGTGCCTGTCGATAATACACTTGCCACAAAGGCAGATAATAGGGCTATGCTCCTTGAGATGCAAACATTACAGAAGACGAAGGTTGCGACTGTGCACTCTGATATCACCACAATTCAAGCCAAGATCTCCACTTTAGAGCACGCCCTGGAGACTGTCCAGTCTAACAGTAAGGAAAGCATGGGTCAATCGAACCTACTACCCAGCAGATATATAACCTGACATGACAGGTAACCATTCTGGATGGGAAAATACGCATGCCAAATCTTAGATTGCGTGGGATCCCGGAGGTGGTTGGGCCCACTGCTCTCCTACCATATGTCCAAAGCTTTCTCAAATTCCTGAGACAAATGCACCCAAACAACGAACACATAATTTTGGATCTGTTCTGCGTCAGGAAGGCGCAAGGGGCGCTGCCTGAGGCTCCAAATGACACAATGGTCAAATTGTGATCCGCAACTGACAAAATGGCATACTTTCTGATTGCCTGAAAGTGCCACAATATGGTGGAGACAGAGCATGGCTCCATTAACGCTGCATTTAACCACATTAGCAGTGAAGTACAAGTGGGGTCCTTATCATTCACTGACTGTGACAAGGGACAACCACCAACTTACCATTGAGGACCTTGGGGATATGCCTACCTTTCTACAAGGACTTGACCTGCCACTGCTGCCTCATCCTCCACCATCTACGAAGCCTGACGGGAACACCTTGGCTAATCTTTAGAAGCTCATGAGGATATCTACCTCATCCTTACCTGGATGCAGATTCCCGGCCTGGTGTTTAAGGCCTTGTGGGACCTTTATTATCTTTTTTCATATATTGTAGTACCTGAAGCCCCGGATTCCTTCATGCCTGTTTACTACATTTTTCATGTCACACACTGCGTTGCTGCCTCGTACTCGCAGTGCATTTTAAGGCTAGAGACATCTCTATAAGACATCTCATCAGGTTTTGCCTGGTCTCCACAAGTGAGCCAGAAGCCCATTTTTGATGCAATGCACTCTAACGTTGCAGATAGTTTCTGTCTTGGACTACCCTCCTTTTTCTCTCTCGCTTCAGTCTCCATGTTAATCTTCTCCTCTCTTCATCTCTCCTTTCTAACCTTTCTCTACCTCTTTTCACCTCTCCCTCTTTTGGAATATAACTGTGGTGCCACAATGTTGTGGGGATTTCGCACTGTTATGAGTTGATCCTCATTTTTGTGTTACAACTAATACAAGATGCATTTTTATGTGTTTTTGCTGATGTGGTCCAAACCTGTCTTGTCTGTACCTTGGTGTACATCATGGGTGGCCCATGTTTCATAATGTCATATTACGATGGTACTGGCTGTTACACCTTTGTTATCCGAGTCAGCCCTTAGCCCCTTGTTTTGGCCACTTTCAATAATAATATACTATACTGCAAACCTCATGGCAAAGTCTGGTAGGTGACACACTCCACCACTACCTTGGCATGCTGCTTAAATCCCAAGCCCCTCAGGATCTTTTGTGTTTTGTTTTAAATGTTTTATAAACCCCTCAAGATATATTGTTTATTTCTCCGTCCTTTTCCATGATTTTTATGTAGATGGAGTTTCCATCACCGTAATCTACTCCTTACAAGGTACCACATTCCCTCTACTATGTATTTACAGTTTCATCAGTGATTGTTTGAAGGTTGTACCATGCTTCACATGTTTTTCTCTTACTGATACTTGGATTTAACCTTTTATTGTATAATCCCTTAAAAACAAAAATTTCTATGCTAGACGATTGTTTGATGTATCTGTCACTTTACGTAATACATCTTGTGTACTTTACATACACAAGAGCTAAAAGGGCTCCATAAGATGCTTTATTTATATTCTTTCATTAAAGAATTTCTATTTAAAATGCCTATATTTGAGGCAATATTTCAGTTACACATAACATGATTTTTTTTGCCAGCAGTGATCTTTTAATGCACATAACATAGCACAGCCAACCTTGTTGTTTTTATCTGTAAGCTGAGACTGCAAACAAGGAATACAATTATGTTTTTATTCTATTTAATGTCACACCGTGCCATTTTTGCATGATAGGTATACTTTAATGATGAATGTTATTTGAAATGCATTTTGTTGACACTATGTAATGCTGATATAGCAATTTCTAATGTTCTGAGCAGGACATTGGTGGCTTATAATGTAAAAATGAAATTAACTTGTGTCTTAAGTGTAGATCATTTTAATGTGTAAATATAAACATATTTATCTACATGTAGGCTATGCAATATCAGCATGCTGATATAATGTGATTCAGTGGGACTTTGCAAAACCCTTATATGGCGAGATGTTGAGATGCAGGTGAGGTGAACTGAGATTAGTTGAGTTTAGCTATATATTATGCAGGGACAAAACTGGTGAGTTTGCTTAGCGAACCATGTTTTTCTCTGTACAATGTATAAAGTTAAATTGGTGAGATGGTTCATCTCACATCGACTCACCTCATCTCACCTGCAACTCACGTTTTAGTGAATAGCCCCAACAGAGATGTGATATGTAAATAGCATACCTGCAAATTAAAAAGTGTCATCGTTATTCCTTTCTTTTGATCCCGCTACAGCTAGAAACACCTGACCACAAGGAGATACTACATTTCATAACTAAGCCGACAAGTTCTTTGCTACAGAATAAATAGATTTTTTGCCTCTTCTCCAGCTCAGGAGCTAAAGGAGATTTATTTGAAATTCAATTCACAGACACTAGTAATAGAACATTAGTGCGTGCAGTAAAGTCTCCACTTGGCCCTGTTCCATATGCCAAATTGGGACACTTCAAGAGTGCTGGCTTCACGGAAAGTCTAGTATAAGACAAGAGTGCGAGGGATCTGCTCATTATGCCAAGACATAATGTTCCACATGGATATTTTCAAACAAAGGCATCCTTGAATCCAGGCCATACAGAAGCTTCTAGTCTCCAATTCAGCATCCTGTTAGTATAAAAACTGAAGAACCAAATTGACTGGGATTAAATTGTCTTCAGCAAGTGGGTGTTATAGCAGCATAGCAAATTATTATGTTCTGAATTCTGATATACCCCTGTCACTCTGATTTTGTGTGTGTTGATTTAGTTCAGATTATCAGTTATATAATAGATAAACTATAGGGGTTCAAGCTACTTATTAGGCAAACCTGTAAATGATACATTTTGGATGGTTTGTTCTCTTGTTTTACTTTAGTGCTACTTACATTCACCAAACAGAAGGAATCTCTTTATCACTAGTGGTTATATAGTAATATTACCAATAGTTGCAATTTTTCCACTGCAACTCCTTTTACAAATCACTATGTTCAGCCATCTGACAATGAAAGGATTAACATGGCCTCACCCTTAATTATTCCTTTACATGCATGTAATACCATGCACTCCATGATTAGTCCATTGATTACTGCAATTTAAATATAATTGTACTCTACATATAAGTTTCTGTATTAAAAATACATTTGCATTTTTGCTTAGTTATTTTTTTAATGTATACAGATGCTAGCCAAATAACAGATATGTATAGCATCACCTGTCCTAAACCTAGCTAAACCAAGGGTCTCAATACACCTGCACTAGTTCATTAATAATCGTCTCTTAAACCATTGCACGCACAGAATATAAGGGGGTAAGGGGTCAATTGCTCCCCAGGCTGATCTCTACCATGACTCAATGGGTAATGGCCTCCTCATGCTGATCTCTAACCTGACTTTTCACTTTTCTCAGTGCCGCAGTGCGCCCAAATTCCTATCTAACTGTCTTGTTTTTCTATCAGTCTCTGTACTTTATCTGCCAGCATATCTGTCGTGTCTGTCTATCTCTGATGATAGAGGGAGGATCGATGAAGTTGCACCGGGTGCCACTAAATAGTTTATGTTTTATTGCGGCCCCCCAAAATGAGCTGTGCTTCGGACCGGGCAGGGGGATCCCACCTGTCAGATGAGACCACTTTAAACACCATAATTTAAAAAAAAAAATACATTTAAAAAAAACCAACACATTGTGGGCTAAAGGCAAATCATGGGCAAACCATGAACTGTCGCAAAATAGGCTAAATGGGGGACTGTGGGCAGATTTAACCACATTGGACAGAGTTCTGCCAAGCATTAACCAACGTGTCCTCTGTGGCCTGCTAACAAAACAGGGCTCTAGACTAGACAAATGCCAAGTGCGCCATATGTAGAATTCAGCCCTGCTTCCATCGGTACATATCCCTGAGAATATTACCGATACTCATTGATTTTAATCACAGAAATATTTCAAAACTACTACACAGATTTGGATGTCAGAGTAGTTATTTAGTAGTTTTAATAATAGCTACTATTTTATTTTATTTAACCACCTCCTAGGCATTAACAACCATTCACCAATATATTCCTTAATTCCTTTACTTTAAATATGAAATTATCCATCTGATTAAAAGTTCTTTTTACACACAAAAAAAGTCTTGTGCACTGATAATTATTAAAAAATGTTCTGGATGTCAGCTTCTAGCTATTAGTAATAAATTACTGGATGCTTGTTTACAAAAAATAGATGCATTCATTTTTCCAGTAAAAGCATCTAGCAAAAGTGTAAAGTCTCCAAAAAATATAGACCTTCTATGAGAGTTAGATGTTAAATTAATATTTATAATGTTGTCTTCAGGATAGAAAATGCTTTATCAGCATAACTGGAATCTGCTCTCTAACCCCACCATGGAAAAACTGTGAAATAAAAAATAATCAGCAAACGTTAACCTAAGATTTCAATTTAAAATATTTTAAATTTAAAAAAAAAATGATCATCGCAACAAGACTCCAATGAGGAGAAACAAACATTTTCATTTGACTTATATTCAAATGTGATTAACCATTCAGATGTACAGGTTTCAGGTATTGTTCAAGGGTCTATTGTTTGTACCCTCAAATGATTTTGTTGTCTTTAACAATGTTTTATCAAATTATAGAGAGACCTTAAGGTCAGAACTTTCTTTTTGGGGATTGATGATTTTTGTGAGGATATTTTGGAGGATGAAAATGAATCTTGTGATAGTTAATCGTTTGGTGCTAACCTAATATCTTCTTTTCAAGCTATGTGTGAGCTAAATGTGCTTGAAAGTTTACTGATAGAGCAAAGATTGCTCAGGCTGAGAACTATACAAGTAATACTGTTCAGAAGTATAATAAATATGGGCCCACTTTTTTTTCACCTACAGAGAGTATCTGTGAGAATCATTTTGTAACTTAAAAGAAAAAGAATTACAACAGTTAGCTAACATAGCAAACAAAAGTCAACAAAATCATAATCTTACACTGGAAATATAAGAGGCAGAGACATATATACTATTATTAAGTGATCCTATATCAATATTTTGAACCCATTTTTTAATATCTGGCTTTTTTTCAGGGAGACTACAAAGCTTTGTGCTACAAAGCTTTTGAGGTACCGTATTTTTCGCTCCATAAGACACACCTAGTTTTTAGAGGAGGAAAA
This sequence comes from Pelodytes ibericus, assembly GCA_036172795.1. Lineage (NCBI taxonomy): Eukaryota > Metazoa > Chordata > Amphibia > Anura > Pelodytidae > Pelodytes > Pelodytes ibericus. Next base: position 34,956,234 of record CM069865.1, read on the forward strand.
CAAGAAAAAAATATTCTGAATCAAATGGTGTACTAAATCTCCCTAGCAAGTTAACTTAAAACAGCCTTCTCACACCTGTTCTGCACATAAGTTAGCTTTTGCCTACTGATGACATATTGCCCAGGCTTACAGTCTTATTCTTAAAAAAAGGACATTATATACTAGGAAGGGCCTCTAAGGTCAACCTTGGGGTGACCAACTGAAGCAGAAAGAATGGTTAGCAGAAGAGAACAGTGAATCAATGGTAAAGAAGGTGAAATATGAACCAGGAGATGAATAAGATAAAAGGAACTGAAGTAGGGGCAGATGGTCCACAGTGTTGTAATCTACTCAACCTACGACTCAATGGCTCAAGCATTCTGAAACATGTCTTCCAAGTTTTGGATATAGGTGTCCTTTCCTTTACCTTTCTTCTTTTCTGTACTGTAAGAGTATCTATTGGCATTCCCTTCAGGTGATTGGTGACGGACGGTCGGGATGGTTGCTAGGGAAGCAGCGCGCCGTCAGACAGACTTGACACAGGAACCCCAGCAGCCTCCACTCTGAAGCCTTCTCTCCTCCATGCCACATGATCTCCGGGATCTGCTTCCCTGCACTCAGGCTTGGCAATTCGGCTACAGGGACCACACATTCGCTCCATAAGACACACAGACATTTCCCCTTAATTTTGAGGAGGAAAAAGGTGCGTCTTATGGAGTGAAAAATACAGTATTTTCATTTACTATAAACTACCACAAGGAGTCTATGGTATTCTAACTAATAGGCATTATTTTTTTAAATGAAGTAATTAACTATATTATAAATGTACCCTGTAAAACACATAATGTGCAAACAAAATGAAAAAAAAAAAAAAATAGGTTCAAGATCTTGCCTAGTAAACAAAATGTTGCATGCACTATAAAAACCTAAAATAAAAAAGGAATAAAATATGGTGCAGTGTATATACAGACAAAAAATAAATATAATCAAATATAGTGCAATGGCAAGATTAGCACATTCACAAAATGAACGAATACAGCTTCTGTGGATATAGCTTGATTGATGCTAAAAGGAAAATCCGCCTCTCCTCAACCATCCAATATAGAAAACACTCAAGGTCCTCTGATGAGCTGGGTAAATTGATTTATTTTGCAACGCCACAGGATAAATGTATAAGATCGAACTAACAAATAGTCCCCCAGTCCTTTCGCCACACTACTGGTCCAGTACGCATAGGGAAGCTAGTTCACTCCAATTTCTATATGTACAATAGTAGAAAACAGAAAAGAGCACAAATGAAAATACCTATTCCTAGGGGCCTTATGCTGGTTATTAGTATTCTATAGCACTGATTTTATATTCTCTTGATTTGTGCAATTTCTTTATGTATGTGTGTATGTGTATATATATATATATATATATATATATATATATATATATATGTATATAAAACTATATATATAAATGTGTGTTTGTGTGTATTTATATATATATATATATATATATATATATGCACATATTTTTTGGGATGTGTTTATTTTTCAAGTCTTGTGTTTATTTATTGCTGATTATATGTAAACCATATGTACACGTAAGGATTTATTATCTGTGTTCGTTTAACATTTTAGAAACATAATAATAACAACAACTAAGTGTTCAACCAGGAAAGGCACATTACGATATTCTCGGGTTTCCAAGTACCTCCTGGCGATGTTTTTGACCCAATATGTTTTATACATTCAGCATTTTTTATATACTTCTATATACAGCACTATAGGCTAAATTACTGCTCATCCTATATACGTTTTGTTTGTCTGAAGAATGACCTACTTGTTCATTGCAACTATGCGAAAAAGTTATCTGTTGAGACTAATCTTGGCTGTATTGTCCCATATTACTAAATATTTGTTTGGCCAAGCAGTCTGTGCAGTGGAAAGAACTACGAAAATGAGTCTGGAATATGTGGGTGAGCCTCATTATCCCTAATGTCTGTAAAGTTTGGGGTAGAGTTGCATACGTTTTTACTCTTCTGTATTATGGTATTAACCCAGTTTCACACAATTAATGGACAAGTGAAAAAATAAATGACCTTTCCGAAATACTATAATATCAAATTAGTTGGAACAGAAAACAAGTCTCCTTGTACATTTTGTCCAGAAAATATCCTGTGGCTAAAAGTACCAGTCATCTGGAATTTTGTGCATCAGGAAATTGCTGAATGGGTTTCTGGGGCTCTCCATCTGGCTTCCACCTAGCAGGTATGTTCAGTGATTGCCAGATATGGGTCACGCAAAAGAGTACAGGGAACAAGTGAATCGTGGATAATCAAAGAAAGAGTTTAAAAGACAACTAAAGAATAGAAAATAATTTCTCAGTACATCCATCATCTCTACTAGGAAGCAGAACTTTCTAAGCACAAACTACATACAGCTAGAAGCATATCACTTGTTATTAAACTATAAATCTTCTTCATATCTCTAACACTTCCAAATAGCAAAAATCTTCATTTTACATGGAATCTCATTTGTTACGTTATCTGGTTTCCTGTATTCTTAACGTTGGGATTCGAAAGCGCTAAGATATCCACTCTTTATAAGCCTGATTTGGGGACCACCCTTTATGATAAAGGCAGCAGTTACCTAATTACTTTCTTGTGGTGCAGTTCCTTTTCTCTGTCTTTTTAAGAACCCAATTTTTTTTATTATGAATATACAAAAAAAAAAAACATCAGACAAATTATCAATAGATGATATCAACAGTGAGAAAGAATATCTATACATATAATCTCCTATACATTTATTTATACCCCAATCATCAAACACACTACATTGTCACTATCACCAAGTGTATATATAAATATTTCTGCTTAATAAAACAGAGTAGAGAACTATACAAATTGGAGAAATTTTTTTAATTTTTACCCATCTATTCATCTTTTCCTTTTTTTTATTGTTATGTGCTTAGGAATATTGGGCCTGTAGGGATGAGCTAAATACATGTATAAGGATTAAGGATTTTACTATCCTGACTGGAAAACACTTTCTTATTTAACCAGTCATGTGCCCATTTTCTTTGTATATGCTCATAAAAGACACAAAGGAGTAGGGTACTTTTTGGGCCTATAGCTACCTTCTCACACATGTACTGAGCTGACATGATGTCAGAGTGTTCAGTGGGATCTACACTGATCACCAAAGACAGAGGCATCTAGTGAAAAAACATCTTTTCAGTACAGTTTTTTAAAAAACAACATTTGCATATTTGCCACAATAAGCCCTTAAGGGTAAGAGCTTTTGGGGATTTTGTTGTTGTTGTGTGTATGTTTAAGTGCAATGTCTCTCTCTTATTTAGTGTACTCATACCAACCATGTATTTTTTACATGTGGGGCTCCTGTGAGTCGCATAATTAATTGCGTGGTCCCATGTGTGGCATATTTGTTGGGCCCCATGTGTGGCATAATTAAGGTGCTCTTTTGTGTGGCATAATTATGGGGTGCTTGTGTGTGGCATAACTATGAGGTGCTTGTGTGTGGCATAATTAAGGGGCTCCTGTGTGTGGCATAATTAATGGGACTCCATTATAGCATCGTTTATGGGGCTCCTGTGTGTGGCATAATTTGTATGGCTCCTGCATGTGGCATATTTAATGGGCCAACTGATTGGCATTACTAAGGAATCTGTTTGGCATGGTATTGGAGGAAATCCAGGGGGGTGACACCAACCCTAGTGACGCTTCATGATCAAATATTCTATAGTCTGCTTTTGGGTTTTTATGCCCAAGATGCATTATCTTGCACTTATCCACATTAAATGTCAGTTGCCGCAGCTATGTCCATTTTCCCAGTTTAGTTAAATCATTTGCCCTTTGGCTTATGGCAACAAAGACATACCTTACCAACAAGACCTTCTGCAATAACACTAATAAAAATAAAAAAGAGAATGGGTCCTAGTACAGACACCTGGGGTATCTCAATAGTAATAGGTCCTTGCTTTGGGTATACTCCACTGATCACAACCCTTTATTGTTTGTCACTCCAAACTCAAAAGTTTATTGATAAGTCCTCTATGTGCGACAGTATCAAAAGCCTTACTGAAATCTAGGTAAGCAATGTCTACAGCACCATCCGTATCTATTATTTTAGTTACCCGAATGAAAAAATCAATAAGATTAGTTTGGCATGATCTCCCTGAAGTAAATCCATATTGTCTCTGCTCTTGAAATCCATGTGATTTTAGATGCTCAACAATTCAATCCTTTAACATGCTTTCCATTACTATCCCCACTACTGAAGTAAGACCTTGTCCTATAGTTGCCCGCCTCCTCCCTACTACCTTTCTTGTGAATGGACACAACATTTGCCAATTCCCAATCTGTTGGGACTACTCCCGTTACCAGCCATTGGTTCAATAAATCTGTTAACGGTTGTGCTAGGACACCACTAGGTTCTTTTAATAACTTTGGATGTATCCCATCAGGGGCCATCAACTTTTCTGTCTTTACTTTAGACAGCTGAAGTAAAACCTCTTCCTCTGTAAACTCACATGTATCAAATGACTCAGTATTTATTCATAAATGAGGTCCCTTTCCTTCATTTGCATCTGTAAAGACTCTTCTACATAGCGTCCTTCTTTTGTTTTGACTCCATCTCTTCACTCTAACTTACGTTGCAAGGTTATGATATTTGGACACCACTCTCTATCAAGTAATATTTTATCACATACTGTATAGACATACATGTAAAGTGATGGTCCTCTGCTTTTATCATAGGTACCATGACCACCTATGTTATTATTGCTCGTACTTATCAATACCCCTCCATCTTGTATATTGTTAAATTAAATTATCTTTTCGAACTTTAATTTCATGTCCCTTCTCTTACTCTCTACAATATATACAATACATGGTTCATCCCTGACTTGTCAGCCTCTGGTCATCTCTGATTATTATGAGGCCTGTAAACCATGGTTTTTTTTTAATACTCCTTCTCTCTGGCACTCTCTCCAGAGTATTTTTTTCTGAAGATGGGGTCTCCCCGTTCATACAGTACTTGGAATGAGGGCTGACCATGGCCCTATAAAGTGGTTTGAGCACCTCTCTTTTTCTATACTAATATCTCTTCCTATACACCACCCTGCTCCCATTTTCCATTGATTTGTTTGTGTAATATTAACCCTCAAGTCCCTTTTGTCTGTTATTATGGTCAGCGGGATACATCTTATTTTATATTTTACCTTTAGATCTTTTTGCTCTTTGTGCTTTCTGTTGCATTCATGCACATCAATTTATATAATATCACAAAATATTATATGTAACAAAATACCACTTGGCATAGAGGATATCTCCATAACACATTTAGAACCTTTAACTTCATACTACTATATTCTGATGGATATTATTACTAGTACTCATATTAAACTTGCCATATATTGAGTTAATAAGAGTGTTGGTGTATGTGTGTGTGTGTGTGTGTGTGTGTGTGTGTGTGTGTGTGTGTGCGTGAGGAGGGTGCATGTAATGGTTTACATATGTAGCAGCATGTATAATTTGTAGTGGATGGTGAAATCGATTGGAACTGATAAATCTTTTGGCCTAGGGTTCTTTAAGGCCTTGGAAGCTCTGCATATTTAATGAACTCTACTTACTTCACATATGCTTATTTGTCCATTAATAATTATTGATCAGTAGTAATTATCAGGTATAATGTGTTAAAGGGACTCTGTCACCTAAATATTTTTTAAACTGTGAATGCAGAAAATAAAAAATTTCAAGCAAATGCATAGATTAATATAAAAACATGTTTTCAAGCTTCTTTGGTATGTCCTACTTATGACATCACCTTGTTGGTTAATATGAAAATTACTAATTTCCAATTGAAAGTGCGAAGGTGATGTCATAGGCTGGAGACACCACAGACACATAGATTTCTGCATTTGCAAACAATTCTGCTAACATAATGTCTAGGTGATGAAGTCCCCTTAACCTTATCCTGAAGGGAATGAGGCGCCAAAGGAACTATGGAGAAACAACTTTAAAAAGTTTTTATGTGAAAGTGAATTGTAAAGTAAAACCATTAAATGCAGAACATTTGGATATCAAGTCACAAAGTGATGTCATAACCTGTCTCTATAAGAATCATTTTTCCCCTTATTTATGCATTTGCTTGCAACTCTGCTAACACAATATAGATCTTTTTTTTTTATTCTCTACATTTATGGTATAGACATTTTTTAAGTGACAGAGTCCTATAAGCTATGATAGAAAAAACATGGGAAGGATGAGAATATTTCAATTTGCCAAATGCAAACGTCAAAGCTGGATGACAAAATATGAGACTTATTTAGTAGTTATGTAATGACTGATTGCTGACAAACAGCTGGAAAAAAAAGACAGTGTTTTAGTTAATTGAACAATTTACAACAAGCAGACAGCAGTGTAATGTGGCTCTGACTTATTTACTGTTCAGGTCTGTGTTGAGACAATCCTGCCTCTTGAGAGCTAATGCAATTTGAAGGCATTTTTATTTGCTTTTATTGGTCCTCTGATGTTCCCAGGGCAGTTTGTGTTCACAAAGCCCGCTCTGCACAATTACAATGTGATTTATTCACTGCTGTCTGTGAAAGATGAAAATGTGCGTATGGCAAAGACAGTGGTCTGAGGCGTAATGTCCTGAAACACTGACTCAAAATAGGAAGTGATATATAACACTTGGACGCAGCATATAACACCCAACCAGCCTTGGGAAGACTTATGTAGAGTTACAGATATAAAACATTCGTGTTATATGGTCAAATAAGACTCCACACCACAATTCAGCTCATATAGAAAGTGATAATACTGCATTTGATATTAACTAATATATAATATGTCCATGGGTGGGCTGACAAAACAAATTAGCCCAATCATTATAGGCAATAGACACAAATACAAAAGAAAATCAGATATGCTGACAGATTGACAAACATACAAGATAACAAGATAGAAAGTGCAAGGCACTTAGGCATTTAGATGTGAAAAGTTAGAGAGCAATCCGGGAGGCAGTTGCCCCATTGCCCCCCCACACACACACACCTTGCCAGCCCTCCCCGGAATATGTTATATTTAAAGAGGTATGAAATGCCATTATTTGTATTCTTCTTAAATAAATGTCTTTGCTATTACTATTGTATTATGGGGTAATGGATGGCTTGCTGTCACTAACAGAAAATACAGAAGAGTCAAGAACATTTGAGCTTCACACACCATAACCTGAGGCAAACTGGTTTATATGGGCCTAGGGCCATATAGATAAAAATGTTTCAGAAATGTGAAGGGACCATAGTCAATATGGAATGCATATTCATCCCAGTATACCCAAGCAGGATCTACTTGTTTGGGACACTGTCACCCATGTGCACTTTATTTAGTAATGGCAGTTCTTATTTTGTACCCAAATCCCTCAGCCCTTCATTCCTCCTCTATTGTCGCTAGTTTCTGGGAACACAGCATATTTGGTTTGTATGAGTGTATCACAGAGATACAAAGCAATACAACTCGCTATAAACTGTGTAAATAAAATACTTTATTTTAATTCCAAATCAAATAAATAAATATAAATGTGCCATAAAGTCAATGTACTGTTAATGCCCTGCACATAGCCACACTTTCAGCCACTTCCCCAAATTACAAATGTTCGTCTTTCTCTATTTGAAATTGTTGGGGAGCAGGTGCGTAAAAAGAAGAAACAGGATCTCGATGCAAAAATTTCCCCACACCCCCAATTTCACCAAGCAACATGTCCCACAGTGCCAGTGTGGCCATCAAACAGTTTTTCAGTTAAAACTGTGTCCCTAAACAGTTCAGCTGTTCCAACTGTGTTTCCAAACAGCTTGTATGTGCTTTCTTAGCACCCCAAACTTCAGCACATCTGATCAGTACCTAGCCCTCACTCAGGTAACATATGAATAACATCTACTATTGATGTGTGTTTTATGTGTGGTTTGCAACATGAGGCCTATGGTGTAGAAGTATTATAACAACAGAAACCCTTTTTAAACCATAGTTTGTTTTTTTAAGCCAATCACATTCACTGCATCAACGACCTCCTGCCAGAACTAGTACTTCCTCTTCTGAGTTGTCTTCTTGGCTGCCTCCCTTATCACCCAATTATAACATTGCACAATGGCACACTGCAGTAGAACATATAACAGTGTCACTTTGTCCCACGGGTGTCACCCCCGCTGTGAGTGTCACCCCATGCAGTCCGCACCCCCACGCCCCCTTTGTGACGCCACTGCTAGGGTTGCCACCTTTTCTTCAGAAAAATACCGGCCTTGGTACTGTCTTCATAGACTTAACATTGGCCTGATGCCAATTTTTTACCGGCCTGCCGGTAAAATACCGGCCAGGTGGCAACCCTAGCCACTGCCCTGCAGTGTTGCTATTTAAAAGGAACATTCAGTGTCACATTTCAGTGACTTCTAAATCACTGTTTGACATATCAGTTAGGTGTGCAACATGATTAGAAAGCAAAAAAAATACAAAGCAGTTTCAGATATTGCTTGTAGTTCTCTAAATGTTGGAATGGTTTTTTTTTTTAAATGTATTTTATGAAGTTTGATCACGGTTTCTGATAAATCACAGACTTGTTTCTTCTAATTTGGCCAGTGATGGATCAGCTTGCTCGGTGCCAATGTAAATCTGTGAACATTTGTAAGTCAAATTATTGAGTGAAATATACAAGGGAAAAACATGAAGACAAGTTGATTAATTTGGAAGATATGCCTTTGATAATAGTTTCAGATTAATTGTTAAGTTTAAGAGAAATAAATAAAAAGCTTAATCTGTGTTCAGCAAATAGCACAAGGTTTTAAGATAGTTGGTAAACTATTACATGTGCCATTGTATAACCCTTTCGGGGCATGATTGTGCCGGGGAATCTGGGAAAAGCTAAATCGCACAACCAGGGGCTAGACGCTGGATAAACTGTTGTGCCCTTACATTCTGACAGGTATGTTTCATTTGTAACTTGTGGTCAAATCTGAATGGAGCATTTTGGACAATGGATATTCAACCTGTAATTAAAAATATTTTACCACTTTTAATTTAATTTTTTTCAATCTAATTTAATGTTAATGAAATGTTTCATTAGTTCATTACCATATTAAATACACTTAATATAGTTAAAATAATAATCAGTAAGGATTTTGAAAACATTTAGATATATGTGTACTTTGTGATTATCAAAACTAAAACAAATCACAGATAAAAAAAATGATATACATGAATATTATTGTGTACATGTATTTCTTAATATTAATATAAACATTTTATAACAAATTGTGTAGGTGACAGGGGAGTTGCTAGGGCTCCAAATGATCAGGGGCTAGAGCCCAGATGGGCTCTGTCACACACACTCTCTCTCTCGCACAAACACACACACACACACACTCCGTTTCTCTCACACACACACTCCGTCTCTCTCACACACACACTCCGTCTGTCTCTCACACACACTCCGTCTCTCTCACACAATCCATCTCTCTCTCTTTCTCACACACTCCATCTCTCTCTCTCACATATACTCTGTCTCTCTCTCACACACTCCGTATCGCTCTGTTTCTCACACACTCTGTCTCTCTCTCACATACACTCCATGTTATTGTGTGTGTGTAAATGCCTCCATGTTATTGTGTGTGTGTAAATGACGGCAGGATCAGCAAGGAACAGCAAAATATAGTATTATCTAGGGCGGCAAAAAGTCTTACTTCTCTTTAGCCCAATACTGCAGACTCCATTTCTGTGCCCAGTCCTGCTTCACCCATTTCAGCTCAGGCAGCGACAAGGCCTAGAAGCTGGTGAGGACATTTGGCATCCAGTGTTAGCACTCCTTCTGCTGCTGCTACAAAACGTTCTGCCACATTGTCGCTTTGTGTGATAGTGTGGTCAGAAATAGCGCGTTCATTCAAGGCTGTTGAGATGGCTCGACGGTGTTTGAATTCTCGGGTGTCTACATTTGTTACGATGTCAGGGTGGTGTCACTTTGTGTGGCTGGTGTTCATCTCAGTGGTGTCAAGAGGTGGTGACACCCATGCTCTAATGGATTCGGCCGCCGGAATTTTTAAAAAAAAATCACTGTGACCAGTTGTGACATCCGGTGGCTGTGTTTCCCTCCTCCGTGCAGGAGGGAAGACTGCATGGAGGAGACGTCCGGGGACACGGAGCAGCAGCCAGGCTGTAAGTACTGGGGAGGTGGGGAGGAAGGTGGAATAACGAGCATAGTAACTTTATTATTAATAGAAAACATAATACTGGGATCTTAATGGGAAAAAAGGCTGGGGCATCTTAATGGCACAATATTACTGGCATCTGAATGGCACAACATTTCTGGCATCTTAATGGCACAATAATACTGGCATCTGAATGGCACAATACTGGCACCTGAATGGCACAATATTACTGGCATATGAATGGCACAATAATACTGACATCTTAATGGCACAATAGTATTGGCATCTGAATGGTACAATATTACTGGCATCTGAATGGCACAATAATACTGGCATTTGAATGGTATAATATTTCTGGCATCTGAATAGCAAAATAATACTGGCATCTTAATGGCACAATATTACTGGCATCTGAATGGCACAATAATACTGGCATATTATTGGGCAAATTGTGGTTTTTGAATGACAAAATAATACTGGCATATAATTGGGCAAATTGACTGTGCCATATGTATGGGCAAACACTGGCATATTAATGGGAAAACTGGTTTATTGTAATAAGTGATGCTGTGGCATGGTCTGGGGGGCAAAATAACATGTACTATGAGGAAAGTGACACTGGCTAGTTCTGTGGGGCAAAGTGACACTGTGGTATGTTCTGTGGGGCATTGACACTGTGGCATGCCACATTTTGTAAGTGCAATATGAGTGCAAGCCAAGTGCTGTGGGTGCAATATAGGTGCATGGCAAGTTCTGTGGGTACTGTATGGTGCTGTGCTAAGCCCTTTAGGTGTAATGTGGGTGCAGAGGAAGGGAATAAAAACAAGGAATGCAATTTTTCAATAACTTTTTTTATTACAAATGAAAATAGTTGAATATAATATAAAAAAAATTCAAATAAGTATAAATGCAACTAGTTATAGAGAGAAAGATAGAGAGAGAGATGTCTGTATGTATAGATATGTATTGTTTCAAAATTGTACAATTGTCACCTTGTGGGGGTCTGTGTGTAGCATAATTAATGGCGGTCCCATGTGTGGCATATTTATTGGGCCCCATGTGTGGCATAATTAAGGGGCTCTTTCGTGTGGCATAATTTATGGGGCTCCTGTGTGTGTCATAGTTATGGGGCTTCTGTGTGTGGCATAGTTAATGGGCTCCTGTGTGTGACATAATTTGTGGGGCTCCTGTCTGTGGCATATTTAATGGGCCATCTGACTGGCATTACTAAGGAATCTGTTTGGCATGGTATTGGAGGAAATCCACAGGGGTGACACAATGAGTAACCGCACCGGGTGACACCAACCCTAGTGATACCTCTGGTATTTTCTCAGTGGTTTTCAAGATGCTATTGAACAGGCACTGTCTATGCTTGGGTGAGGGCAACGTCCTTCCGAGGAGTCGATAGATGTTGCTGTGGCTGAATGTGACCTTGCCAGGTACAGGATTATTTATAGCAGGGCGGGCATTAGTACAGGCCCACGGTTTCCGTGGCTGGCTTATGGTTAATGTTAATGATTGGAGTTTATGTTAATATGAAATGTTCAGGATGTTAAAGATTTATGATGAATTATATTAATATAGTTCGTGGTGTGTTCTGGCATGAGACGATTATTTATGAAATGTTAATAAAGCTGTAACCGTTCCCACCCTTGCACAGTGCAACCAAGAGTTTGCTGTGAAAGTTAGGTATTGTCTGTAGCACACTGCATAGTACTGTGAGTTTTATGGCTGTGGAGTTCTGTGATTCTCTGACAGTCACTGGTAAACATACATTTGACATTAGAAAATGGCTTTAAAAGCTAGCGGAGGAAAATTACTGAAAATATAGATTTAAAGGCAGAAAAATTAGCTTTCCCAGAACCCATGAGCATAAATCTGACTGTGGACTAATTGAATGGCAGAATAATGTTGCAAAAAAAAACCCCAGCTACAACATACATTATAATTTAGAAATTGAAATAGAGGTTCTCTCCAAATGCAATAAGGATGAGGGATGGTTTGAAAAAATTTCATGTGATTTTTCTTTGTGAACAGAAATAGAATGTGTCAGATAATTATTATTATTATTATCAACAAGAATAACAACTTAAGGAACAAAATGGGAAATATATTGCACTATGCATTGGCTCTTTCAGGTATACAGATATTGTCTGATGTTTTACCATGGCTGATTTCTAAATAGAGGAGGAGATCTAGTGTCCACATGAATCTGTTATATTGTAGGGTAAACAGAGCCCGTATTTGCAGACCAATCCTATCAACCAGCCTCAGGAAACTGCCCATCTAGCAAACTGATATTATATGTCAAAGCAGAGTCAACCCTTTCATTTTTTAAATATAACTTCATGACATTTAATAATTGTTGACTACATGTCATTACAATGAAATCATTGTTTTCTTGATGATGTCTAATAACTAGAGTTGAGCGGACACCTGGATGTTCGGGTTCGGCGGGTTCGGCCGAACTTTGGAAAAAAGTCTGGGTTCGGGGTCGAACTTGACCCCGAACTTGACCCTGAAACCGAACCCCATCGAAGTCAATGGGGACCCGAACTTTTGGCCACGAAAATGCCTCTAAAAAAGTCCTGGAAAGGGCTAGTGGGCTGCAAAATTAAGTAAAATGTGGGTGAGTGTTCCCATTCATACGAATAAATTGACCTATTCGTATGAATGGGGACTCTATTTCGGTTTATAGAAAGCCAATAGTATTACATGTATTCCATAAGCCGAAAGTCTATAAACCGAACGACATTCAGTTTATAGACTTTCGGTTTATAGAATACATGTAATGCAATTGCTATTCTATAAACCGAAAGTCTATAAACCGAATGTTGTTCGGTTTATAGACTTTCAGCTTATGGAATACATGTAATACTATTGGCTTTCTATAAACCGAACTAGAGTCCCCATTCATAAGAAATTCTTATGAATGGGGACTCTATTTCGGTTTATAGAAAGCCAATAGCATTACATGTATTCCATAAGCCGAAAGTCTATAAACCGAACGACATTCCAGCCCACATACAAGAAAATAATATTTGCTCGAATATAAGACCCTGATTATAAGACGACCCCTCAAACTTTGGATATTCCTTTAGGAAAAAAACTAAAAGCCTGAATATAAGGCTACCCTATAGGAAAAAAGTTTAACTTGTATATATGCACATGTAAATTGCTTTTTCATATATAATAAAAAAAAATATAATGGATATGTATGTAGAATGTCTATATAGTCTAGTTGAGAGTGGCACTCTTCATATACCACACTATCAAACCTGGGTATCTCTGTTGACCGTTATATATATAGAAGTATCAAAAGAACTATTTATTTATTTATAAAGTATTTTATCAGGAAGGATACATTGATATTTCTATAGTTTTGAAAAATGCCACATGTACCAAATAAATATAGAATTTTGTATTAAATCCTGTGAGTACTCTGGCATTCTTTAGATACTTTTGTATGTATGTATGTATATATATATATATATATATATATATATATATATATATATATATTTATATATATATATATATATATATATATATACATATACATATACACACATAAATATAATTAGAGGGTTACAGATGTGGGTGTCTTGTACATGCCGGTAAGGCCGGCTATATTGGGGGCACAAAATCCATAAACTCAGATCGCGACCTAAGCTGAATCGCAATTTAAGTTTTCTTGAAGTTTTTTGTGAGATCCGGTGCCCCAATGGGTCTATGGTATTGTAAGTGGAATCCCATTATAATGAATAGTGCTATAAATGGGCTTAGCTGTATACATATTTATATACACATAACATAATAGCTGTACTGATCTTGGACAACAAGGACACATTTTATTGACAAATAGAGTTATGGGACATTTTTAAAATCCTCAAAATATAATGGACATCTTGTTTGTAACATATTAGTTTTATATACATTAATAGAAATAATTTACCAAAAATAAGTTTCTAGAAACATTAATTCATCCACTAACCCATAGGTTTCAATGTATTAGCTCATGAAGTTAAACATGGCCGGTTTGTTTACATAACATTGCGTTACAGTATCATATTCCGCTCAGATACTGAGCATAAAATTGACAATGCGTCACAGTATTCTGCCCATTCTAGTCAAGCTATTTTAGGGAAACACAGTTGTTATATAGAAATTTCCATTTATACCAACTCTCTACAGTGCATAATAATCAGGGTGAAAATAGTCTTGTTTTCCAGTCCCAATGAGTAATAATTTCTCAATAGTTCTGGACAAACAAAAATATATCCAACAACTAAATGCACGCTGGGTGACGCTTCAAACTTTCTATAGGTATTTAATGGCATCTGACACCCACTGAGCGCTAATGGGAGCCACTTGCTGACACATCATTATTCCTGAATTTTACTTTGCAGTGAATCACTCGGAGATCCTGGAAACCATCCAATCACATCATTTTGGTTGAATGTTTAGAACCATCACTCATACTGAGTCCTGGGCAGGACAGTTAAAAATGTTACATACTTGGAAATGACACGAATACCATATTAATTGGAAGGTTGTATGGTATCTGCCACTATAATTCTGCTCATTTATTTTCATATGTAAACGTGTGGGTGTAAATAGGGCTGGGGACAGAAGCAATAATATTTGACTTAGCCCAAAAAGATGACAATCTGTTACCAGGAGAGAAACTTTTCCACATCACTGAATGTTCATTTCCCTAAGTGATTAACCCAATCTGCTACCTTTTATAGATCTGTCCTAATGTATGGCATCAGGCAAGCATGGCAGGGCTTATTGTACACAAAGAATACAGGATATTATTGCAAATATTGACACATTCCTTTTTTCCTTTCAAGGCCCAGTTTTAATGAACAATCAAGCCTCAAATGTGTTCATTTACATATCTGCATTAAATTTCCCAAGGTAAAAACGTTTCTTACACTACCCATTCCTGTGGACAAGGCAACTCAGCCCACATCAAATGAAATCTCTTGTATAACAGGTTTTCGTGCTAAACTGTGCCACATAGAATGCACGTGGAATGTGTGCCTGTAAAAGGTACACCTGCATGTCTTTGATCTCCGCCTCCATCATTGGATTATTTCAATGAACCTCTGATGTTTGAGGAATCCAGCAGGTAGTTAACCATGCTTCACTTGTCTGAGAAGCACATCAGTTATATTTATTTATTTATTTATTTATTAAGTGTTTTACCAGGAAAAATACATTGAGATTTCTCTCATTTTCAAGGGGACCCAGTCCAGAATGGAATTACACAGTTTGATAAAAAATAGATACATACATACATATATTAAACAAGTTGAAAGGAGAACATACAGGGTAAATCATTATTGATACAAAAAACAAACAACATGTACAGTATACGAAGGAGTCTGTAAACTAATAACAGGTACAATCTGTTTTGAGGATTTGGGAGACACTTATTTTCAGGGATTTTAGACTAGATGATGATTCGGCAGAATCAGTGCGGCTATTCCACATATGAGGAGCTCTGAAAGAGAACGCACCTCGACCTGCTTCCTTTTTGAAGTGAGGGATCGCTAGTGAAGGGTTGGTGCAGGATCTGAGATTGTAGGAAGTGCAGGGAGTAAGAGCGAGCATGCTGCTCAGGTAGGGGGGGAGCGTTCCAGAGAAGTGGTTATGTGTGAAAGGCTTGATAAAATCTAGCCTTTACTGTGTCTTTAATAACTGTCCTATTCGAAACATCAGATTCTGTCTATACAGGAATGTACAGATCATACAGAAATGTACAAAACATACAGGAATGTACAGATACATACCCACAGTCACCTCTTAGAATCCATACATTTATACATACCATTTGAATGCATGTGCTAACCCAGACATATGCCTAATCATGTCAATGCAATTAATAATTTAATGACAGTAACAGGTACAATGGTAATTTGCTACTTCTTCCCGTCAGCTATGTCCTTTACTGTCAAAGCTAAATGATTGCCTCTCATGAAAGGTTATAGCAAATTTAACTTGCAAATATTTGTATTATCAAAGACAATGGTAATATAAAAATAACACTGCCTTGGTATGGCTATTCTGCAGGTGCATGTGTCCAAGAAAGGAGCATTGAAGAAAAGACCAATCTATTTAGATTATGGTCTCTTAGCTAATTAGTATCCATTAAGCAAATACAATTCTCACTTATAGTGAAAGCTTTTTAGCCTGATCAAGAGCAATTGACAGTTTATCCCTTATACCCATTCTTTTACCATAGACCGATTGCAATTTGTGAACCACTGTTTCCATGACACCCAGCCAGTCTCCAATTATGCTGGCTGAGAATCATAGGTAGGGTAGTACAAAGCTGCAATGCAAAAAAAAAAGCAATACTGTACTACCATCAATCTCTGGGGAACAATCAGTGCCACTATCGATCTAGCTAGTTATACAGTGTTATGAGCTACTCTATACCACTGTCAATAGGTGTCATTACTGATGGGAGCTATACTGTAACAACATTATTGTTGGGTTAAGTATATACCAATAAGAAAAAATATGTATCACTGTCTGTGCCTGGCTAACTATGCACTGTTACGAGTCACACTGTCCCATTGTCAGTAGCTGGATAATTATATACTGATGGGAGCACTACTGTATTACTATCATTGTCCATAGCCATACACTAATAGTAATGTTAATTGGTTCATCTCTGTGTGTGAATAACTATGTTCTACTAGGTACTATACTTTGTTACCATAATTGCCTTATGAACCAACAACACCATCATTGTCTTACTTATAGAATCCTTGCTACAACATATATGTGCCTCACTACACTTTCATGTGGCTATGTACATGCTAATGGAGTTGTACTGTACCACAAACAATTTCTAACTAAGACATTTTTTGATGGGGCCACTTACTGTGTCTGGCCAACTATACACTGATTTAAGCTATACCCCACCATGTTTGTGTCTAGATAACTATATACTGATTGGAGCTACAATGTTTTACTTCTATGTCCAGAGTTGACAATACCTTTAGACAAATGTAGCATTGACCTAGGAAACCAGCACAAGACATTCACCTAGCCAGCTAGGAAACTTCCTGTTATCCCCTTAAGCTGCTGAAATGGTTCTCCCAAGCTGTATGTTAATGGTACAGCAAAGGAGAGCAGCCAGCATAGTTCTGCTCTTCAAGCTGTTCACTATGTGCTGGCCAGTGGGAAGGTAGTGCAGGGATATAAAACCTGCATGACTGTGTCGGACTAACATATGGGAACTATAGTGTACCACCCCCGTGCCTGACTAACTATTTGCTCATGGAAGCTCTGCTGTACTGTCTGCATCTGGGTGCTAAAATGCTGAAAAAAAAAGTTATACTGCACAATATCTGTAGCTGGCAAACTATATATTGATGGAAGCTGCAGTACATTAGTGACTAATATTATACCAGTTGGAGCTATGCTTTACTATGTTTTTGTGTGGCTAATTGTATGCAGATTGGAGCTGTATACTACATTGTACTGTACTGTGCTGCCTAACTATATATTTATAGAAGTAATATCTATGTCTGCCTAACTATATACTAAAAAGAGCTATTCTCTGCAAACTGATGTTATGCTCTGTGATATTGCTATGGATTTTTGGATAGATTTAGTCACACTATACATCCAATGTGTGTGATGTGTTAGAGATCTCCTGAGCAATAAGACAGAGTTAATGTGAGTTGTGTAATATATTTTCTGTTTTATTGTAATTCATGGTAATCCAACTTGTAGGCTAGTTTCTAATAGAAAAATCTCAATATTTGTCTAGGAATCCTATTCCACAGTAGCCACATATAAGTTGTATGGACATTTTCTCTGACTAAGATTGTAGAGTGGATATTCCAATGTATTTCAATGGGATGACTGTGTGAAGCTTTAGTCAATAATTATACATATTCCAATAGAGAACATATAAATATCAGTAAACAAATATTTATATATTCAATAGCTTGATTATTATTATATTATTGCCTTTTCCTTATGTTCTGAAGCAGCACTGAGGTATGTTTAATGAAATAACCAAGGGACTGGTATGGGTCTATTCACCGAAATGCGACCTTGGAGGTTGACCTTCATTTTGAGACAAAGTCAACTTCGGCACCCGAGAAAAAAAACAGGTTTGAATTTTCCCCATTGCAAGTAATGGCAAAATGAGCAAAGATATTTTTGAGAAGTTGTCAAACTCAGTTGCCAAATTTGACTTTTTCTCAAAATGAAAGTCGACCTCCAAAGTCGAATTTTATTGAATAGATCCATACGAGTCCCTAGGTTATTTAATTAAGCTTACCTCAATGCTGTATACAATAGTATACAATAAAAGAAAATTAATGATCCCTGCATTACACTAGAATAAATAGATTCAGTATGTATTTGGTGCATCCAGCAGCATTGATTCCTTGAATTTTTGTAATACTGCTAGCTTTTGGTCAGATCTAAGAGACCTGCATGTCAGCAGTTGAATTCTGCAATGCTTGTTATTGATGTACTTCTAAACAAGTAAAAAAAAATACAAAAAAAAAACGAATTCTAATTTCAGGAAAGCATTGCAATTCTGCTTCAGCATGAGGTTACCCAGCACTCGCTGGATAAATCTCATTACACTGCAAGACTTGGCGCCCTGTTCCATCCCATTATTAGAACCTGTTCTCTGGGTATAGCAGTACACTGCAATCAATTGCAATAGCAGTCATTATTTCGCTGTCCTGTTTTTAGCACTGCGTCCCTTTTGGACAGCCATCACAGTTTACTAGTGTTGTGTGCATTGGTACTGGCTTCGTCCTAATAAATGATACTTTTTTACAATGGGGCCATTTTATACCTGTTTACTGTTGTCCACACAAGCAAACATCCACTTTAATATTCTGTAAATAAATGGTTAACTATGCAGAAGGGCTCTCCCTTCCAGCATCATAATATGATCAAATTATAACATGATAATATGCATGAAAGGCTTCTACTGGAGCATTACATATAACACAAGAATGAACACAGAAACAGCGTGCGCACTAACGTACATAAATGAAGAAATTCCCAAGCTTCATAAACGGAAAGAAGGTTTAATGTAGGTTTACAATTTACTGACTCAAAAAGAAGAATGAATAATAAACCAGATAGTGTATGCTACATAAATAACAAAATAATTCATAAATAAATGTCTTACATTTGTCAAGTAAACATTGGTCAATCGAAGGTAATTTATATAAGTGCTAACAAATGTAAAGGGACTCTTTGAACTTAAGCATGGTTTATACTGTGGACAGTGGGGTAGGAGTGAATGTGGATGCATATGTGAATGCTAATATGAAAAACTAGGAAGTATGACGCTGTAGTAAAGGGGTGGGCAACCCATGGACCTTTGGCAGGGATTGGCCTGCCAGCTAATATTATCCAACCCGCAGTCCCCAAACCAAATATGGCATCTACCAATACCAATCCAGCACGCACCATCTCTTGTGAATGTCTTCTGAGCATTTAAAGTCTGAGACCGCGCCATCACGCAATGCAGGTAGCGCTGACACTCTACCCTCTAAGCTCCTATCCCCCAGCAGGACATGAGTGTGGCCAACCCTCAAATCAAGACTTAGTTCAGTCCCATGAGCCAGGACAGATTGCTGACCCCTGCTGTATTAGAAAGGAGCAGGCAGACAGTGAGTCAGACACAAGATGCCAGCACTGCATTATTAGAAGGAGCACGCTGCAGAATTATAGGTAAGTTGCTTCTTCCAAGACATAAAAAGTAATAATTTGAGAAAACCTTTTTTATTTGTATTGCAAACATTTATACAGTGTTTATATCCTAATTAGGAGTATTCCTTGTTCATTTGTTATTTTTGATTTTACAGTTAGTTGACAACCTTGAGGTTTTTAGGTGCTAAAGTTCTAAGTGCTAAAATCTATCTATTTTCACTTAGCTGTGTATCAGGCATAATATACTTGACCTTAAAAAATTGAGATCATCCTACAAGATGTTTGTTAATGATGAGGATGATAACTGAAAGATAGTGTAATAGATCTATGTGTCTCATTTCATGTAATAATGGCGCTTTATGTGACTTCCTTTTGTAATGTAACATTTCTTATTCTTATTCTGAATAAGATGGTATTACTAATATCTAATAATTTGACAATAATGGATTATGTCTAATACATTTAGTGCCACTCTAGACAAATGGGTTAATTAGGATCACCATCAGACGTTGTGTGGCTCCTTTGATATGGGGACCTTATAAATGTAGACCCCGCATCTGACTAGTTTTATGGACTTGCCATTGCACATTTACAGACTTGACATTGCACCCCTAGGACTTGCCTTTGCACCTTCAGAGACTTTCCATTAGACACCCAGAAACTTGCCACTGTACCCCAAATATTTGTTCCATGATTATCTAGTGGGGCAGCCAGAAGATTGCTGTTTGCTGCTCAGAGCGCTCAGACATATTTCGATGTTGCCTGATGCTTCCTACCTCAAAACAAAATGGCTGAACATAAATATGTATGCATGGAATTCACATAAGACCTATTCAGGTTACTAGAAGGAAAATGTTAGTAAATCAGAATGTGTAATTAACTGAGATGACTGCTTAGAGTACATGTAATACAAGACTGGGATTATGTTTTTTGCATGGAGTGAAGCCTGAAGGGACAGCAGTTACATAGGCATTTGAGGACTTGTCACCATTAACAAAGGTAATTTAGATGCTCTTCCTTTACAACAATTTTTGTGAGATTTACAATTACATTGTAAATTACATATTTGAAATACAACAGGTTCAAGTCAATAAAGAGAGAATTGCAGGTAATTCAGAAGGAATTTCAAACGAAAGGCCAAAGAAGCGGAGTTGGAAAAGTTCTTCCATTCAGCTCCATTGGAGAATTGTTCCAAAGTTGGTCTAAAGTTTGAAATGCCCATCTCAATCACTGCAATTCTCTCTTTATAGAGTAGACCTTATTGTATTTTCAAATATATAATTTGCCATATACTTGTAAATCTCACAAAATCTAGGGCTGCTACATCAATCAAATTGTGATTATGTCAAATATCTGATTACAAATATTAGGCTGGTTAATATTTTGTAACATGGAATGGTCATCGCGTTTGACGCAGAGACATTATGCACATTTTGACCATTATTTGTATTAGAATATTAATTAGCCTATTATTTTACATGCATTTTTGACATCAATTGATTAATCATTGCTGCTCTACAAAAACATATTTCCTTTTTATATATTCTCAATGTGTGACCTCTGAAATGCCCCTATTTACGCTTGATGTGCTTATGCATCACAAAGTATATACATTTTACGATATTGTGTACTGCCCTGCATTATGGGTTCATTCACTAATTTATACAGAAACAACACAGAATTAGTTCAATTTTTCTGGTTTTTTTTTAATAATCATAGAACAGCAATAATGCCAAAGACAAACACTGGAGGCTTTAATACACAGAGACCCCGCTTATATTAATAATAATAACAATAATAACAATAATAATAATAAAGTTTTTAACCAAGTGTACATTGTTCTTCTCTCATTTTCGAACACATGTTAGAGATGTTATTATTACCCAATCTCTAATGGATGCTACCCAATTTAATGGCACTCAACTTAATCATGCTGGAAGGATGAAGAATTGAAGTCTAAGCATTAGCTCATCTCATCAGCACTTAAGGCACAGATCACTAATCACCACTCCACAACCCACAAGTAAATATATATATATAATTCTACAAATATCACAAAAATCAAGAAATCACCTATTTCTCATTTACCACATTCACATCACAGTCACTTTTATAACATATTTTCCTCTTGATTTATGCGTTTGCAAAGTCTATAACACAATGTTTAGAACCTTGTTATCATTTCTTTTATTCCTTACATCCACAGTGTAAACAATAACAAGCAGTCCTTCTAACATATAGTATCACATTGCCAACAGAACCAGTTGTGGAAACAGGTGCCTCTGCCTCCATTGTTTTCAGGAAACTTGACCAGTGATACTCCATGCCATATGTAACCTCATTAACTGAATGACACAAACACTAGTAATGTTGGATAGGGCAATGGCCACAGCTTTATGGGTTTTTTTAAATTTGTTTTATTGTATATATTATTTGATACAATCTGTGTACAACAAGAAATTACACAAAATTACATTTACTACTTAAGATCTAGCAACTGATATGTTTAAGTATGTATAACATGTTTGAACTCTATATTATCTAATAGTGTTTATATATAAAAAGAGATAGTATATCGGATGACATGACATGCTTACTGACACTTACAAAACCTGTATATATCTAGTAACCTCTACTTCAACTTATCAATTAACCTTCACCTGGATACAGTCTCTATTGTGGTCATTTTGGGAGTATCCATGACTTGTAAGATCCCAAGGCTCAGGCTTCATATTTTTGTTTTTAACGTGGGTTGCTGCTTTATTTATTATGTATATAATATTGGGAGGTGGGTTGGTATTATATATATACCATTTACACTATAACACATCAGATATTAGACAAAACATCACGTAAAATTTTACAAGGTATTATGTACAATAGTGCAGACAAAAAATGGCATTCCGGGATGTTGTTATGGTATACAGATTGGATCTTGCTTTTTTTAGAATTTGGTTCATGAACCAAGGTGAGGTTTGAAAGGCTTGTTTAATTTTTCTTTTTAGGTCCAGAGACAGTGAGTTGATATACAATCTCCAATCTTTAACCCCTTCATGACGTTAGGACGTACTATGCCGTCCTGACTTTAAGTGCCTTAAAGTCGTTAGGACGGCATAGTACGTCCTGTACTAAACAGCTCATCGCGGCTCCCCGCGATGAGCTGTTTTCGGATCCCGCTGCAGGCACTTACAGCGGGATCCCACCTGTCAGATGAGGCCACTTGAGGCCACTTGAGCTCAAAGCGAGCACCGGCTACATTTTGCTAAATCGCACTGTGCCCGAACTTCCGGGTTTGGGCACGCCTCCGTGACGTCACACGTGACACCGGAGGTCTCGCAATTTTTTGGCAGGGACCCACAGGGTCTATTAAGACCCTGATCGGGTCTCTGCCAGAGTGTTCCTGGCTACCGATCACCTTGTGATCGGTGGCCAGGAACAAATCGTGACATTTGTGTGCTTGCGTCGTTTGGGACGCAAGCACCATGCGTCACGAAGGGGATAAAAAAAAAACATTCTATTCCCTCCGTCTTATTTTGTTGGGGGTTGAGCCAAGTCATCCGAAAGATATAAAAGAGTTTTTCTTTGAAGATTGTTATGGACGGCTTATCCCTGCTTATCCAGAATTGTAAAATGGTTTTGTTTGTTACAGCGAAGATGATTCTTGCAAAGCAGGAATGTTTGATGGGTAAGCTAGAATAGCGAAAGAGGGCGAATACAAGGGTGTTAACCAAACAAATGTCAAATGTTTGTTCCACATAGCCCTGGACAACATTCAGACATATCACCTTACATTGCCATATACAATGATGAAAGTCTGCTCTTGTCTGGTTGCATATACAACAGGAATCATTTTTGCTATATTAGCGTTTTTTATACATACTGGGGACATATAGGCTCTAAAAGGAGGATTTTTAAAAACATATCTCTATACATGGTCGATTTAATCGTGAGGCAGAGTGTTTAGTTTGTTTTTTAAAAAAAAGTATCAATTGATAAATGCTGAAGATGTATAGACCACTTGATTAAGCCAGTATTAGTTTTAGAGAAATCCAGTGGACTATAAACCCCCTTGTATGGTTGCTGTACTATAGCAGGCTCTATTTGCAGAGTGTATAAGAGTCAACCAGGGATATTCCCAAATATTATCTGGAGATGTATTGATTATATGATTTATATAATTCTGTACCTGTTGATAAGTTATGGATGTCATGTATATGTCTGGGAATCTATCCATGAGTGTATCTAGTTTAAACAGCTTGTGCTGGGAAATATTTACAAATGGTTGAATGGAGGTAATTCCTTTCCTTTCCCACTGTGTGTAGAGATATTCTGCCTTTCTGTTCAAAAACTGTGGGTTTTTAAGGAATGGAAGGTATAATGATTTAGTAAAATCCTGGTGATTCTGAAGAGTTTTCAAGTTGCCAGATAAATAATAATAATAATGACCCTGGGGACAGGACCTCATTTATGGACACTGACCAATCTCACATGCTTTTTGTGACTGTACAGAATCTATTTCTTCCAGTGTCCCAGATCAATAAATCAGGCACCAGGGAATGGAGGTCCCAAACTGGAAGTTTCTTATGTGAAGCTGACCAGTTGAAAGGGAATCAAATGCAAATTAATTGAGTCAGTGCTGTGATCTGAAGATTGTCCCACAGCACCTGAGTGAAGAAAGTATGGAGGGAGGCAAATAGCTGACACGGGCCTATGAGTAAGCGTGGTAACACGAGAAATGCGTCAGGTCGTCCTTCCTTACCCCCGTTTATTTTTTGGCCATCCATTTTTTTCCTGTTTGCTACATATTGAATAAACCACCCTTTTGGAGTGGAGTGTACGTCCCCCTTTTTTTTGTATCCATTTGATCTCGTCCTCACTCACTATTAGGAGCAACTGCCCTCCAGATTTTCAAAGGCTGTGAGTAGAGGCTTCTTTTTCAAAAGCTGACTCAGGCCCCCATCAGGACAATATCCAATTCCCAGCTCTACTTTACATGAAAATACCCCACGTATTAGTGTTTTGGATCTTAGGTCCAATATATATATATATATATATATATATATATATATATATATATATACACACACACACATAGATGAAGCATGAAGTGCTGTGATCCTTCAAACACAATTGTGAAGCTTTTCCATAATCTACAGCAAGCAGGCATGTTTCTAGTAAAAGCCAATCGTGTGCTACATATACTATTACCTGATCTGCTCTTTTAAACACATGAGTTTCTAGCAAAGCTGTGATGATTTCCTATCATATATTAATGCGTTTAATTTACTTAAAGCCTTTACTTGTCAGAGCACTGAGCCAAATAAATAAAAGACATTAGTCCAAAAATAGCTCTGGAGCAATATTTTGCTTCTGGGATGTGTTTCCATCATGCACAATTTAATTAGCCATCAAACTTACTGACCAGCTCATTTGACACACAAACCACCAAGCACAATGACTTTCCTCCTCCTCTGCCACATGTTCTCTTACAGCAGACTCCCTTAAGACGTGCATTTTCCATTTGGAGTCTGAAATGTATAAAATAACCTTGTTGCAGTCAAATGGGTTTGACAATCATTTGCCTGGCTTGATGGCTAAAGACAGTTCATTGCATGTCTACTTTGAAAATAAATAAGGAAACATAAAACAACAACAAAATGGCCAGGAATGGTCAAGGGTCCTTTTTATTAAACAAACAGTGTTTATATTGTGATTTTAGAACATATAGAATGATCACTACATTGCATAGAATGGAATCAAGAGAAAGAGAAACATGCTTGTTTTCCATGTGTAGGTGGTCTGCATATATGGTGGTATCATATGCTAAGTAGGTTTATATTCAGGACTTGTTTCTTTTTGTTATTTTTTTCTGGATTTAAGGCATCTCCATACCGAGGTTCACATTCAAACTGACAGTGCGACTAATAACATTTCAGTATGAAGAAGTGTGAAGGCTAGTTAGAATAAAACAGGTGCATGAGGATTTTCTATCTTGCAAACAACTAGAGATTGTTGAGAACAATCAGACACAATAGTGGAATTAATCCATAATGCACGTCGTTAGTATGCTAATATGTACTGACCAATTATTGTTTATTTTCTGTAAGAACAGTTTGAGCTTAAATGGGTATTAATGTTGAATTAAGTCTAAGGTACCCAGTTCATGGAGCCTAAAATACATACTATAGTTTTCAGTGGGGTGAAAAATCATATATATACACTGGGAGTGTTTTTGGTGGAATTTCTGCCCACTCATCCAGTAGAGCATTTGTGAGGTCTGGCACTGATGTTGGACGAGAAGGCCAGGCTCACAATCTCCATTACAGTTTATTCCAAAGGTGTTCAGTAGGGTTGAGATCAGGGCTCTGTGTGTGCCAGTCAAGTTCTTCCATACCAAAATAATCCAACCATGTCTTTATGGACCTTGCTTTATTTATTGGGGCAGTCATGGTGGAATAGAAAAGGGCCTTCACAAAACTGTTCCCACAAAGTTGGAAGCAAAGCATTGTCCAAAATCTCCTGGAATGCTGAAGCAATAAGATTTCTCTGGAAGTAAGGGGCCTAGCCCAATGCAGTCAGGCAGGTAATGTTCTCCTCGCATTCCATGGAAACTCATTCTATGGAGCTCCCACAGCACAGTTTTTATGCTGATATTAATAGAGTGGGTGTTTGGAACTCTTCCTCTATGCAAGCAGCAGACCATGCACCATGCGCTTCAGCACTCTATGACTCTGTGATTTTACGTGGTCTTCCGTTTCATGGCTGAGTTGCTGCTATTCCTAAACGCTTCACTTTCCAATAATACCCCTTACATATTCCAGTCTGTGGAATATCTAGCAGGGATGAAATGTCATGAACTGACTTATTACAAACATGGCATCCTATCACATAGAAACATAGAATGTGTCGGCAGATAAGAACCATTCGGTCCATCTAGTCTGCCCAATTTTTCTGAATACTTTTATTAGTCCCCCTTCCCGGTCTTATATCTAGGATAGCCTTGTGTCTATCCTACGCATGCTTAAAATCCTTGACTGTGTTTACCTCTACCACTTCTGCTGGAAGGCTATTCCATACATCCACTACCCTCTCAGTAAAGAAATACTATCTGATATTACTTTTAAATCGTTGCCCCTCTAATTCACAGTACCAGCTTTCACTGAGCTCTTCAGAACAGCCCATTTTTTCCCTAAATGTTTGTAAATGCCGATTGCATGACTGGGTGATTGATTTTATACACCTGTGACAAAGGGTCGGATTGAAACAACAGAATTCAACAATTAAGTAGTGTGTCCCAATACTTTTGTCCATATAATGTATGCGTTGTAGGTGTGTATGAAGAGATTAAACAGAAAAAATAGTGCAGTCTCTTTAGGTAACGAACAGAATATCAATTCAGTAGACGCCTTCAAGTTGTTCATGAATACGTAAATAAAACCTTATTCTTCATACTTTTCTTGGTTTCTGCATTTTATTTTTGTGGTACAAGGGAAGATGACCACAGATGTGTTTTCAGCTGAAACGGAATAAAAGTGCCAAAATTTGTGAAAAGGTGGTTGAGACTTAATGTAATACAAAGAGCCTTAAATCCCCATTGAGTTCATGTTATTTTCAAAAAAAAACTAATGTAATGGGATTCCTGGTGGCAATTAGATACCAGTGCCATGATAGGAGCATTTGGGTGTAACAGAGACGTCAACAAGGGAGGTTGGCATCTCATAGTCAAGCTGGTAATGCACATTGCAGAGAACACAGGCTCTTCATACTTCCTTAATAAGTTGAACAGAATGAACTCCACAACTGATAAATAGTTTAGGGATTGCTGGAACTGAGATGAGTAAAGAAAAACTTTGCAAATTCCATGTAGGAAAACTGTTTTATATTATGCAGCATGGACCTTTAGCAGTTGGACGTTTTTATGATGTTATAACATGCACTGGAAAGATTTATGTGTTTCATAATTACTGGACATTAGCTGAATAAGTATGTTCTGTCTATACCTGTGGTACTGGCTAGAGGACAAAAAATCTGTTTAAACAGTACAAATGATGCTGTATTTCCATTAGAAAGAAGTGTATCAAATGTGTACTTTTTTCTCTTTCCAGTTTCTGCTATGATTTTTCATTGTTTTAATGTAGTGCATTCTGTTTCCTGCTGTATAATAAATCATTGAAATTTTCCTGACGGAATAATTTATCTCAGAGAGACCATTAAATCAACACCTCCACATTTTATGCTTTCAATGAGTCAAAGGGCTGATGAGATGTATGACATAGAAGTAGACAAGAAACAGAAATAATAATCATCAAGGCCTACACAGAAAAAGAGAAGAAAATATCATGTTCTTACCAGTAAATGCAATATATGGCATAGTCACAGGCTGGTGACTCCCTTTCTCTTGGTGCATGAAGAGGGTGGTCCAAGCACAAGGAGGGCCCAGAATAGTAAGGGCTCTGCCCCATGTCTGCCCTAACCTAGGCAGTGCTGGATAGAGATTGTGTACCACCAATTGGAAAACTATCTACAGCGTATGAACCCAGCCTACCCTTATATAGGGGCTGATAAAAGAGTCTATAGATGGGAATCTGATGTGGAGTGTAACATACAATCCACATAATGAAGTTGGTCAGCTATAGTTTATGTAATAAATGACATTTCTTGAATGTCACACTTAGACATGAGCAAATCCAGATAGGAAACATGATGAGGGATGTTGTGTAGAAGTTTGCTGTTTGTTGTAGTGTGTAGTAAGAATTTAATATTTATTTTTTGCATTAAGATTATTGTCCTTTTCGTGGTTTGTGGTGTACATGTGTATCTAGTTTGGGCGGTGGATCTCTGGGTCTGCACATCAGGAGACGGCAGTTAGTAGGAAGAACCTTGACTGGAAAGTGGCGAAAATGGGTCTGTTTGAGATGAATAAAAATGAATTGTTAATGTTGAGTGCATACACTTGGGTGCAGAAAATTCATGAAAGAGAGATTAATTCATGAAACAGGGAATTACATGTAATGGTGCCTGGAATTCCCAAGCTAATTCCACAGTAGCCGAGCTGTATTCTTTCTAAAGAACTGTTGATATTGAGAATGTTTCAAGTCAGCTATATTGGCCATAACTTGGGATCTCCATTCACAATTAAATATGATTCACTGTGTCATGAATTTAAGTTAAGTGACATGCACATACATGCATATGTATTTGTATGTTTGATTTACTGTAGGCAGATGAAGACGAAGTTAGCATCAAGGCCAACTGAGTTGTTTGATCTGGTAAAGTCCAAGGAGGAGCTGATAGATCTTCTGTGTTCTGTGAAGGCCATGGGGCCATGTCATCAAATGCTGGGCATTGAAGGGGCACAGCACCACATGCTATAAGTAAAGTAAGAGAACAGCATTAATACAAATCAACTGAAATACATAACACATCATTGGATGTTCAATACGTACTACATATTTATGGCAAGTCTGTGTCAACTGTCCCCTCAACCTCTCTGACTGTCTCAGGTCCCATGGCTTACATTAGCGGCAGGCATTTTAACATGTTCAACCATGTGCAACATTCTATATGAGTGTACATTCCTAGCTCTTCTTGAGACGGCTAATATATTTTTTACACAACCCACAGGTGTGTGAGTTTAGTGTGTGGTTCGCAATTGTTTTCACTGCACTTACCTTTTCTTCACCACCTCCTCAGATCTGTTAATAACTCCAATTGCATTAACAGTGTCCACAATCTGCTGTCAGAGCCCATTTTCCCTTATCTGGCATGTGCTCTTTGCTGCTGCCTCCATCAACCGGTTGTAATGTTGGCAAAGCTTGTGTACCAATGTTGTGTTCTTTTTGGGCCTTGACATCCCCCTCTCCTGCTCCCACTGTCCTGATTCCTGGCTTGCCATGCTTAGATATTATTTTTCTTTTTTTACAGTGTTGTGGCTGCCACATAGTGGTCTGGACATGTGCTCATTGTCTATGCACACATTCGTTTACACTTATGCAAAAAGTGGTAGGGTTTCAGTTGTTTGCACTTTTGATTTGTATTGATTTCATGAACCTGGGCCTATTTACTATCGGTGGGGTTTTTTTTCGTGAGGATTTCAGATTCTTTTTCCTGATTTTTGGGTTATTTTTTCTGTATGTATAATCTCCTGTAGGATATAATGTGGCATTTGAGGCTACCACATTGGTTTGTTGCTGTTCGGATATGTTTTGGTTACATACAGCAGATATCAATTTGGAATTGGCTATGATATCTGGTTTGGGGACATATTCGGAGGTACATCAGAGCTGCGATGCTTGAAATTCAGGTACCAATGTGCCATCAATGTGACCCTTGTATGTTTTGGAGGGAAAGAGTACCTAGTGTTTTACTGTGAGAAATAACAGCAATTGATGATTGCTTGGTAATTATTAAATGTTACAAAGAATGACAACAATGTGGCCAGAGTATAAATGAGAACCAGATACTAACTATGTAGAGGCAAAACCTAAATACAATCTACAAATAAATGTAGCATTAGGTCTAATTAGTAAATGCCATATGGTTTATATTGCTCCTCCAGCATATGAAGATCATACACATGAGCTGTTAGTGATCACTTTGATTTGATGCAGTACTTATGGTATAAATTACAAAAGTCCTTGACTGTAAAAAAATTAAAATCATGGTTTAGTTAAAATCATTCCGTAATTCCAACCTTCCAATTACCACTGTATTTTGTTATGTTTTAGAGGAAGCTCTCTGTAAAAAAACAAATGAAAGTGTTCTTCCCTTCATCTACTGACATGTGCATAAAAATCCATCCATTTTACTTTAGCTAACTCATCTGCCCTGCTTCAACCATTCCTTTCCACTATCTGGTCTAACGTTACCATGGCTCCAACTATATAGCTACCAGGTACATGAAGTAATTATTTAAACAATTCTGACACAACTATATTCTGGACACCTGACATTCCCCCATACTTTCAAACAAGAAAGTTAAGATAGACTGCCTGTGTGAGAAATGGGGTGGAACCTTTAAACATTTTATATTATATTAAATATATAGACAAATGCTTTTAAGAAGGTTTGGTGGTGTTGATGTGTAATATAAGCTATCTGGTTTCACACCGGAATGTCATCTGCATTCAGAAGGAGGCTATAATCACCAGCAGAGGTGGGCTTCTTAGATTCTCAGTAAGAATAACACCTCTCCAGTTTATCACACACTATAAACAAAGGGGGTTTGGTGAACCATGCTCTGTGAGGTACAAGGGATTCTGGGATAACTAGTTAGGGGCTGCAAGAATCAATCTTGGGTGAGTCGAGTGCAGCAAGCAGAAGTGCTCTGGGCCACCAGACTCATAGGGGAGTTTCACAAGATGGGGAACTGAGAGGGCAGTCCCATGATAAATGCACAAGGAGAGAATGGCTGTGTGGGGGGATGCATTAGCTAAGTCTAGGGGGCAGATGGCTGTGTGGGGGGATGCATTGGCTAAGTCTGGGGGGCAAGTGGTTGTGTGGGGGGTGTATTGGCTATATCTGGGGGCAGATGGAAGTGTGGGGGTTATGCATTGGCTATATCTGGGGGGCATATGGCTAATTGTGTGGGGGAAGCATTGATAGAGTCTGGGGGCAGATGGCTAACTGTGTGGGGGGATGCAAGAAGAAGGGGAGTTTCACAAGATTGTGAACTCAGAGAGGCAGTCCCACGATGAATGCACAAAGAAAAAAATGGCTGTGTGGTGGGATGCATTGGCTAAGTCTTGCACTGTGGACATGTTCTAGAGTAGTGCATTGATCGTGACACCCCCCTGATGAGTAGCACCTGGGAAGCTCCGCCACCCCCATTCCCCACTCCTCCTAAGTAGGCCACTGGTTAATGGAACTAACTGAAAAGCTTTTATGAAGCCCAAACATCTCATAAGTTTTCAGGCAGTTAAACAGGAAGGCAGGGGCTACAGCAGTGTATCCTATAAATAATATGTTATCCACAAATCAGTTATTCATCTTGCCATAATAGTCATATTTTCAACCTGTAACTCAAACAAGCAGTCAAATTCAATCAAATGGTCTACAAAGTCAAACAAATGGTCTACCAGGGGGCACTGACGTGAGCCAATGGGCCTAACTAGCAACATTAGCATTACCTGGATTCCTGATTCCTGATTTATTTTTAGTTTGCTGGCAAGATAAGTGTTTACATCACACTGAAGAAAACAGAGCCATTTGCTTGGCCTTGCTTAATGCAGCTGCATATATAATTTAACTTAAAAGCAAGGATTGCGTTCCAAAAAAATAAATAGTTAATTTATCATAATGTCTGGTCATCGATCACACTAGTAAAGTAATGCATTGAATAATATGAGTGATCCTTTTGAGATATTGGTATATAGAATGGAAAAGTGGTTACAATAAAAAGAAAGCACCTTTAAGACAAAGCTTCCTGCTGCCTTTATATAAATACATAATAAAGACACTGAGGGTATTTGGGACTATGAAGGCCATATGCTAGAAAGGGTCTATGGGTGCACTACTCACTCATACCTCAGCTGTAACATGAACAATGCAGGAATGCCCACAGAGATAACAGTAATTTAGGTTGAAAAGGGACATAAATCCATTAAGTTCAACCCTTCTACCAATCGTTCCCCTAACAAAGCTATTTCGAATTATGCCTAATAGGATCAAGAAGCTCTGTTATTAATGCTAATTCTATTATTAATAGCCCTGTATGTCCTGCTTAAAAAAACATCCAGACCATTTTTAAATGCATCTATTGTAGTTGATAGCACTACCTCTCTTGGCAGTGAGTTCCATAACATTATTGTCCATACCTTTGCGGTCTATGAAATCTTTGCTTTTCCAGTCTCAGGGGGTGACCTCTTGTTCTTTGTACATTTCTGTTAATGAACAGGTCACTGAAGAGCTCTTTATATTGGCCCTGCACATATTTATATAATGTTATCATATCCTCTCTGAGATGCCTTTTCTCTAACGTATATAAATGCAACTTTTTAAATCACACTCCATAACCAAGATCCTTCAATCCCCTTATTAATTTTGTAGCCCTCCTTTGCACTTTTTCTAGTTCCATAATATCCTTTTAAGGACTGGTGCCCAGAATTGTACTGTATATTTAAGGTGAGATCTTACCATTGACTTGTAAAGAGGCAAGATGATTTCCTCCCATGAATCAATACCTCATTTGATACATGCCAATATCTTATTTGTCCTTGCAGGTGCTGACTGCCATTGAGCACTGTTGCTAAGTCTGTCATCCACAATTATTTCTAAATCCTTTCCATTAGTAGTTTTTCCCTGGGAGATACCATTTAAAGTATATTTTGCTTTGTTATTATTTTTCCCATAATTTGTCTATATCGAACCTCTTAGCCACTTAATTGTCCAGTCCCTGTCTCTGTCCAACTCTTCCTGTAAAGAACAAACATCAAGGTTAGTCTTTATTTCTTTACCTAATTTTGTGTCATCAGCAAACACTGAAACATGGCTCTCAACACAACTTGGTAGGTCATAAATAAACAAATTAAAAGATAAGTAAAGGTACATAAAGAAAGTCATGTTTGATCACTATAGATGAGTGTTTTCTATATTTTTTAAGTCCCCTTTCCAGTTGTCAATAAAGAACTTGCCCTCGTTCCTCATCTATCATTACTAGGTATACTAACAGTAGGTTAGAGGACAAGTCCTGTTATGGTTTAATGAAGATGTCACTGAATGTCTCTTATTCTCACTAGGATCATCTGAAATATAATCTGGTAGTGAGGCCACCCATTATACTACTTGCAAGAAGTCACTACCTGGAGGTGAATTTATCAAATATAGCCAGAGTTATAAGCAGCCAAAACAAAGGAATAAAATATATTATGTGTATAGAACTGCAACTTCTATAGCACTTATAACAGACAAACATTGTTGTACTGATTGGAGTTCCAGACCTTCAAACTTTCTGTTGTTGACCTTGTTGGGATGTTTGTTGTGTAAAATGTCATGTGGATTCCAAAATATTTATATGTAAAATATATATGGTATATAATTAGCACACCTTCATATTTAATTTTTTTGCTGTTTACATTGGTTGATGCTGATGCAACAGGTGTGGTGCTGGGATAAACTATATATTCCATGTTGTGTAATATGTGATGTTCATTTCATTATGGGTTTTACAGATTTTACTCACTGCATGGAAGGTGGATTAATTAAATCTCCCAAATAGGGATCAGTGTATGTACCTTACTTTCATTGAAACGTACTTCTCTAAGCTATACTAAGATGTTCTAACAAATAACTTTTTCAACTAGAATGAGCCATTACAATAATATATTTTCTAACTATAATAATAGGTACTTTTTGAGTTATTTCCTATACTTTTCTATGTTAGCCAAATATGTTTTGCAATATAGTTGTTGGCTTTATTTTTATTTCCTATTCTTATTATTGATCAAGCTGTTCCTGGGTCCAGACAAAAAAAATGAGAGATTTATCAAAGAAAGAAATCCCCTCTGAATATAATCTAATTTGTCGCCTCAGTAAATATAGGGCAATTTTATTTAACCACCTTTACAGCTGAGAATTTCTTAACATGCCACATGTAGTATCTTAGAATTAAACTCTTGGCACAATGCTTTAAAAACTCCAAAGTAGATCAATAACCCTCGTTATGCTACATAGGCAATCTCACTAAAAACAAAGTTTCTTTTTAGTCAGCAGGACATTATGCGAGTGCTATTTCACATTTTTTACATATTTGGCACTTCCCTTAAGTAGAACTAAACTTTTTTTTAGACCCAGAGTTTTACATCACCAAGTCATTAGTTAATGAAATTAAACTTTTTTTTGGGGGGGGGGGGGACTTACTTTTTATTCAATTTTAATTTGCAAAAAGCCCCTCCTTCTTTCCTTCCTGACCCCTGTCGCCGACACAACTGTGCCCAATTTGATCCATTTTCAGAGCATAGCCAACACTTACTGTGAATTGTAAGGAGCGTGCGCACATGCGCATGAGCAATGACAAGGGGGAAAAAGGCAAAGCTGGATTGATGGAGCGTGCGCAAAATCCTTGGCACACCTGTTGAAGACAAAGAAGCAGCGAAGTCCAAGATGGCAGCCGCACTTCCTAAGGAGCTGGAGATAACCTGCTAAAGGTAAGTAAACAACATAAATGACATTAAACATGATGTAGAGTTTTTGTTTAAATAAACCTAATGCATATAAATATTGAACTATTAACTCTAAAGTTTAGTTCCACTTTAAATGTAATTGTAAATAACATTTACTTCAAATAAATTGAGTTTTCAGGGTGCCTTTGACGAATCTCACATTAATTATACAGTTTGTTAGTTAGTTACACGTTAATTTAGAGAAATACTTAAAGGGATTAATGGCAATTTTTTTAAAGAATTTAAACTTTTAAGAATTTGGCCCTGCTTCATTCACTCACTTTAAATTGTCCTACTATTATTTTTTCTCTACAAGAGATCACAGAAATGCTAGGCGACCCTATTGTCTGACTGTTGTCTGAACAGTACAAAACACTTGTCCTTGAAGCTTACAGTCTAAAAGACCAGAAAAGAAGCATGTCAGTAGGCCACTTGGACTTTTTTAATTGGCATGTGACTGATTTCTGACTGATTTTTGATTGAATCAGGAATCATAAAGGTCAGTGATGATGGCATTTTGAAATATGATGTGACTCTAACTGTTTAATGAGGTAGGAATCAACTTTAAGTATCTGAATGGCATTTTGAAATAGGTTTTGATTATACTTATAGAGTGAATTACTGTCAACATCATGGGTCAGTAGAAAGAGTGGTAGTAAACTCTGTTTACTATGTGCTAAATGGACACTTTACCTAACTTAAGTCACAAAAGATTATACTCAATCAAAATAGGTAGCTTATGTGAATTGATGTATCACTTAACATTTAGAGTATGTGCTCAACACTTTCAGATCATGGCTATTAATACATCTACAGGGAAAAGGACAATGCTTAGTAGCAGGAAGCTGCAGATCTCACTAATGATCCTGTATAATTCTCTAAGGCATGAAAGGCATCATAATACATTAAACAGATCTTTGGTTTTCATTTAAAAGTTTAGCTTTGTAGAAACGTTCTGATGATTTTTATTACCATATTGCTGATTCCAAAATATAACAGCACTGCCTACGGCAGAGTATCAAAAAGTAGGAAGTTACTTTGAAGATATAAAACCAAAAATATATTGTAAAATGTTATTTTCTTGTGTGAGCTGAGTTGTCAGTTTCTGCACATGTAATGCCTATGTTGTCTTCTTGTCCACCAACATAATGGAGGAATACCGTAGTTTTCAGCGAACATAGAATAAACACATATTGTGACGTATATTATGAGGACATAAATATACAGGATCATTATTTGTTGTGTTTTAAACTTCATATGGCAAACCTTAATAGCACTGAAATGTTGTAAATGTATTTAGACTGCAGTGCTCAGAACTAAACTTTATCTGTTCTTATATGGCATATATGTATATATTTGTTCTAGTTCAAATGTGCAGTGAAGAACAACTATCCAATACCTATAGACAGGGCTGGCATATCCCTGGGACGCACCATCCATGGGCACTGTTAATCCAAGTCCATTTTCCTCATAAGGTTGAGAGGTAAGGGGCACAAATATTTAATTTTCTCAAAATATGGAAGGTCTTCTGGAATAGGTGAAGGAGTGAAGACAAGTGCATGAAGTCTAAAAAAGAAAACACCATTACATTCTATCAAACGCTTTCTCCACGCCCATAGACAGAGAGAGAGAGAGAGAGAGAGAGAGAGAGAGAAGAAAGAGACCTGTTGTCTTTGCTATAGTGGTATTTACGTATTATTGTTGAGATTATCAGTTCAATTGTGAGAGCCCAGATTTACATTAACCTCTTAATGTCCATAGTAAGTAATGAATCCATTACATCTCAACAATAAACAATATCAAACATTATTGTAATGTAAAACTATATTTACAGTAATGACATTTAACGTTTAATGGCAGGCACTGGATTTGTTCAGGCTGCTGATCACATTATGTTAAAGGGACAGTCTAGTCCCCAAACTCACTTTGGGGCAAGATGAAGATCACTGCTTGTATAATGCACAGGCGTTTATCCCTGTGTGATTTGATGCAGGCATTCTGTATAAATCACATTTTTAATATTTGACTCAAACCCTCACCAGTGATTACTCTGCATGTTTACTGCAGGTGCGGCAGCACTGATTCTATAGACACTGA
The DNA here is from genome assembly GCA_036172795.1 of Pelodytes ibericus. NCBI lineage: Eukaryota > Metazoa > Chordata > Amphibia > Anura > Pelodytidae > Pelodytes > Pelodytes ibericus. Next base: position 34,993,388 of record CM069865.1, read on the forward strand.
GGATATAAAGTTTAGATTTATATAGTCACTTCCTGTCCTCCTCAAATTGAGTCTATTGAGTGGCCTATGAGTGACCTTGGTCTTGTACAGAGTAGGATCTATTATCAGTGCAACACATTGTCTGATGACATCACTAGAGAGACAGGATATTCCATGCATTTGAATGGCATTATTCTCTTATTCTCATTGGCTCCTGCATTAAAAAAAAAAAAAAGGAAATTACTTTTACTCATCTAGTGTGGGCAGTCCTTGTTTCTTGCAAACTGCTGTAATTTCACAATTTCTTCTAGCTGTAAGTATTTTATATTTTAAGCAATGCAAAATGTAAAACATGCATTTTAAAGTACTTTGAAATCACATGAATTTGCATTAATATTTGGAAGATGCATTTTGGGCACTAGACAGTGCCTTTAATAACATAACATAGATTTAGAAATAAGAACCATTCGCCCATCTAATAAATGCTCAAATTAATTTGTTGTTGAGGAATACATATGCACATTCTTGAATTTCTTTACAATGTTACTCCTTACTACTTCAATTGGAATCTTTTTAAACCCCTCTATCATGTCATGCTTGAGATCCACAGCATCACGTCACGATATAAGAAAGGTGGATTCCTTTTGAGTCATTATCCTTGCAGAAATATTAGCATGCATGCGTTGTGTTATAAAACAAAAAGAAACAATACATGTCAGTGTCCCTCTGGGAAAACAGACCATTAACAAAAAAATCTTGTGGTGTAATTTGCTTGTGAACCTTTGTAAAGAAAAAACACAATATTTGCTGGAAATTACTACAAACCTTACCACAAATTCTTTTTTCCCTTTCACACATGCTATATTTCTCATTAAATAATACATTTTTGTTTCCAAGGGGTGAGGGGATTACACTATGTACGGGCTAAATTAACCAAAGCCCTGATTACATACACATTTTTCTGAGTGTTTTAAAATGGTCAAGTTTGCATATTTAAATTCAAATTAATAAGGCAATCACTCCATTATTAAAAGACTTGAACAACACAGATTTTCTTAAATTGGTACTATCAATCATGCCACCTAGAGAGGTTCATAAATATAATGAAAATTAAAATGCTCCCATAATGCATTTCTCTTTCAAACATTGGCAATAAACACACATCACCATTGATTTCACTTTGCACTAAAAGACTACGGTTGGATTGCTTTATAAATGTAGAAAAACATTTCCAGCCTTCAATACTATGTCATATGATTAATTGGTCCACACCCTTAGGTAAAAATGTGTAATTCAGTCAAAAACAATAAATTGACTAATCTTCCCACATTACCCGTTATACACTAAAAAAAAAAAGCTTTTACTTTTAGTGTGTTGGACCAATAAACACAACCTAACATTCCAATTGCCTTTATTTCTTTTCTGTTTCTCACAACCCACACCTTACTCCAAGTATATTGAAACAGTGCTTTCCTTACTACTTACAGTAGATTATCACTCCAAGCATGAAGGCAACGTTAGATAAGGTGAAACCTTTAGCCACCATAATTCAGGATGGATTGGCCACATCCAGGGCCGGCCTTAGGGGTGTGCGACCTGTGCGAGCGCACAGGGCGCAACACCCCAGGGGGCGCCCGCCCGCCCGGTAAAAAAATAAAAAAAAAAGTTTAAAAAAAAATAAAAATGCCGGTAGAGGCACTGGGTGGGGCAGATCAAAAGATCCCCCCTCACCAGCCCTCTGCTCGGCATTCTCTGCTTCGTCCGGGAGGGGGCGGAGCTAACCGGCTCAGCGTTGTAGCTCCGCCCCCACTCCGGGAAGCAGAGCAGAGTCTGCTTCACGGGGAGCCCCGGGCAGCATGAGATAGTGCTGCTCGGCTCCCCATGCCTGCATTAAGCATGGGGAGCCCGAGCAGCACCTTCTCTTGCTGCCCATGGCTCCCCGTAATGCAGACTGTGCTCTGCTTCCCGGGGTGGGGGCGGAGCTACACCGCTGTGCCGGTTAGCTCCGCCCCCTATCTGGATCCACCCTTTCAGGCAAAGGTAAGGGGGGGGGAGAGAGACAGAACAGGGTTTAGGGGGGGAGAGAGACAGAACAGGGTTTAGGGGGGGGAGAGAGACAGACAGAACAGGGTTTAGGGGGGGGAGAGAGACAGACAGACAGAACAGGGGTTAGGGGGGACAGACAGAACAGGGGACGGGGGGAAAGAGACAGAACACAGGGAGAGAGAGAGAGACAGACATGGCAAGGAAGAGATACACAAACATAGGGGGGTGAAAGAGACGGGGGGGGGCGCCACGTGGGAAGCCCGCACAGGGCGCCGGAACACTTAAGGCCGGCCCTGGCCACATCCATGGGCCATTTTAAAGCTACTTGTAAATCAAAAACTGTATTACTAGAGTTGAGCGGACACCTGGATGTTCGGGTTCGGCAGGTTCGGCCAAACTTCGAAGAAAATGTCCGGGTCCGTGCTCGAACTTGACCCCGAACCCCATTGAAGTCAATGGGGACACGAACTTTTGGCCACTAAAATGCCTCTGAGGGTAAGAGTAGGACAAGTGCCCTGCAAGCAAATGTGGATAGGGAAATAACTTAAAATAACATAAAATACATACAAATTACAAATACAGCTGAGCCATAAAATAGCACTAGATGGAATCTTTGATTTTAGCTTTGGAAGAACATAAATCTAAATCTAAAGCATGGCTGCCAGGAGGATCAACAGAATTATCCATTTGAGAGAGGGTTGGAGTGCAGGGTATTCTCTTTCAGTTTATACTAAGTGACCCATAGGTTGAGAAGGCGGTGACCGTGGCGGTGTAGGTGGAAGTGGCGCTGGAGGAGGAGGAGGTTGCCAGAATTTTTCAAAGTGCGCTGTAAGCACAGTATTAGACTGTTCTATTTGACTCTCAGATATTAAGTGCACCAAAAGACGCAAATGTACTATTTAGCATCCAAAACAATTAGAATTTTTCAAAGTGCGCTGTAAGCACAGTATTGGACTGTTCTATTTGGCTCTCAGATATGAAGTGCGCCGCAAGACGCAAATGTACTATTTAGCACCCAAAACAATTAGAAGTTTTCAAAGTGTGCTGTAAGCACAGTATTGGACTGTTCTATTTGACTCTCAGATATGAAGTGCACCGCAAGACGCAAATGTACTATTTACCACCCAAAACTATAAGAATTTTTCAAAGTGCGCTGTAAGCACAGTATTTGACGGTTCTATTTGACTCTCAGATATGAACTGCAGGACGCAAATGTAATATTTAACACTAACAAATTGCAGTATTTAAAAATGCCTAGATGTTGCCCACTGAGCTAACAGAACAGGATTAAAGTCATGTGCCTGGCACACATGCAGTTGCAAGTGCACTGCACTCTCTGTGGCACTGGGCTCAGGGCAGGGTACAAAAATGTAGAATAGCACCCACTAAAATAATCACTGTAATTTGAATAATCGCTGTAGGATTATGCCCCTCAATATGCCAATATTATGCCTCTCAATGTGCCAGGACTATGCCCCTCAATATGCCAGGATTATCCCCCTCAATATGCCAGGATTATTATGCCACTCAATATGCCAGGATTTTCCCACACAATATGCCAGGATTATGCCCCTCAATATGCTAGGAATATACCTCTCAATATGCCAGGACTTAGCCACCCAATATGCCAGGATTATTATGCAACTCAATATGCCAGGAATATGCCCCTCAATAACCCAGGATTTTGCCCCTCAATATGCCAGGATTATGCCCCTCAATATGCCAGGACTTAGCCACCCAATATGTCAGGATTATTATGCCACTCAATATGCCAGGATTTTCCCACACAATATGCCAGGATTATGCCCCTCAATATGCCAGGATTTAGCCACCCAATATGTCAGGATTATTATGCCACTCAATATGCCAGGATTTTCCCACATAATATGCCAGGATTATGCCCCTCAATATGCCAGGATTATGCCTCTCAATGTGCCAGGACTTAGCCACCCAATATGCCAGGCTTATTATGCCACTCAATATGCCAGGATTTTCCCACCCAATATGCCAGGATTATTATGCCACTCAATATGCCAGGATTATGCCTCTCAATGTGCCAGGATTTAGCCACCCTCTTCCTCCCCCTTTCCCCCTTACTTACCTCCTCGCTGTTGCTCTGTCTCCCGGTGCTGCAGATCCGTGGCTGTGAGGGAAGCGTTGTGCGTTCCCGTCCAGCCAAAGCGCATTCAATAAAGTTTAAAAAAAAGTTTAAACAAACTTTATTGAATCCGCATCAGCTGGAGGGGAGCGCAAAACGCTTCCCTCACAGCCACGGACCTGCACCGTGGGGACAGAGCAGCAGCGAGGAGGTAAGTAAGGGGGAAGGGGGAGGTTTTTTTATTTCACGGTTCCGGCACCCCCTGCTAAGTTGCACCCTAGGCGGCTGCCTAGGTCTCCTTACTGGTGGCACCGGCCCTGCCGAACCCCGAACTCCAACACGAACATACAGTGGAATGTCCGTGTTTGGGTCCAGGGTCCAAAAACCGTAATGTTCGGTACGAACCCAAACAGTGCGGTTCGGGTTCACTCAACACTATGTATTACTTTGTGTGATTTCAGTCAGTGGTCACATTTAAAGATCTGAATGAACAATCCTTCCCTCACTCTTATGGTATGTCTTCTCTAAAACATGTTCCTATGACTACAACACCATAACCAATATCCACGTCACTGAATACTCCAGTAAGGTCATTGTATGGTGAATATCATGCAGAGGTAGAACATAGTCCAGATGATATATTAAGGAGAGAGGCTCCAGAAAACTTGGTGTAGGCCAAACCATTGGATCAAAGTCAACACCCAGGCAGAACCTTAGCTCTCCATTCAAGCTTGTCAGCTATTGCTAGCCATGAAGTCCCAGAAGTCTAGAAGTACTGTGTAAATATATGTTTCTGTTGTTTTTCCTCATTCTATTGTACTGCTGTGGTTGTAACATTGTTCTGCCCAAATTGTTTCCTGTATACCGAACATGTAATTAAAGTCAAAGAACCTCTTCAGAGGTTCTGTTTGTATATCAGACCGTATGTTAATTTAAAAAGAAGAAAATGCAGAAACAGCACTCCAGAGACCAAATGCAATATAAAAAATGTATTTTAATAATAAAGTTTGTGCAAAATGTGCAGCAGCATGTTGGAGTGATAGGCCAATACCTTGGCCTAACTTCATGCATTCATCCCAGGCCCTCAAAATCTGTATGTTAATTTCAACTTTGTAACCGTTTGAACTCAAGCTTAATAAAAATCTCAGCAGCCAGTTGCTTCAGTGCCCAGGTCTAAATATTTGACATCCACAACTCATGGAGTTCTAGGCTCATTACATCATACTCCAGTTTACTCCTGTATGTTAGGAACATGGACCACGATGGTTTTTGTGTATACCCTATCCTGGCTAAGAAGTCTCAGGCTCTAATGTATTACCTTAGAAGATTAATCCTTTCCTACCCTACCCTCCCCTGCCCACCTCAACCTCACATGTAGAGCAAAGTTAGGGCAGAAGCCCCCATTCTACCCACAGATACCAATTTATCAAAGAAATACAGATATATCTGATTGCTCACAATGGTTTTTCAGTTTATTTTGTTTTATGGTGCTTTACACATTTTTTGTGGTTTTGGATGAATTAATATGGCGCAAAATATTTTTGCCAAAACAACAAGGCAGACAAATCTGTAGAAAATCTGGATAAATCTAGAGCAGTTTTTAATAGTTCTAAGTGGCTGGTATGAGTGGGGTTAATTTGTGTTACTGAACGTAGTCTTGATTAGCAAGCTTTAGTCATAACCAGACGAGGCAAATATATACACCTTGCTTTCAGCTGCTATGACAAAAGCTGGGAAAATGTGTATCAGCAAACCATTTTCTGGTAACATTTAGTGGAGAGACTTGCCATGGAGAAAACTGCAGGTTGAAGAAGTGCTGGTCTTAAAAAAAAAAAGCATTTTAATTAACAAGAACCATAGAACAAAGTGTCTCCAATGCAGTCATTCTGTTATGATTTGCAAAGTTGTTATGACTATGCTGAGACAGATGGCTCAGTGGAGTAAACTCTTGCTGATACACAGCTAATGGATAGCGATTCTAACTAACATGCCTTTAGCCAACAGCCACCCCAACTGTGCCAGAGAAACTCTGGCAAGTCAACAAAAAACAGCCAGAATAAAATGTATATTATCTCAGTCTAAATTGTTTGTTAACTTAAATTAAAAAAAAACACATATAACAAAATAAAATAATATAAAAAAGGAGGACATCAGTTAAAGAGGATTACATTTCATGAAGAATATTGAATAGAATGTTTATCAGTCTGGCTCAGTTCTCTGCATTAAATATAAACGACTACCCAACATTTTTGAAAACTAGAAAAAACATTTAATTTAGTAGTAATTTAGTACGGTATATATAACTCACATGTGCCACACATCCATATATAATGGTGGTGTAACAACAGGGAGGGCATGTTGTGGAGGCACAGGTGATGAAGTGGGGGGGGGGGGGGGGAATGCCAGTCAAGGCCAGCTGGACAGAGGATACAACTTTAAAATTAGCACTGGGGGATTGTGCCTACTAGCTTGAGAAAAGCCCACACATTTTTTGGCTCGCTTGTGCATTTACGGAGGAGGCCTTTCAAAACACATAACAAACTAGTGATATTAGCTCAAATATGCATAGATTTTGCACTGGAGAGTGCCAAAAAAACATGTATACTTAAACTCCCACCTATGTTTTATGTATTATAAAAATACAACTATTCACTCGGAACTACTCAAAACAGCACAATATTTCAAACTATAATCCGGACTAAGGCCAAATTTAGAAATAACCTAGCAAATAACTTACCTATGTTTAAGAAAAATAACATTTTTCCACTGTTTTATTACCTGTACCCTAAGGGAAATGTATTAATTAATCAAGGAAGTTCTTACGCGATCCAATCCTTCATTAATTAACCGATTTCCCCCTGGACTCATTTGCTTTCTACAGGCGAGCATATCAAAGTTATATATGCCCAGCAAAAGAATTGGCTGACCTGGAAACAACCTAGATCGTGGCAGAAAACCGTCAGATTGTGTTCCACTCCTGGCTCCAGCCAAATGCTCAGAAGAAGCTGAAAACCTTATATTTGTGAGTAAATTAAATGTATTTAGCATATAGATATTCAGATTTTAATGAACATGTGCATTTTTATAATTATTTTACTTTAATATGCGGAAACAAAGGTAGGTAACTTTCACGTAGCGGTTGTCTTCTTTCATTGCTTCTTCTCAAGATGCATTTATCCCTCACTCCTCTGGCTTGCAACTTTGGCTCTATCTGATGTGGGGGTCTGTAATACCCTTTAACCTCTGTACCAAGACTGTGAAATTCCTGGGACGTTACAAATAAATGTTAATATAATAAATATCACTCCTTATTTTTTGCTCAGGACAAGCTGACTTACAAAAAAACAAAAAACACTTCCTCTAAAGTTCATACCAAGGCAGTTTTTTTTTCAGTAGCTCTGGATCTCTGGATTTCCTTAAAAAAAAAGTCCTTCCCATGTCCTTGCAGAGTAAGGTTGCTAGTCTCCCAGACATTGGCTAAATATAGGGGCCTCTCTTATTTTCCAATGCATACTTTCTGCCAAATCTTTCCAGACCCTTCCATACACACGCAACTCTGCACATCTTCATTTAACCCTTTGAAAAGCTATACATTTAATAGATTTATTTTTTTCCAGATACCATTTCTTGTACAATTGTCTGTGTTTATTTATGATTGTGGATTAATCAGAGGAATTATCACTGAACTGAATGTTTTAGTACAACCATTCTGCCATTAAAAAAAAGTAAGCTGTATTATTTTACTGTCCTAATTTAGGATGCTTGAGGTACACCTCAGATTATTTCTTACCAAAACATGTAATCCTGTTGGGAATTGATATTAAAGATCTGACAACTTGAAAAACTCAAACAATTCAATTTCAAACATCTGGGGATTTTTATAAATAAATAAAACAAAACACAAACCAGATCCAGAATTTGAATATGAAGACATTTCTACTTATATACACACAAATTGTGAAAACAGATCATATAGTTTGCCAATGACAAAAAGCTCATATTAATACGTCTTGCGGCATAGCCATATAGTCATGGCATTCCTTTAATTCGGATATAAAGTGAATAGAATGAATATTTTTCTAGTATGTTATATTACTAAGACCAAATGCCATTTTGATATCATTTATAGACGCACAAATTGTGACAACAGATAGTACTCATTGGCTCAAATAGTTTGCCAATGACAAAAACTCATATTAATATATTTTTGCAGCATAGCCTTATAATCATGACATTCCTTGGATTCAGAAATGAAGTAAATAGAGTGAAGATTTTGCTAGTATGTTATATTACTAAGACCGCATGCCATTTTGATATCACTTCTTTGAATTCTCTCTAAATTATTAATGTACTGACACAGTATGTCTTTCTTTCAGCTACTGCTACTGCTGTTGTTACTGCTTTGTATTCACCTTTGAAATCACCTCAGACTTGGAATGACATCTGTAATATATTTTGATAGTATTAAAGTTTAGCTGCCAAACACTAGTCCATTGGACTAATTTTCTTGTATTGTTAGTAATTTGATTTATAGAGAATTCCACTAGTAACTTCACTAAAAAGTAGCTCTGAGGAACCACAGTGGTTAATGGTGTGTTTCTGTGATAAGATAATGGCCCATGATGCTGAAGGAGCAAAACAAGGAATCAAAGTACCATAGGGAAATCAGGGACAGGTTATGGGAGGGAGCAACAAAATATTGTCAGGCAAGGGTCAGTGAATAGTCAAGTAAACAATCAAGATAATGAAAAGGGAAGACAAGAGAAAAATGTCAACAGCAATGGAAAGAGTAGGTAGCATCATAGACAGGGGTATGCAGTGCTGTTTTTACCGCGAGGCATCCTAGGCGGATGCCTATGGCGGCAAATTTTTTTGGGGGGGGCAGCGCCCCCCAGCACTGGAAAAAAAATAAATAAAAAAAATAAAAAAATCCGGCCCTTTAAAAAAAAAAAAAAAAAACAACCGCGCTTGCAGTCAGAGACGGAGGTGAGAGGGGATCGGAAGATCCCCCCTCACCATCGCTCTGCCTGCCAGGCTGCACGGGGAGCCGAACAGGCAGCACAGAGAAACCTCCGTGCTGCCTGTTCGGCTCCCCGTGCAGTGTGCCGACACGGAAGTGCCGACAGTCACGTGACCGGCGCGCTGACGTCATACGTGCGCCTGGTCACGTGACCTGTCGGCACAATCGCCGGGAAGCCGAACAAGCAGCATGGAGGGACCATGCTGCCTGCCTGCCAGGGAAAGGTAAGTGCTGATGGGAGACTGTGTGTGTGTGTGTGTATGTGTGTGACTGAGTGTGATGGGAGTCAGAGTGTGTGTGATGGGAGACTGTGTGTGACTGAGTGTGATGTGAGTCAGAGTGTGTGTGATGGGAGACTGTGTGTGACTGAGTGTGATGGGAGTCAGAGTATGTGTGATAGGAGACAGTGTGTGTGATGGGAGTCAGAGTGTGTGTGATGGGAGACAGTGTGTGTGACTGAGTGTGATGGGAGTCAGAGTGTGTGTGATGGGAGACAGTGTGTGTGACTGAGTGTGATGGGAGTCAGAGTGTGCGTGATGGGAGTAGGAGTGTGTGACTGAGTGTGATGGGAGTGTGAGCTTGATGTGAGTCTGAATGATGGGGCATGTCTTAGGTGTGTAACGTGCAGCTTGGGTAGAGGGGTGCCCGGATTTTGTCTGCCTAGGGCAGCACAAAATCAAGATACACCACTGGGGGTATGGTAACTCGACCAACTCAAATCACAAATATAAGTGTTAACCACAGTCAACATAAGCTGTATCCTTCTACCTGATTTACAGATCAGATTCCATGGAGAATGACTGGGTGTAGCACGTGTGTCAAACAATAAACTGATCACTAAAACATAATAGAGGTAATTTCATATAATTAACCCCTTAAGGACAGAGCCTTTGAAACATTTTTGTCCTTTCTGGACAATGGCTATTTTAACATTTCTGTGCTGTTTGTGTTTAGCAGTAATTTTCTTCTTTGTCATTTGCTGTACCCACACATATTATATATTGTTTTTATCGGGACAAGAAGGGCTTTCTATGGATGCCATCTTTTTGATCATATCTTATCATATTATTAAAAAAAATAATAAAATATGGTAAAAAAAAAAAAATACACAAATTTCTTTGTTTTTATTTCAAACAACTTCTCCTCATCGACAATAGCGAAGGAAAAAACATGCTAAATAGATTCTACTATTTCTCCTGAGTACAGGGATACCACCCATGCATAGGTTTGTTGGGTTGTTTGGGGGCTAAAATGCCAAATTTGTGAGGTGCAGTTTTTTGTTTTCCAACTTGAAATTTTTACATGCAGACAGCCTGCACCCATGTCCCATTTGGGACATATTTGAAGCCAGCTAGTGTATTTTACCCCATCAACCCATATATTTTTTAAAAGAAGACACCTTAGGCTATCTCAAATGGTGGTATTTTTACACTTTCCATGCACTAATTCTACCACCAGCCTTTGTCAAACTTTGTGGTAGTAATTTTTTTGTGTTTTTTTTTCACAAACCTTGTACTTCAGACATGAATTCACAGATTTTGGTATGTGTCACTGCCAAATAACACCCTAATAAGTGTTCAGCAACATCTCTTGAGTACAGGGATACCACCCATGCATAGGTTTGTTGGGTTGTTTGGGGGGTAAAAGGCCAAATTTGGTAGGTGCAGTTTCTGGTTTTCCAAATTAAAATTTTGACATGCAGACCGCCTGCACCCATGTCCCATTTGGGACATATTTGAAACCAGCCAGTGTATTTTACCCCATCAACCCATATATTTTTTAAAAGAAGACACCTTAGGCTATCTCAAATGGTGGTATTTTTACACTTTCCATGCACTAATTCTACCACCAGCCTTTGTCAAACTTTGTGGTAGTAATTGTTTTGTGGTTTTTTTTCACAAACCTTGTACTTCAGACATGAATTCACAGATTTTGGTATGTGTCACTGCCAAATAACACCCACAATAAGTGTTCAGCAACATCTCTTGAGTACAGGGATACCACCCATGCATAGGTTTGTTGGGTTGTTTGGGGAGTAAAAGGCCAAATTTGGTAGGTGCAGTTTTTGGTTTTCCAAATTAAAATTTTGACATGCAGACCGCCTGCACCCATGTCCCATTTGGGACATATTTGAAACCAGCCAGTGTATTTTACCCCATCAACCCATATATTTTTTAAAAGTAGACACCTACGCTATTTCAAATGGTGGTATTTTAACACTTTCCATGCACTAATTCTACCACCAGCCTTTGTCAAAGTTTGTGGTAGTAATTTTTGTGTGTTTTTTTTTCACAAATATTGTATTTTAGACATAAATTCACAGATTTTGGTATGTGTCACTGCCAAACAATAACCCAATATGTGTTCAACAACATATCCTGAGTACAGGGATACCACCCATGCATAGGTTTGTTGGGTTGTTTGGTGGCTAAAGGGCCACATTGTGAAGGTGCGCATTTTCAACTTGGAATATTGACGTGTAGTCAGCCTGAGCCCATCTTTCATTTGGGACTTTTTTTTAAGTAGGACAGTGTATTTTACCCCAAAAAGTATATATTTTGTAAAAGTAGACACCCTAGGCTATTTTAAATGGTGTTATTTTAACACTTTCCATGCACCAATTCTACCACCAGCCTTTGTCAAAGTTTGTGGTAGTCATTTTATTGTGTATTTTTTCCCACATACATTGCACTTTAGACACAAATTCACATATTTCGGTATGTGTCACTGACAAACAATACCACAATATATGTTCAGCAACCTCTCCCGAGCACAGGTATACCACCCATGCATAGCTTTGTCAGCTTTGTTAGGGGTTGAAAGGCTACATTTGAGAGGTGCGCTTTTTGATTTTCAAACTTGGAATTTGAACATGTAGAGCAAGGAAGGGGTTAATAGCTCTTATAAGAGCCTTTGTAGTACTGTACAAAAAAATTAACCCCTAAAAATGCACAGACAAGAAAAAATGTTCTGCTGTGCAGTGATCAGTGGCAGGGAAGGGGTTAATACACTACACTATACAAAAGGTATGGCTTTTATAAAAGCCCTTGGGACTCACAATTTATTAACATTTTATTTAATTTATTACAATTTAAAAATTATGTTATACAGATCTGTCTCTTTCCCTCACTAAAACTCAAGTGAGGAGAGGGAGGCAGATCCATATGGGTCAGAACAATATTTACGAACCAGACGAATGGTGATGCTCATCTGAGAAATCACCAAACCACCTTTGCCACTGATCGGCTGTTACTGATCGCTATACACGCGTTCAGACAGCTTCAAAAGGAATACACGTAATCCCCTAGTGGGTATAATTAACCCCTAGTGAGTCTGACAAAAAAAATGCTGATAGCAAAAAAAAATCCTTCGGCGACTAGATTGCTCCATATGCGCTGCTTAGGCAGTGACCATATGCACTGCTTAGGCAGTGACCATATGTGCTGCTTAGGAAGTGATATACGGCAAGGAAGGGGTTAATAGCTCTTAAAAGAGCCTTTGATATACTGTAATAAATCAAAGTAAAAAAAATAACCCCTAAAAAAATGCACAGACAGCAAAAAATGTGCTGCTGTGTAAGATCACTGCGTACACAGCGATCAATTGCAGGGAAGGGGTTAAATACTGGAAACGGCTTTTATAAAAGCCTTTGGGTCTCAATTCTATTAAATATATTATAATTAAAAACTTACATTATACAGCTCTGTCTCCCTCCCTCACTAAAACTCAAGTGAGAGGGAGGCAGATCTACACGGGTCAGATCAAATATTTACACATATTGATCTAACCAGACGAATGGTGATGCTCATCTGAGCAAACGCCAACCCGCCATTGTCACTTATCAGCTGTTACTGATCGCTATACATGCGCTCAGACAGCTAAAAAAAATTTTTTACGTTAAACGTAGTCCCCTAGCGGGTATAATTAACACGTGACGGGTGTAATAAAAAAGTTTTTAAAAAATTAAAAATGCTTCTGCAGCAAGATTGCTGCATTTGCGTCAGATCGCTGATTAGGCAGTGATCTACGGCAAGAATTACAGTAAAAAAAAAAAAACCCTAAAAATGCACAGACAGCAAAAAATGTGCTGCTGTGTATGATCACTGCGTACACAGCGATCAATGGCAGGGAAGGGGTTAAATGGCTTTTATAAAAGCCCTTGGTGTTTAAAATTTTATAAATTTTTTTTTTATTATTTTATTTTATTTTTTTTACTTGATCTGATCTGTCTCTCTCCCTTACTAAAAGTAGTAAGGTGAGGGAGGCAGATCAATACTTGTCAAAGGCAATATTTAGTAATATTGCCTTTGACAGTATGGTAAGTGCTCATCAGAGCACTTACCATACATGCCTGCACACAGATCACACAGATCTGCTGTGCCGGCATTGATTGGCTCCCCCTAGAGCATCGGAAGTGAAATACTTTCACTTCCGATGCTCTTGCCATTAGAAGGGAAACGCTGCCTGTACAGGCAGCGTTCCCTTCTACTGAGCCGTTGGGGTCGCTCAGGAGAGCGACCACCATCGGTTCTGGGGAGCATCAAGGTGTTGTTAAGTGCCTCGCTGGCGAGGCACTTTAACAACACCGGAGATGCTTAGAAAGCGAACGATCGTTCGCTTTCTAAGCACATGTGTGAAGCGGGCGCAGCCATTTTTAAATGGCTGCTACGATCACTCCGTGGAGTGATCGTAGCGCGCCCCTGCACATTTGGGGGGTGTTGCACAATGCCTCTACCTAGAGGCATTGTAGCAACACCGTTAGAGTAAAGAAAGCGACCGCTGGTCGCTTTCTTTACTCCATTTAGTGCATGACGTGCCAGGCACGTCAGCTGTCGGCAAGTCCACGATTTGCCGTGACGTGCCTGGCACGTCATCTGTCGTTAAGGGGTTAAAGGTAAATTCTGGGGCGAAGGACCAAAAGTGATGTAATCAGCAGGAGCATTGCATTGGATTCCATGGGGATTGGACCACTTTTATAATATTACCCCACCTGACCTTTGTACATAACCGCTATAGAAGGTAGATGCACAAATGAGATGCTTTTTAACAAGTTACATTTTACATATGAGAATGTATAAACTATATATATGTATATATATATATATATATATATATATATATATACATACATACACACACACACCGATCAGCCATAGCATCATGATCACTGACTGGTAAAGTGAATAACACTGACAATCTCATTATCATGGCACCTGCTGCTAACGTCTTGGTACCAGATACCACAGAACACTTTCAGAGGTCTAGTGGAGTCCATGCCTCGACGGGTCATGGCTATTTTGGCAAAGGGGGCACCAATACAATATTAGGCAGGCGGTCATAATGTCATGGCTGATCGCTGTGTATTTATATATATATATATATATATATATATATATATATATATATATATATTTATAGAAATAATATATACAAATGTATGGGTGCTGTCACTTATCTGGCCCATGTTACTTACTGGTTGCCTTTATTCTGCTTAAAGGACATGATGTCCTCCATTGGGGCTGATGGAAACACTTGTGGCTGAGAATATATGTATTTTTCTTCTAGCGCCTGAAAAGAGTGACCAGCCTGGCTTGAACAAAACTCACGAGAGTTGAAATGTTGCCTCTGAATAAAGTTGCACTATTCACGAAGTGCTGGGCATCTGTGATTATTTCCTAAATAGAGTGACTGACATTAAAAAAAAAGCTATTCTCCTTCCTTCCCAACAGGAGATATTGGATAGATCAATATGCACACGCATGCAGACTTAAACACAATAAGGTCATAGAGGATAACACTTGTTCCTATACACAAATAGACAATGTTTTAGTATACAGGAGCAATACAACTGTATTGTGACCCAACAAAGTTCTAGGTATCAACATTTTTTGGGGTTCTGGGTACACCCAGACACATCTACACTGCTTAAATAATATTTCACATTTAATAAATCAATCCCCACATCATTCTTAAAACTAAACAGTTTGATTAGATACGTAAAGAAATCTTTTCACGTAAAATAAAAAAACATTAATGTACATTGTGAATCTGCAAAAGAGATGAAAGATAATCCCTCTGATATAGTTAATTTATTTATTTTTAAATGCAGAATCTGCAGGCTGCCTATTATGCAATTCCTTCATTACATAAGGTAGGTAGTGGTGAAACATTCATTTAAACCAACTCATTTTGTTCTGCTAGATGCGTTAACAATATGTTACAGCGACATCTTTACATGGGCAGGAATTGTGGAATTGTAACATATGTTTCACTGAATAATCTGTCTGGGGAGAGAGATGCTAAAAGACACAGTTCCATTGCTCTGTGCATTCCTAAAGCATCACTCCCAAAGAGAGTAATTGCCGCCCATGGCTCTTTGCCTTGTACAACAAAGCTCTGACTGTGATACAGGTTGACAAGGAAGCCGCCTCCAAAGCGCAATCATTCTGGTGGATTTGAAAACCCCCAAAGCTAAATCTGCATTTTATTGTCTACAAACCTTTTTACAAACAATTAATGATAAAACAAAAATGTCTTTGGGATTGAACACTGCTTCGTGCTGAGAAGATAGCAGAAGAGGGTTATTGGGAGGTTTCTACACTATTTAGACTAATACGGTATAAAACTTTATTTTTATTTGTTTTTATCTATAACCAATAGCAAAATGATGATAACAAATTATAAATCTGTGATCATACTGTGATGACTTGAAAATAAGTAATTCAAATTGTCATGCTTTGGTAAAGGACTGGAATATTGGTTTTACTGTTTTTTTAAATACCTAGTTGTAACTTAATGTTAGATGAACACAGCTTCAACATTGAAGGAATGAGTGTAACCCTAAAGAATTTATATATCATCAGACATAAGTACAACCTTTATTAAAGCATATGTATAAAAAAAACAATATTTACAAAGTAGGGACTAGGATGGAGGAGCGGGTTCACCCATAAGGAGCATTGCGAACATACTTAGTTGCTAGAGGGGATGGATATGCACAGTACCTCCCCTGCATTCACACAAGCTTCAAGGTCAAGAAGATGAACATTCTGACTTATGGCTAGGCAATCATTCAGTTTCAGAGCCAGAATATTCAGCTTCAGAGTTAGGCTGTGGAGGAGGTGCAAGAGGAGCAGCTTGCAACTATTAATGAAGCAAGGCATTATGTTGTTCCATTGCAGCCAATTGTCTCTCTAGTAAAGAGATCCTTCTTCATTCCAGAAATAACTGTTGCCTGCTGTATTCTTCATTAAATAATCAGGACCTTCCTAGCTGCCTTAGAACTACCTATCCCCCTGAGTTTGGAGTTCAAGATTAGCTCTTTATTTAAAGTCCGACATTTTAGTGAATTGTCCCCTTTGTTTCCAACCATAGAGACACAGCTCTCTGATATATTCTAGTGCTTGAATGAGCGATAATTTATAAAGCATACAACTTGATAAAAGCATTATACAGGAGCCCACTGCAACTGATTCCCACCATAGCCACCTGCTATGGCCGTCTGTTTATGGATGTTCTCTGTAGGTTAATACTAATTCCAAATGACTCTGTCCACAAATAGTTCCATGGACAGGACAGTGAATTTAGCTTGTGCAAGATCCGGCGACTACACTTGCGCTGGCTCTGTCAGGGGTAGCCAGAGCACTGTCATTCCAGAAAGCCGCTTCATGTGTGGTCTCGCTGTGCTATGAATTCTCTTGAGGCATACCTATGATGTGAAGCAGGGAGCTGCACATCATATGACATGTGGTAGGGGGTGGTGCAGTCTTGGGAACATAGTTTAAATGACCTGAGTTGCAGCTTCTTGACACACTTGTGGGGTCCCAGTTTTGTAGTGTTCTGTATCCTACCTTTTTAGTGTATACTCCAGGCCTGTTCCCTGACTATTCTTTTGTCTGTTCTTTTGCATTCCTATTGCTGGTGCTCTGCTCTAGCCCTGGCTTGATTACCTGATCTGTGGACCATATTCTGACTGCCTAGTGAACAGACCTTTCTGTGTCCTGTATCCTGGCTTTGTTTGATTATCCACTGTGTGTATCAAATATAGCATATCCTGATGGTCTGCTATTTATGCAATTCCCTGATTCCTCATGTCCTTTAGCTCAAGGTATATCCTGCCATGCCTACTGCTTTGACCTCCAATCATTAATCTCCACCATAGTCACCTTTACCCTTGGTCCCACACTTAGGGATCATCTAAATCCTGGGCTGACCTATGCTTTGGGGTGAAGTTGATTCAGGTTAAAAACTCCCATTGGTGTGAGTTCTAAAAGGTTCTAGTGGAACATGACCGCTTGGTCCAGTATTCAGATATAAATCCAGTTGATTTGAGGAATGAGATCAAATGAGCTTGTAACAGAAAAGATCTACAACCAACCAATGTGACACAATTGTAGCAAGAAGTCAACAGGGGCAGAGTTACCCTGGACACTTCTGTACCCTGTATAGTACATGCCTTGACAAGCTGTGGCTTTTTTATGGGCAATATGGGGTACAAGTGCTTATCAGGCAGAGGTTCCTAATCTTTTGTACAGTAAATGTCCACAGTCATGATTTATCTACAGTGGAATGCATATTTTTCTGCTGGAATATACATTTCAGTACAATTAAAACTCGATGGGGAGTTGACGTGAGATATTGATATACATTGTGCAGGGACAATCCTGGTGAGCTTACTTAGCAGGGGAAACTCACAAGTGTTGTCCCTGCACAATGTATAGTTAAATTAGTGAGATGAAATGTTCATCTCACATCAACTCACCTCATCTCACCTGCAACTCACCTTTTATGACTTGACAATGCTTAAGCTCTAAGTGCATACATAAAAAAAATAATCAAATGTATTGATCATAGTGTTGACATATGCAAATAAACATCTGCAAAGGAGAATAATAGCCTGCCTGTAGTGCCATGATAATGTCTTAAATAAAGGATAGAACTGACAAATTAAACTGCATCTGAAATCTAAAAATATTTTACTTCAAATCAGTTTTAATCAAAATGTGATCAGTTAGTATTATTTTCATGAAACCATTTAAACTAAATTACAAGGTATAAGTGGCTTTTAATATCTTAAAATCACATAACAATATTTAAATCTGTATTTTACTAAATCAAAGAAAAGAAAAAGGCCGCTAATCAGACGCTGGCATATTGACCCAATGTTCTCGCAGTCCCAGCACTCCACTGTGCAGGCATTGGAAAGGAAATTTCATGAAAGAATGATGCAATGTGCTCACTGTGCCCAATTAAAAATGGCAGAAAGTAATGTTCTAGTACAAATAGCTAATTAAAATTTTTTGAATATATTTTAAAAGGATCATTACAAGGAGCAGGTGTCTTAAAAGAACATTTATAATGACACCTTTCATTCTCATGATCCATACATGTGTTTGTATAGTATTTAGATTACATGTTCTGTTTATGTGGCTACATGTGACGTAACGTACTTGTTTAAGCACTAAGACTATAGGAAATATTACTATAGTTTGTAGACTTAGACATACGCATAAAGCAAATAACTCACGAAAACTACACTTTGCAGTGATAATACCATACAACAAATCGCTCCTGGTGGAAATACATACATATGGTTAAAAAGGTCACCATTTCCAAAAATTGCTTGAATTCCAGCAGTCAAGAAATATAAATATATGGCAACTGCATCTCAACCCCCCATAATGCATTACAAGAGGATGTGTCAATATGCATTTACATTACTGAATGAAAGCTATTAACTCATTGTAACAAATTAAATCTCAAGAGTTCATTTACGAAAACGGATGCCGGAAATTATTCTGGATGACTGAAGAATATTAACCCTCAACTTTCAAGGTGCTAATGGACACAGAGATATTAAAGGACTTAATTCTGATTGTCTGGGCGTGGGTAACGGAAAATAAATTACTGTGCTAGTTCAGTTTGAACAGTTGGCATGGGGGAGGCAGATCTGACCCTCTGCAGCTCATTCTCATGGTTTAAAATACACAAGAGCCATGGGAATTAAAAAGCAAAAATGATGCTGTACCAATGATGATCTAGAAATAGCAGCTTCCATTTTACATACTATAATTTGTTACAAAATAAATATACATATTAATGGATTGGAAATCCAAGCAACGGAGGCCTGGATCCTCTGCATTTGCAAACCTACAATACACTGGAGTGATTAGTGTGGTATAAACCTTTATTGGCTGGCTTTTGGAGAAGTGCATAATGTCAGGTCAAAATTGCATTACCAGCTGCTGACTTGTGCTGCCATACAACCTTGAATGGGAGAATGTGTAAATGACCTTTGTATTTGATGAGCAGTAAATGCATAGATGAAATGCATAAATTGTATATGATGCTAGTGAGCAGTAAATGCATAGGCTTTTTATATGATGTCCATGATGCATCTTTGCTGCAAACTACCTGTCTGTGCAATCTTTGCCACATTGGCAGTGCTCCAAACAGCCTGGCTGTGCAATCATTCTCCAAAAGAGCCTGCCTGTGCCGTCTTTGAAGGTACTGACAGGCTGTGGACAGAGCTAACAAAAGTGAACCCCCTCCACATTATATCAAACACATTATAAAAAAGTAAATATCAGGATGTGGCCAGTTTGCTTGGGTGGGCAATGCTCAATGCTGGAGTTCTGCATTCTCGGCACAAATCTACACTTTTACAGATATCCTGAGGCAGCATAGGGCGACAAAGTAAATCACCAAACACCCCAAGAACACACTGGACCAAATATACTGGCAATCCATTGCAGGTGTGAGATTTATTTGCTTGCTCACAGAGCCCAGGTGTTGCCGCAGGCCTATCCAAGATGGCCACCAACTACACAAGGGGCTCAAGCCTGCAACCACAGAGGCTAATGTTACCAATTGGCAAACACCCCAGAGGACGCGGGGGGGGGGGGGGGGGTTAGTGTATCAATGTTGTCTTCCAAATCTGCCATTAGAGAAATTATGGAAAAATGCAATCTGACCACTCAGATATGACATATCAAAGCTCAGACAACTTATGAAACAAATGGATAAACACCTACTCACACTAGTGGACAAAGCCCCTGCAACTCAAGACATGGTCGATGCCTTAAATGGGCACATCAAAACACAGACATTCCAGATTTTTACTCTTCAACATCAGGTTGAGGAACAGGTTAATCGTATGTTGGGGTGAGACCTTTGGGTGCGCGAAATAGTTGAGGAAGTTCTGTTAGATGATATACACTGCACTATACAAGGCCTTTTTGACAAGTTCCAACAAAAAGATCCTGACTCATCTGTTGATGAGGTGCGCAGAGTAAAGGGGTCCTCGAGAGAACCTCCACAAGACCTACTTTGCTATCTATATCATTAGCGACCCCTATCAGTATCTAATATTGGGCAGCGAGTTGTCCCTCTTTTTGGATCTCTTGAAGACCACACTCCAAGTCCACAAACTGTTTCCATCCTCCTCATCTCTGGACACATGCCCCCCCCCCCCCCAGCAATATCTTAGTGCTGCACGCGGTCTGTCCCATTGGGGTTCTCCCCCCCCCCCCCCCCTCCATTTTTCATTTCTTTCTCTCCCTCTACGTCTCTTCTCCCTCTTTAGTCCCTCCTGTTCTTTCTTCCCCTCACATTCTCCTCTCAGCTTCTTTCTCTATCATCTTTTTTCCTCCCCTCTTATCTCTTATCTCATACTATATTATTGCACTCTGATTTCTCTTTTTGATTCCATATTAATGATGAACCCTATGATCTGTGATCTAAATGTATTGTCATATTGTTATATTTTATTTATGCTTGAAGCAATAAAACTTGATTAAAAAAAAGTTACTTTTGATTGAAGAAAAAGAAACGATTCAATCCTGTTCACTCTAAATTAAACTCAACTTGATGACTACCAAGTCTGGGCAGTGAGGGGACAAGAGGTTCCCAGTTAAGAAATATTGGTGCACTTTACCTCACCTGAAGCCATTTTCATACTTTTATTTCCCAAACCTCTTTATCCATTTATTTATCCAATTGGAGGGGAAACTGGAAATGACGGTGTGCTCCTTTGGATGGTGGATAAGATAACCCAGTCTACATGGAAAACTAAACAAAATAAATATAGTTTAAAGCAACATGAGCTATTTATATTTTAGAGAATATCCAAGGGCTTTGACTTTTACTTTCAATTCAATGCTTTCTCTATTTTGCTTTTTATGTACAGTAATAATCGATATCTATAGACATGTGCGACTGCTTCAGGCCAGGTATGGCACCCAAGGTTTTTGCAAGGTCGCATGCTTAATGGTGGGGTAGTAGGTGCTGGAGCAATTTTGTAGTAAGGCCCCTGAGAACACAACTGTACTCTTCATTTTTCATACTGCATATTTCCCTAGACAAACTCTTCTAAGTGCAGGGGAAAATGGAATTTTATTTTCTTATTTGAAAACCAATAAAATTCAAAATGCAGCAAACAATAAAATTGGATGGTGTTCTGGCCTGGTTAATAATTGAACAAGCTTGCTCTTGATGGGTAGTCCCTAACCCATCTCTGTAACTCTTTATCCTGTCAGTTGCAGTTAAAATTTTATGAAATATATATTTTCTAAAACTCACCACTGGGAAACAAAAAATCCTGACAGCTGTTTCTACAGAATGATGGGCCTAAAACAGGCTGATAAGTTGCCCCAAAGGGGCATGGCGGCTGTCTTGGCTATTGAAGGTATTTTCCACCCTGCTGGGATTTACCTTTAATGCATTTTCTTCGAAAGCATTTGCTAAAGATAATGTTATTTTCAACTATATTGATGCCTCTCTAAACTATACATTTCAAAAAATGAGGGTATACCCATGAGCATCTGCAGAAATTTTTTCAGATATTTTTCCCGACGTCCATGGTGCGTCGCGCCTCTTTTTGACAATGGTATGAAGTGGAGGAGCTTAGTCATTATCAGTGCAGCACGCAAACGGTTGATAAATGGTGATGCCACAGCATCATTTTGCCAATTAAAATAAGCCACTGTCAGGTACCAGTTAACATGCCACAGTCACTTTGCCATTAACATATGCAACAGTCAGTTTGCCTATTAAAATATGCCACCGTATAAAAAATTTTAAAAAAAGATCCTAGCGACGAGGGCACCATGCGGGGGCACACAATACCTGGGTGCCAGGTCTGATTTCCTAGTCGCCATAGTGACCTGGCGCCCATGGTTTGTCGAGCCCTGCATTAAATGATTATTTTGCCATTAATACGCCACAGACATTTTTCCCATTAGTATGTCAGTATTATTTTGCCCAATAATATGCCAGTATATTTTTGCCATTATTAAGCCACAGACAATTTGCCCAATAATATGCCTGTATTATTTTGCCATTAATAAGCCACAACCAATTTGCCCAGTAATATGCCAGTATTATTTTGCCATTTAATATGCCGGTATGACTTTGCCATTTAAAATGCCAGTATTATTTTGCCATTAATATGCCCTGGCCAATTTGCCATTTAATATGAGAGTATGATGTAGCTAATTAATATGCCAGTATGCTGTAGCCAATCAATATGCCTGTATTATTTAGCCAATTAATATGCCATTATGATTTAGCCAATGAATATGCCATTATGATTTGACTAATCAATATGGCATTATAATTTTGCCATTCAATATGCCAGTATAATTTTGCCACTCAATATGCCAGTATTTTGCCATTCAATATGCCAGTATTTAGCCACTCAATATCCCAGGATTTTGCCCCTCCATATGCCAGTATTTAGCCACTAAATATGACCAGTATCTAGCCACTCAATATGCCTTGATTTTGCCGCTCAATATGCCAGGATTTAGCCATTCAATATGCCAGTATTTTGCCACTCAATATGCCAGGATTAAGCCACTCAATATGCCAGGATTTAGCCACTCAATATGCCAGTATCTAGCCACTCAATATGCCAGTATTTTGCCACTCAATATGCCAGGATTTTGCCCCTCCTTGCAGTCTTCCCTCCAGTGTCAACAAGTTTTTTGGGGTTTATTTTTACTTTTTTCAGCACAACGTCTCCGTGTGAGACATTCAAATGGGCAGCGGCTGGGGGCACTTTTTTTTAAATCCAGGGGGAGGCAAGCCCCCCCCCCCCCCCCCCCCGCGGATGCCCATGGGTATACCCAAGTGTTTAGCGGATGCAGGATTAAGAATTTAACAAGGACCTGTCTCAATGTGTTAAAAAGAATGCATTATATTACATTAACATTTATTTATATAGCACTAACACTGCATATTGTATTTGTTTTGTATAGCAGCATGCTACCCATTGATTGTCAGAATAGTAGCATTGCAAGGGTTAAAAAATAAAGATTGTCTTACCAATGTAGCAGCTCCTGCACAGGAAATAAACAGAAACCTGCTAATCCCTAGGTAGATGATCTCAGAGTGACTGGGAGAGAGACCTATAGGATGAGAGGAGGATATAATGGAAGCTGACCAAGGTTATGGTAAAGGGACATTGCACTTTGTTTTTGCTTGGACTATAAACCTATTTATTTCTGTCCCCTCCAGTCATGTCAATTTAACTTTGTTCCTTCAAGGAAGCAAGAGTTAAACAAAACATGTCCCTGGACTTGTCAGTAAACCAGACGAGTATCCTAATAGATATTTGTGGGTTTTCTAACTGCTGTCTCTCACATGCGAGTCAGAGGATAAACCGGCGTGTACAATAAAAAGTACATGCTAGTTCATCCTCACTATAGGAACAACTAAACAAGTGGAAAACATTTTTTAGTGTTTCTTTAATGTTAATGGCCAATGGGGTCAATGAGATCAATAGCAGTTGGAAGAAGCTAAGGGAACCTGGGCAATACCATAATAAAAGGGGTTTAGTGGTGATTGAGTGGAAAGAATAAAATTATAATAATTTAAACCAATATAATATCATCCACCCTGGCAAGTAAAATTATGAAGAAAAGTATTCAGAAACTATAGTAGTTATAGGGTCCAAGTAGCAGAATCAGTGGATCCTGCAGTGCGTCTGAACTCTGGGCAGTTTCCCCTTTTGCTCTATGGCAAAGTCATAGAGCAAAGGTCGTTTGGTTTATAGACTTTCGGTTTATAGAATACATAGAATTACATGTAATTCTATGTATTCTATAAACCGAAAATCTATAAACCGAACGACCTTCGGTTTATAGAATTTCGGCTTATAGAAAACATGTAGTACTATTGCCTTTCTATGAACCGAACGAGAGCCCCATTCATAAGAATTTCTTATGAATGGGGCTCTCGTTCGGTTTATAGAAAGCCAATAGTATTACACGTATTCTATAAAACGAATGAATAAAACGAAACGAAACGAAAATAATGAACGAATTTCGTCTGAAACAAATGCAGTAATGAACGAAATTCATTTTAGATTAAATAAATAACATTTTCGTCCGAATGGACGAAAACGAAACGAAAATTTTAGTTTTGCACATGTCTAATAGGAAGTTTATTCTTTATATCCAATTATCTTGCATGGCTATAAATCTGTCAGCATATGTGTTTGCCTGTGAATTTGTGTCTATCTCTGATGACCCCGGGTGGGCTGGTAAAACTGCACTTTGGACTACTAAATTGTTTTTTCCCTGGGCTACAAGTTGCGAGTCTTCCCCTGCTTGGAAGGAAATTAAATAAGCCCAGGTATATCAGCAGCCAGTCCTGTAATGAGGGCACAAGACTGGCCAGCAGCCCCATAGTCACCCATCCACTCAGGCTGACCACTTAGCTGTTTTATTCAGGGACATGATGAATGCACACTCCAGGGCTGTAGTCAGCAATATATAGACTGGTCTGATATTTGTATTCTACAAAATACAACCCAGGAGTGTGAATTTTTCATGTGTCCCTTAATAAAAAGGTGATGTGGTCACCCTGCGATCCCATGGAAGAGGGAAG
Source organism: Pelodytes ibericus (assembly GCA_036172795.1). NCBI lineage: Eukaryota > Metazoa > Chordata > Amphibia > Anura > Pelodytidae > Pelodytes > Pelodytes ibericus. Next base: position 35,018,422 of record CM069865.1, read on the forward strand.
GTAAATAAAAAAAATAAAAAAAGGTTACACTATTATCCCATAGAATCACCTTCTTTTGAGACCTTTTCTTTTTTTCGCAAGATCCAAAGTTGGGGGGGAGGGCTCATTTTATAATCAGGGTCACCAGATTGAAGAATACAGGTTACAGGCATACCCCCCTGTCGTGCATCTTTAAAAGTGAGTGCCACTTTAAAAGCGAGTGTTACGAATACCACTGGCACCATTACACTTGCTCAGTGGTCCAAAACTAGAGCTCCTATTGCCGTTTGCCAATTACTCCATGTTATAAACATCATTGCGGGTGATAAGATCCAGGTTATACAAACCAGGTGTAAGGATCTTAAAAAGGGCAGTACATAAAATGGCAAGGTAGTGTTGGTAAACAATGGTGTATTACTGTATTACAGTTCCAAAATAAGCAGTTTGACCTCCTAATTAAAGCACTTCACCTGGAATAACAAGGCCCCAAGAGTCAAACGTATGGAAATTGAGCACAGTGGGATTCCTCTGACATCATCAGCTTTCAGAGTCAAATTCACCTAAGCACTGCCACTACTTGCAGGATCCCCATAGAGATACAATGCTTTCCAGTTCACACTTAATTGACATGACTGGAGGGGACAGAAATAAATAGGTTTATAATCCTCTCTGTGAGCAAGTAGCCAGTTGAAAAAAAACAATACAGTGAGTTTAATAAAAAGGCACATTGTTCACACTGTATGTACAACAAAAGTAAAAGAGAAACTATTAAGACAAAAAATAGTGCCTTTGGATTATTATTGTAGAGAAATAAAATGTTTGCTGGCCTGTTGGACATTTTTTATCAACTCTTTCTGGATCCTAAAAACTGTATTAACATTTTAATTGAGTAACTGCTATTGCTGTAGCATTAGTTCTGTCTATCCTCCCAAAATCTATTTCCTGTGTTAGACAAAACTGGGTGAAACCACTCCCCCTCTCCCCCTTGCATTCAAAGCACCGGAAACTACTGTTTTAGAGCTTAGAGAGATGCTGATTCCACAGTATCTAGCACATGTAATAGCACATTCTTAGAGGAGATCATGACAACTGCTGCAGTGGGAGCTATCTCCACACTGATGTCACTGACTTTAAAGGCCCTGGTTAAATTATTGTCAGTGCAAAACTACAAGAGGTACACTTCGGTAATATTAAGTAATATTTGTTGCATATGGCTGAGATGAGGATGTTGACAAGACATGAATTGTTAGGACTGTGCGCTCGTGCTGTAAATAATCATATCTTCCAACATATCACACCACCAATGTGGGATGCCTCAGGAAATGGTTCAAGAGGGGTGAGTTTAACTGCTATAAAAGTTCCAGCAAAAAAATATATCTGACCTGGCAACCATGACTGGACACATTGTGGGGGGGAAACTACTGATGCACGCTGTGTGATACATGTCTGTACCCATTGCATGAATAGCTATGTTTGGTACACTTTTAAGGTTCAATGAAACATATATTCCAATTTTAACAAATAAATACATTTTTATATATTTTTTTAACTTACAGATAAGGCACAAGGACGTGCTATGCCACACCTAAATGCATGTCTCAAACGAGGTAGAGAGACAGGACAATGTTGGGGGGGAGGGGGAGAGAGAGACAGATAATGTTGGGGGGGAGGGGGAGAGAGAGACAGATAATGTTGGAGGAAGGAGGGGGAAAGAGAGAAACAGGCAACGTCTGGGGAGGGAGGGAGGGAGGGGGAGAGAGAGATACAACATTAGGGGGAGGGAGGGGGAGAGAGACAGAGACAACATTGGGGGGAGGGAGGGGGAGACAGAGACAACGTCTGGGGAGGGAGGGGGAGAGAGAGATACAACATTAGGGGGAGGGAGGGGGAGGGAGGGGGAGAGAGACAGAGACAACATTGGGGGGAGGGAGGGGGAGACAGAGACAACGTTGGGGGATGGAGGAAGGGGGAGAGAGAGACAGGACAATGTTGGGGGGGAGGGGGAGAGAGAGACAGATAATGTTGGGGGGGAGGGGGAGAGAGAGACAGATAATGTTGGAGGAAGGAGGGGGAAAGAGAGAAACAGGCAACGTCTGGGGAGGGAGGGAGGGGGAGAGAGATACAACATTAGGGGGAGGGAGGGGGAGAGAGACAGAGACAACATTGGGGGGAGGGAGGGGGAGAGAGACAGAGACAACATTGGGGGGAGGGAGGGGGAGACAACGTTGGGGGATGGAGGGAGGGGGAGACAATGACAACGTTGGGGGAGGGAGGGGAGAGAGAGACCTCACAGGGGGAGGGAGGGGGAGAGAGAGACAACGTAGTGGGGAGAGAGGCAGCGTTGGGGGGAGAGAGACAGCATTGGGTAAGTCTGGGGGGAAGGGAGCATTGGGCAAGATTGGTGGGAAGGGGCAGATAAAAGGAAATAAAAACAAGAAATGCATTTTTTTATATCATCATTTTTTATTAAATATGAAAAAGCAACTTACATGTGAATATATATAATTTAAACTTTTTCCTACAGGGTAGTCTAATATTCTGGCTTTTAGTTTTGTTCCTAAAGGAATATCCAAAGTTTGGGGGGCTTATATTCGAGTAAATATGGTATTAAAAAACAGCAGATAATTTTCAAGCTGAAGTTATCCTTTCATATGACCATCAGGGTTAAATTAAGGTAATGCAGAATAAGCACAGTTCATATAATACTCACTCAGAGAGCAAATTCAGCCATTTAATACTCTATGCTTATGAGAAAAAAATTACAAGCTGAGAATCTGCATAAAAAAATCACTGCCCAGCAGTATATAATGTTCATAAATGGCCACAATGGAGCTTTAATAAATCCCGAAACACATCTGACCAGCTCAAACTACTCTGGTAGAATTCATAAAATAGATTCATGTAACCAAACCCATTTCAGAATATAATAATCATCAAAATAAACAGTGAAAAACAAAATCATCATTTTAAAAATCATAAAAAGCTGAAACATTTCTCCGTCATGGTCCATACGATGAATGTTTTTATTTTATAATGCAACTGAAAGTAGAAAATGGGAGGGGTCAAACAAAAAGGAGGTATAAAAATATAATTCCTTTCAAGGATTTTACAGTGTGGTGCTTGATTCTCTTTAATGTTCACAGCAAAACAATCACTACCATCACCTCTAACCTGACCATTCCTCAATCTGTCAGAATCCAACAGACTGGAAATGCTTCTGTAGCATGCAATTAACACCATCATTCCACCATTAGAATGCTTGTAATAAGTCCAATGAATACAGCAGAGAGCTCCATTATGGAGATCTGTCAGTAACAGATTCTGTAATAGGGGGCACCTGTCATCAAGGCACAATAGACAATTCTGAGACTGCTCTAGTGCAGTGGTTCTCAACCTGTCGACCTCAGGACCTGCATTTGTCCTTAGTAATTAAGTCACGACCCAGACATTATTTAATTTCTGAAACATGATAATTTATTCCACAAATCAATTTGTAAAATATTCCACAATGTATATACACACTGTTCAAAATGTTTAAAAAAAAATACAATAAATAACAGGGCTTCTTCACAAAATGAAGAGTGTAGCAATCGCAATACAAGTGACAATGAAAGTGCTATTGAGCTTAAAAACACAATAAAATAAAAAGCCATTGAAACATATGAGACTTATTAGAACTAACGGGAATGCTTTTTGCTCCTGATAAGTGTATTAAAGGCTGGCGTGATGGTAGACAAAGCAATTCTGAGGTAGTGTTCAATGTCCATTCCTGTATTTTGTCTTCAGCTGGACCAGCGCTGAGAAGTCACTCTCACAAAAATAGGCACATTAAACACTCACTGTTGTGTTTCTGCCACACCAAGCCTTCACTTGACCCATCTCAGGTTAAATTGTATCTAAGGTAAAGGGTGAAGCCTCTGCTGTTTCCTAAACCTAGAGGGGTTACTGGAAGAGATATCAGTGGTACTATCAAAACAATACTCTCCTTGGCAGGCTTCTCAGCTTCAGGCGGTGAGTGCAGTGGGCATCACTACATCATCGTATCTTCCTCCCAGTCAAAAGGTAGACTTTTTGATGACTCTGAAGCACATGTCCATGATCCACTCCACACCAATTCATGATCCACTTTTGGGTCAGGACCTACCGGTTGAGAAACACTTCTCTAGTGTAATGGAGCTAGGGACGGGTTGGGGTCAGCTCCAGTTGTACAGGAAAGTTTTCATCATTATAGAGTCTACTCAATAAAGAGAGAATTGCAGGAAAATTGAGATGTGAATTTCAAACTTAAGGTTAAAGTAGGAATTCTCCCATTCAGCTGCGTTAGAGAATTTTTCCAACTCAGTTACATTGGCCTAAATTTTGAAATGCCCATCTCAAATCCATGCAATTCTCTCTTTATTGAGTTGATGATAAGGTTGCGACCTAGATAATAACCGTGGTGACTCATAGCGCCCATCAATATATAGGTCAGGGCTTAACAAATATGTGTAGACTTTAGGAGCCAAGGACATGGAACTTCCATAGATTTATTTGTAAAAAAATGAAAACATATGGTAGCCACCAGTAAGGAATTTAGAAGCCTTGGCTCCTGGGATTTGTCTATCCCTGATATAGGTCGATAATGACAGCGATACAGAACAGTTTATATCAATATATAGATAGCCAGAAAGGTGGTGAAATAGTCTTCTTCTAATCTCCATCTCACAGTAATTTTCCATGGGATCTAATCTTCCCTTAGATATTGCAATGCAGATTGGGCTTGTCTCTTTCTCAATATAAATGAAATCTTGTAAACGGTTCTTGTATCTGCATTCAGTTTTGACTCTGTTGCTAAATGTAACCACTTGGCACATCTAGTCTATTCTTTTCCATTTTAATTCCCTTTGTACGTTTGCAAGTCTGTGCCAGGGTTGCCTCCTGCAGCTCCTTTCCACTGAGATAATATATTTTTAACTTAATCATCTATAATGGATTGTGTTGTTTTTGTACAGAGACAGCTCTTGGTGTCAGCAGGTTAAGGAGTTACAAAAGGTGTTCACTGATAATAATAGGCCTTTGGTTTAAAGTCACAGGCGCAAATAATATTTTACCTTTTTTTTTTTTACTTTTATAATAAAATGAACTTTACAGTGATTTGTATCTGTAACTTTAAATATTTGTTTAGCTGCATTAGAATTTGTGTTGAGATAAGAAAATAATAATAAGGTAGGAAAACTCCCCACTCAACTCTTGTCTAGAAGCAGAACTGAAAGAAATGTTGTAAATTCATATGTTAAAGGGCCATCCAAGCAAAGTCTTATTACTTGTACTCTAAGCAGCCATTTCTCTCAAACATACTTTCTGGATTGCTGCAGCGTTTGTGTTGTATCACATAAACATTGCTTTAACTGTAAATGTAGAGAATTAAAAATAAATGCCTAAATTAAGAGAAGAAAAGTGTTGTTGTTTTTTTAAATGTGTCTGTGGAGTCTCCTGCTTATGACATCACCTGTAGCGTGATATACAAAAGTACTGGTGTTCATTGTCAATCTATAGGTGATGTCATAAACAGGCGACTCCACTTAAAACACATTTTCTCCTAATTTAGGCATATAATTACAATTCTGCAAAAACAATGTACAAATCATTTTCAATATCTTTCCTCCACATTCACAGTATAAACAATGTTTAGGTGATACAGTTCCTTTAACTCATGCCTACTGTCTGAATCCAAGCATACAAGGGTGTCATTGGCCATTTTTTTTACATAATTTTTACAGTGTGCCCTGCAGAATGTATAATTCATATGTGTTCAGAGGGAATTCAATGAATTAATCAAGGTAGCTCCCATGAGCTACCTTTTATGATTAATTAATCTGTTCCCCATGGATAAACATTCTGCAGGGGTGTATGTAAAATTTATATGGGTCCAGCAATAAACTGGCTGACCTAGCTGTACATCTGGCGGAAAATATACTTCAGATGCTTGGTATAAGCGCCTTAGCAAAAAATCACATTGTAAGTATAGTTATCATTTGGAATACTTACATATTGCATTTTTTGAATTTTTAAAATACTTTTATATTTTGTTATTTTGTTATGAAATGGTCAGTAGAAGCAGAAAACTTGATGTGTGTGAGTAAACTAAACATATTTAGAATTCAGATATTAAAATGTTGATGTATACATACATTTTATAAATATTTAAGTTTTATAGACAATAAAAAGGTAGAAACTTTGATATATTTTTCTTTACTGAATATCACAGTTTTATAAAAAAAAAAACCATTACATGTTATTTTGTTAATGCAATGTATTACAATTTTAAGTATTTTTAAAAAAAAATGGTTATTTTCTTAATAAATGTTTAGTAATATATAACTTATACTAACTTAAAAAATATAAATAAGTACATTTAAAATTTTGAAAGCCTCCCCTGAAGTATACATAATTTATGTGTCCACAGGGAACCAATGAATGAATAAAGGAGACGATCCAATAGCAACTAAGTGGATTAATTAATTGATTTTATTCTGAACACTCAAACTATACATTCTGGAGGGCAGCATGTAATAGTTTTATATGACCCTCAAAAACAAAATGGCCGATCATACAACTGTATGCTTGCATGCAGACAGCAGATGAGGCTAACTTTAATATTTATGTTACTAGAACAAAAACTGTAATAATTCAGAAAATGTAGTTGAGAAGCATGGCTGATTAGTGTACAAACCATAAAACAATGACTGTCTTTTTGCTTGGAGCGGCCCTTTAAGAGTAACTGTTATAGCCTCATCAATGGTCTAATGAAATTGGGGAAACACAAGGTAACCTTGAAAAGACGTTAGAGCTAATGTTGAATAAGCTCTGCTAATGGCATCCCAGTGAGCTACTACTTGTTTCAACAGCAGGTCAGTGACTTCATAGTCATTGCAGGACTACCTCTTGACTGCTTCAAGTGTTTCCTCTCTTTGTACCAATTTTCCACTGCCCCTTAACATTTTCAACACTGCTATGTATAGACGGGATGAAGGATATTTGTTTATTGCTAGCTCATGAATAAAACTGATTTTTTTATTAAAACATATTAAAATATGTATCAATAAAATAATAAAACCAAATCTTGGTTTCTTTGTACCACATACTTCTATGTTGCAATCTTTATATTTCAGACAGGGGAAAGAACTTAGTGAATTTGTACCAAGCAGCTCTCGTGAGCGCAGTAAATGTTGGTTCCAATTGTCTGTTTCACTTACCTAGCTATATCTCACAGGAGCCTTTTGGTGTAAATTCATTAAAGTTCTTTCTCCGGTCTGAAATATAAATATTACAATGCCGAAATATGTTATGTAAACAAAACCACAGAAAAAAATGCTTTTATTATCATAATTTGGCACTTTTTTGAGCACTTACAGTTTTTATTGATACAGGTTAAAAAAAACCCTGTGTATTATACCTGAGAATAAACAAATATCCATCATTTAGTTTGTGTTCATGTATGGTCAGGAGCTGAAAGGAATGCCTCTGTTTCACTCTTCCATTGTCTGTCTGTCTGCTAAACACATACGCTAAGAACAGAAGACATTTCTTTAGCACTATTTTTAATACAATGATAATTTCTGTTGATTATAGATTACAGATTACATTTACAAAGATTTTTTGTGTGATATTTTTAAGGGAAATTTAGATCCCTTGTCGTTCTTCATTATATTTTGTAGCATTATTTTTTTTAAGAATGCGCAAACATTCTATTCTCCTTTGTTATTATGTAAAGACATGAATAACAATATATGTTGTCCAATGTATGGCACCTGTACACAACAAAAAACATAACTGCGAATATTCAGGATAACATGGACAAATTTTATGAAATATGGAACCCATAATAATGGAACACATTATCTCTCCAAATACCTTATATCATCGGCATCTGTGACCTTTCTATATATATTTCTTCTTTTTCTTAACCTCCTTCATTTCTTGTATTTTTGATTTTATATTTACTACCCCTGGAGTGCTTGTATATTTAATTATCAGAAAAAAAATAGTTTGTCTGGTTTTAAGAAATCAAGGGGCTCATTGCTCTCTTACAGGTTGAGTATCCCTAATCTGAGATGTTTGAGTATACAGCAGAATCAATGTAAATACTGGATAGAGCCAATAATTCACTCTTACAATGATGCAGCTGCGATGTGAGGCAATGTTGGGCACAAGTTGGCGCACCAGGCCTAAGGGTTAGGGAACCCCACCACTTGTTATACGTATTCTTATTTAAACACAACTGATTACTACCTTAATCCTGGACCAACTGGGTTCTTGAGGACAGGTTTAAGAAGCAGTGTGCTAGAGGACCACTGAAGAGACCGGAGAGGTCTTTTCCAGGCAGAGTTGGGTATCTGTTTGTCCAGTTAATTTAGGGCCCAAAACATTATGTTTGGATGACAAATAAATTCATATTTAAATTATTATCATTCTTTAGCAAAAGCACACTAAACTGTTAAACCAACATAAACCCTGAGACTCTGGAGGAAACCAAAAAAAAAGGCATTGATTTAGCCTGTTTGTACCATACAAATAATGTCACCACTATAAAAACCTGTGAAGCAAATAGGGATTAACAGCTCTGATTATCAGTTTGCTAAATGTGATACAAAGATGAAGCTGCCATGCGGGACTAGAGTGTTACAGCTTGTCAAAATAATCACCGACTTCAACTCCAGCATCTGGCTTATTACTATTAGGCAGCACTGGCATCTATTAACATTTCCCTCATTAAATGCTTTCTTTCCTCATTTTTAATCATGTTACTGTATGTAGCTAATCCTCCCCTTTGTTCGCTGTTCTCTGAAACTTAACTGGTGCTGTCCTTCTACCGAATACTAATAGCATCATGCTTATCCCTGACAAGCTGTGTGTCGCTGATTAAATCATCGGCAACAATTAGCAAATTTGAATTGGAAACTTGTGTTAAGAGCCAGTTTTAGTCGTGCGTTCGCTTTGTTGAATGATAGTCTGGATTTAAAAAGATGTAATTCTAATGCATCTGTATATCAGTTATTAACAGCTTTAATGGAAAATCCATGTGCTTTAAATTACCAATACACCTAATTTATACACAGTTATGGAATAAAAAATTCAAAATAAAAAAGTAATTTGTGCAGTCATTTTTTTTTTTGGCCCAACAATGAGGACCATGTGTTTGAAGTTTCCTTGGACCAGAGGTAACCAATAGGCAGGACTACCATCAGAAGACATGGGGCCCACCTATTGCTGAATATTCTATACCCCACCACAGTAGCCCCCAACCTTCATCAGTGCCTTCTCCATTTTATCAATACATCTTCCTCCTTCATCAGTTTCCATATTTTTTGGTCCTTGCTGTCTTTGGAAAGGTTGATTGAAGGGCATAGTTCTAAAAGAGAAGTAATCTACAGGAATATTGCATTGCTGAGTTATTTGCTTTTAGAATGTGCCTCTAAATTGACCTTTAAAGTATCAGTGTTAGGATTAGGATAGGCCCTTACATTACAGAGCTTTGAGCATCGCAGCAGATGAAACGCATCGGGAAGAAATGTTTTATTCTATTATAACAGAGTAGTTCTGGTCCTGTCCAGTGTCCAGTTGCTCAAGGAACCTACATTAAGACATAAAAATACATGCAGGGGATCTTTGAAAATCTCTTATAAAGTTCCCAGCTCTACCTCTCATTTGTTTCTATTTTGGAATTGTCCAGACTTGAGATGGAGCACATCAATCAATATAGTTATACATATACATGTCACGCCAATAAACCAGTAAAAATATAGATGAGTGAGAATCAGCTGTAACCACCGAGCACGTTTGGTCTCATTAGACCTTAATAATGTACTGATTATTCTCTAGTTAGACTGGAAATGTCACTAGTGCCCGTGTCTGTTATTTTACTTATGGCACAAGCAGGACACAAGGTGATTTTTCTTTACTCAACATGCTGATGCCATTAACTACTACAGGAATATTACATTGAATTAGTGGAAATCCATTATAATACTATAAACATAAATTTAATGTTACTACTTTACTTTAACCCCATCCTTCTCACAGCATTTGTCAGAGTGGGTTAGAATTGTATTTAATCATACTGCTGCCCTCTGGTGGTCAAAAGTAAATGCACTTTGCTTAGGGTCATTTTATGTCTGTCTGTCTTAGTAGCAAAGTCATCAAAAGAGTACACCAGGCTTAGTAAATATATACCCATTCAAACACTCAGAGACAGTGAATACAAAAGGTTATCCAGATACTTAAACATTGCATCTAAAAAAAAGTGTAATGTGAAAAAGAATATAATATTGTGTAATAGTATTGTATTTTATTAATTAGTCATACTCCAATCTCCAGAAAGCCAGTACTTTTCTTTGACTTTCTAAAAGGCAAACAAACAATCTATAAAGCAGGGAAATAACCATCAATGTGAAAATGAAAGCCAGAGTAGCAGAGTTGGAAAAATTCCCAACAGTTTGCACCAAATGTATACATAACCCAGACCCAATAGAGCAGGAGTTGTGATTAACCTTGAAAGTATGGAGCTAATGGTCAAAGAAGTGGATAAATAAATACGTAAGGTCTACTTTAAGGGAAACTCTTCAACATATAGACCTTTATTGATGAAAGAGAGAATTGCAGGGAATTGAGAAGGAAATTTCAAACTTAAGACCAAAGCAGGCGAGTCTCAGCTGCTATATCGTATAATGAGTATTTTTATACCGTTTCACAAGACCATCAATACCATTAAAAGTTTAGATAACGATGTACTAAATCTTTTGACTAGTACTGTATTCACAAAAGGAGTTACATGGAAGAGCATACTGATTTAGGGGCAGCTCCAAGTACTGCATAAGATAAAGTAAACACTCATCTAGTCTCCTAAAAACTGCAATAAGTGTAATAGATTTATTGATATTGCTACAGTAACAATCCAGCCACAACCCTCCTTATTGGGTATAGAGGCACCTGTGAAGTTACATTAAACATTAAACTATAGTAGAACTATAAACTGGTTTCAAGCAGAAATGAGTGATGCCGGGTGCAACTACCCCTAAATACTAAATAAAGTATAATATTTAAATCAGTAAACTGGTTGACTTGTGTGCCTTCAGGCTGACCTCATCAAGTATGCTTTCATATTGCATTGGAAAAATTGTAAGTTGTTCACATAAAGGAGATACAATGGTAACACTTTTGCTCGACAGATTCTACTTGATAGTAGCAAGAGTTGGCTGCAAATAATGTAACAGATAGCTTCAAACGGTTTACCCCTGAGATTAGCACAGGTTAAACAGAGGATACATTAGAACCAGATGGAACATCTTTTTGCAGATACTCCTTGTCACTGAAGCTGAACATCATCTAGACACAGAAATAATTATAGAATACTATCTTTAGCACTGTGGGTATACACCATGTATATGCAAATGACTTTTACGGGAAATAACTGCTGTCATATTGCACCATTAACTCTGTACCAATCACTGAAACTTCCATCAATCTGCTTGCTGGGAAGTCACATTTGCTGCCAATGCTTTGTAATACATTGGTGACCCCACTAAATGAATAAAAGTATTTGGTGATACATTCCCGCTTAGTCACAAGATGATTTTATGTGCCTGAAACCCTTTTAAAATGCTTGGAGAGGAGGCGTTGACAGGGACAGACTGTGCTAAAATATTTACAAGCTATCTTTTAACCCTGTGAATTTTTAATTACTGTACAATAATAGAAATGAGCCTCAAAGTATATCCTGATAATCAATCCCCTGTCATTACAGGGTGTCTCAAGTGTCGTATGCGTTAAAGTTGCATGGAAGTGCTATCACTGACATTTGCAAACGCTATATTTAAAGGATCCATTCAGGGAAAGAAAATCAACATCAGTTTCTCTTGTGCACTTGCTCAGATCAATATGTATTGTGTTTCAAGCAGATAACATTAACATTTCTTAAGCCATTTAGCGATGCCTGTTAGAGTTTTAACACTCTAGTCTTGGTCCAAACTTACTGCTGTTTACACCTGTACATTATTACTAACGATGGCTGGGTCTGTGTTAAAGAGACCTGTATAGGGAAAAAAGTCTGAATGGGATTCTATGGCTGGAAGTTATAGCAGCTGACCGTTCAGTTTTGTCACAGCGCAATGAACTTAGTTTAGTTATAGGGTGTGGGCAGGGCCGATCCTAGGGTCACGGGCGCCTGGGTGCAGGTTTTCCTTTGGCGCCCAAGGGTGGGCGTGGCTATATTATGAACTCCTCCCCTTTAGACATTTCTGTTCCAGACATGCCCATTTCAATATTGGGGAGAGAGAAAACTGTATTTTAATGTAAAGGACCAACGTTTATTTTAAATAAAGATATATATTTTGCCATAATACTGTGTAGTGGTTTTATTTATTTCTATGATGCTCAGCCAGCAACATGGGAGACTTTTTGCTGGCTAGCAAAATGAGTTTTAACTACCGTTCCCATGATTCCAAACCAGCCAAAGTCTCTCATTAGTCTGGCTGAGCATCATTGGAAAAGAAGTACATAAGGAGTGATAAATAATATTCCACCAAGTCAGTCACTCACGTGTCTCTCTCTCTCCCCATACCCTCATGTCTGTCTGTCTTTCCCCATACCCTCATGTCTGTCTATCTCTCCCCATACCCTTGTGTCTGTCTGTCTCTTCCCCATACCCTCATGTCTGTCTCCTTCTCCCCATTCCCTCATGTCTGTCTCTCTCTCCCCGTACCCTCATGTCTGTCTCTCTCTCCCTATTCCCTCATGTCTGTCTCTCTCTCCACTCATGCTCCATGTCTCTGTCTCTCTCTCCATTCATGCTCCATGTCGGTCTGTCTCTCTCCACTCATACCCCATGTCTGTCTCTCTCGCCACTCATACCCCATGTCTGTCTCTCTCTCGCCACTCATACCCCAGGTCTGTCTCTCTCTCTCTCTCCACTCATACCCCATGTCTGTCTCTCCCCTCATCCCTTATAACTTTTTCCATCTCTATCTTTCTGTTCTCCATGCTGGCCTCTTGTACACACAGTCATACATAAACACACACAGTCACACAAACACATTTACACACTTAGTCACCCTCACAGACATACATTTACACAAACACCCTTATACACACTGTCACACACATACATAAATAAACACAGTCATACATAAATACACACAGTCACACAAACACAATTACACACTTAGTCACCCTCACAGACATACATTTACACAGACACCCTTATACACACATACATAAATACACACAGTCATACAAAAATACACACAGTCACACAAACACAGCCACCTTTACACACTTAGACATAGGATACACTTGCACACTTGACACTCATGTACACACACTTACACAGACAGTAACACACACATAGTTATACACATTGACACACACATACACACTTATACACATACACAAACATTTACACAGACAGTAACACACACATAGTTATACACATTGACACACTTATACACATTCACAGACACTTCCACACTTTCTTTCTTTTTTTATTTTATATTTTAACACCCCCCAAACCACTCCAACTGTTATTACCTCCTCCTTCTTGTTAGTCCAAGCACAGAGCAACGGGGGAAAGCTCCGCCCCCGTCGCGTTCTGTGATTGGCTGCAGGGAGGAGGATGTTCTCTATGGTGTCTTGGCAGATACTCTAGAGAACGTCCTCCTCCCGGCAGCATCAATCAAATCAAATCAAATCAAAGAACGCGACGGGGGCGGAGCTTGCACCCGTCGCGCTGTGCTTGCTTTAACAAGGAGGAGGACGGCAGGGAGAGAGCTCCCTGCTACAGCGCCTCTCCTCCCGTGCGCCTGGGCGCGGTGCACCCCGTGCACCCGCCCAGGATCGGCCCTGGGTGTGGGCTGGTTAAAAAATTACATAACATTTTTCCATTAACATTTATTTATCTAGTGCCAACAATTTATGTAGCGCTAGGTACAGAGCATAGAAGGGAACTACATACTAAGTTATACAAACTAGAACAGACCGATACATGAGGTAGAGAGCCCTGCTCGCAAGCTTACAATTTAGAGGGAATGGGGTACATGAGACACATAAGGGATTGAAGAGGTCAGAGGGAATGTAGTGGTAGTTATGGATGGTTGGCGCTAGGTGGGCTTGGCCAATGGAGGCAATAGCATGGACCTTATTTTTTATGTCGACTTGCAAAGGGAGATGTCCTGGCATATCAGGCCCATTTTATGGGAGGCAGAATTTGTATATGCCCATGGATACACTGCTGAGTAGACACTCTCCATGTGTGTTCTTATTTGAGCTTGTCTCAAACATTAGTTTGCCACCTCTCCTGTTTGCTTTATCGCTCTTTCGCTATGTAAATACTAGTTTCCTGACACTCTCACCTATTTCTCATGCTTGATATTGGACTGTAAACAACAACCAACAAATTGGCATTGACCTGTGTTGCCAGACTATTCATTTGTACATCTGCCTTAGAACAGACCCCACGCTAACGTTGCTACTCTGAGTTTACATCCTTATTTATCTCCACTGTGCAGTATGTTTACAAGGTTACGCATCTCCTTGCTGCAGGGTTTTTGACCCTATAGGAATTGGTCATCACAAAGCAGAATATCCAGACTTTTGCACATTAAACCAATTATATCTTGTTTATTTGATGGCTCCATAAAAATTCCTTAAAATGCGATTTCCAAGCAATACCTGTTTATTGCAGCATTTCTCAAAAAGCTTAGTGTAATGAAAAATGCACACGTCACTGCTTTGAAATATTCATTAGCAAGACAGTAAATTATTATTCCTTATTGCATGCATATATAATACATTAAGTTGCTATCTAATCTATTGTTTCCATGCCTGCACACTTATATTGATAATCTTAATTGCGTATTGAATAAAGTTTAGTATGATAAATCTGCCTGTCATCTGATTACATTATTAAGGTAGCACATTTCTACTACTATACACTGATCAGCCATAACATTATGACCACCTAATATTGTGTTGGCTTCCTTATGATGCGAAAACAACCCTGACCTGTCGAGACATGGACTCCACTAGACCTTTGAAGGTGTGCTGTGGTCAGGGCCGCCATCGAGGGGGGGTCCAAAGCAGCTGCCCTGTGGGCCCCTGCTGCCCATGTGACACACGGAGACAGTCACGATCGGGCAGCAGCCGGCAGATCTGCTTCCTGCAGATGTGGTCCCCGGCTTTTAGTCACAGCCGCCGGAAATGACGGCAAGTTATATCTGGTGGCTGAAGAAACCCTGCGTAGGAGACTGCAGAGGACGGGCAGCATCCAGGTAAGTACTGGGGAAGGGGGGAGGAGGGAGGGATTGGATGTCAGTGGTTATTAATGGACAAATTATCATTGGGCAATTAATGGACAAATTATCAGTGGTTATTAATGGACAAATTATCAGTGACTATTAATGGACAAATTATCAGTGGCTATTAATGGACAAATTATCAGTAGGCTATTAATGGACAAATTATCAGTGACTATTAATGGACAAATTATCAGTGGTTATTAATGGACAAATTATCAGTGGCTATTAATGGACAAATTATCAGTGGCTATTAATGGACAAATTATCAGTGGCTATTAATGGACATATTATCAGTGGGCTATTAAAGGACAAATTATCAGTGGCTATTAAAGGACAAATTATCAGTAGGCTATTAATGGAAAAATTATCAGTGGTTATTAATGGACAAATTATCAGTGGCTATTAATGGACAAATTATCAGTGTCCTGTAATTTGCATGGTGGGGCCTGCATGGATCATACTTATTTTTACAGCACATCCCACAGATGCTCGATTGAATTTAGATCTGGGGAATTTGTCAATACTTTGAACTTGTTGTTGTGTTCCTCAAACCATTCCTGAACCATGTTTGCTTTATGTCAGGGCGCATTATCCTGCTTAAAGAGGACAATGCCATCAGGGAATACCGTATCCATGAAAGGGTGTACATGGTCTCCAGCAATGTTTGGGTAGGTGGCACGTGTGAAAGTAGCATCCACATGAATGGCAGGTTTCCCAGCAGTACATTGCCCAAAGCACCACACTGCCTCTGCCGGCTTGCCACCTGTCAGATTTCATAATGTTATAGCTGATCGATGTATACTATTCAGGGTATAAAACATGTGGCCAGATTCTGCTTTAAGCATTGTTCATAGAGTGGGCATTGGAAAATTATTCGCTGGACCTAAGTTGGGTAACTAAGATCCTCTGAATGTTTGGCACCTTTTAAGGGCAAACCAACTGCAGTTAGCTCAACGGCTGTGAGATGGCTCAACTGTAGAATCTATTCAACCTCTTGGGCTGCAGGTTTCTGCAGAGACTGACTCAAACCTTCATCTGTCTGAGGTAGATAAAAGGAGTACCATTAAAAGCAGGGACACGGTAACATCTGTAGGAGGTACTTGAAAATGAGAGAATATCATGGTGAGAGAATGTGGAATAGCCTCACAAATAACTAATAGACAAATGTCAGAAAAAAATAAGTACAGTTTAATTGAAAGATTGGATCCAGTGCAATCCAATATATATTTTGAATAGAAATGTTTTAAAGAAACAATATAAATAAAGTACTTTACTGAGCTATCTCTTCTTGGATAGCTCTATCAGGGGGAGGACATCTTGGGGAATGATAATATATATTTTTTTCCATTAAATAATTTTCTTTTCTTTTTATAATAAATGTTTTATTGGATTTTGAAAGACACATACAAAATGTGAAAGCAGAGCAACAAACAGTTTCATAGTAAAGAGTATGATAAGTGGCCGTCATGGTTCGTGTTTCCACGCGCTACGAAGATAATACAGTTTACATTCATAATACATGCATCATATGGACAATTAATGGCTCGGACCGTGGGAGCAATGAGGAACATCCTGGGCGACCCATTATAGCAGAGTGTCCCGAAACCGTATGATGCACCACAATCAGAAGAGCAAAGGGGGGATAGAGAGCTAGAGAGGGGAGCAGGTGGGCGGGGGAGGTTAACAAGTGCTGGAGTCTTTATGGAGAAGTTTCAAATGACTTTATTCTAGGGTAACACCATGATAGTCAGATATCATATAGCTGTAGCACATTTTTCCCCTGTTCTCCCGTGACAAAGTCCATCCAATAAAACCATTGGGACCTATGTTTAGAACCTCTACTCTGAGCTGTGAGGAGTAGGTCTTCAGCTATCCATATCTGTTCAACAGAGGAAATCCATTCCCTATATGGGGTGGAGCCCAGACCTTCCAGTATTTTGGAATGAGAAGCCGTACTTAGCAGATGTACTGTGAGTGAATGTACATATTTATTGAGTGGTATGATGGAGTAGGCAATTCTAGGGGGTAAAGGGGAAATCGGGGTTCGCAACTTGTTTGATAGTGCCACTACTGCCTCCCAGAAGGGACGAACGAGGGGGTGCGTGTGGGAGCGATGGCACGCAGTATCCCCTGGTGAGTATTTTATAGGAATTCTCCTATACTTTCATAGATAAAGACCCTTTGTGCGTCAGCAGTGCAATCTAATGCCACTGAGTGTCTGTTAAGGTTATGCCACAGTCTTTTTCCCAACATCTGATAAAGTACGGTTTGGATGCGTATTTGAGGTCAAACAAAATGTTATGAATCTTAGAGATTAAGTTGCGGGGCTGTTCGGTGGTAGTGCAGAGGAGTTCGTATAGGGTCAGAGTGCCCTCTATGGGGGAGTGTATAGTTATGAAGTGTTTAAGTTGCTTGTGTATGTATTGGGTGTTAGGGGTGTCGGCGACTGTGCCGGTTATACCAGAAAGTGGTTTAATCTCCCCGTCCGTGATCACATGGCCCAATCTAGGGTAATGAACCCTGTCAGGGAAAATAGTTTGTATAGCCTGGCACGAAAGCCTTGGTGGGAAGTCTATATTGCAATGAGGGAAAGCATAAGGGAAGGATGACCAATCAGGCCCGGGCGCGGGGACAGCTGTTTCCACACTTTAACAGTGGGGTGTTTGGGATCCATTACAATATTTTGTCTAGGATTCCTCCAGGCCGCCATAGGGATTGGTATGTACAAGGCCCTTTGTTCAATAAATATCCATTGTTTAGGTTGACAATTCTTGCCAGTGCGGTGGCTTTATAATAGGTTTCAATATCGGGAAGTCCTAGACCACCATGATCTTGTGGCGGATTAGATATTGGTATCTGACTCATGGTGATCTGGAGTGCCAAACAAATTTGGTTAAGAGGAGCTTCAGGTCTCTAAAAACTATTGATGGGTCAAAACTTGGCAGGGTTTGTTTGATGTATAAAATCCTGGGGAGGATATTCATCTCGGTCACCGCTACTCTTCCAAACCATGAAAAGTTTTGGGTCATCCATTGATCAGTATCACATTTTAGTTTACGGATAAGTGTAGCGTAATTGAATTCGAATTGGGATTTGGTGTTGGCCGAGAGGTTCACTCCTAGGTAACCCAGCCCATGAGCCTCTGCAGAGCAGGTTAATAAAAGCCCATCCTGGATTGTAGTTGTCAATGCCCATCAAGTGGGAATAGTTATACAATTCTACCCACCCCTGAAACAAACAATGAGCATATGGGAATGTATGAAAACATAGGTACAGTGTAGCATGGCACAACATACTGTGGTGCTGTGTGTCTCGGACTTCAACTCCGTCCATGCCATTGCTGTGAAGAAGAGTGCGGAATCGAGTCAAGATGGCATGCACCATCTAAGCATAACGTCTCGGAGGGGTGCATAATTTCCTGCATCAAGGGTTCGGTAAGGGTTTCATAGAGGATCATCGGGTGGAGAGATTAGGGGGCAGTACAAGTCAAATAGTCCTACCGTGGCTGGTGTCCCAGTGCGGCCATGGCAGAGGCAATAATAGCTGAGCGGGTCCCATTGAATAAAGTGTGAGGAGAGGGTCAGGGAACTTTGGAAAGGGAAACCAATGTAATGTAACAGTGTATATATACATAAATTAAAGACATTCAATCAGAGAACAGAACGAAACTTGAATGTAAAACAAACAACGCTATTATAAGGTTAAATCAATTCTGGTATCATGGAGACAACAAATTTACCAAAATGTTTAAAAAAATACTAACAAAGATAATAGAAAGAGATAAATTACATCTTGCTCCATCCGAAATAGTGAAATAGGGAAGGCGTTTAGTTTATATTATAGGAAGCCCTATAACTTAACATAGAATCACACATCGATCAAGTGAACAGAGCAGTTCCTTAAGAAAGTTAACTTGCCAAAAATGGATAGAAAAAATTTGGATGAGTTAAATTTTGCTAGTTCTTAAAAACTTAAAAACAGGCAAATCCATTGGGCCGGATAGATATACAGCCTAATTTTACTAAAGATTTGAATCTCTAATTGGGCCACTGCTGCACAAGGTTTTCCATTCTCATTGGAAATGCTTCAAGCTCCTATTATCTCAATTCCCAAACAAGATTTTTTTTTTTTTTTTATGAATTACATACCTATTTCTTTATTAAATACAGATATAAAAGTTTTTTCTAAGATCCTGGCGGAGAGGTTAAAAAATGTCATCCCAATACTTGTCCATTTCGATCAAGCGGGTTTTAAAAGACATAGAACAGGTGGAGATAATATCCGGAAACTACTAAATATGATCCAGGAGTTAAATAACAGAGTAAGCTGGGATTACCTGCCAGAGGACCATGAAGGTGTTCAGGTTTAAAGGCTCTATCCTTACTTTGATCTTAAGTCTCTATACTATACTTACTGCCAGAGTCTTGGGGAATGGGATTGAAAAGGAAATGTTTCTGATTACCAATGGAACAAGACAGGGCTGCCCTTTGGCACCGATACTGTATGTGCTCTCCATTGAACCATTGGCAGCATAAATAAAACAGAGGAGATCATAGGTGTTAGCTTGGGGAACCAAAATACCAAAGTATCATTATATGCTGATGAAATAGTACTGACACTTACTGACCCAGGAATCTCTATAAAGACAGCAATTAAATGTATTAATGAATCTGGTACATTTTCTAACTACAAGTTAAATATACTGAAGACTCAGGCTATCTATGTTAACAGATTGGGCAAACAACTTTCAATGCTTAAAGAAATATACGAATTCAATTGGTCGGAACAGGACATGTCCTATTCAGGTGTCAAACTGTGTTTTGACAGAAACGGGATAATATGTATGAACTATAAGGGTTTTATTACAGGAATTGGGAAAATTAGTAAAATGGAGAAAGCTGTATATCTCTTGGCCTGGTAGTATCAACGCAATCACAGCATATTTAATGCCCAAAATAGAACACATAAAAGAACAATAAATCTGAGAGTCCCTAGGACAACACTACGGGAATATCATGATCTCATTGTGAAATTTCTCGGGGGACGAAAACCTAGAATCTCAGCCTCAAATTTGTTGCGCAAATTAAAGTAAGGAGGCATGTCGTTCCCTGACACCATCCGGACTCAAGGCCATAATGACCTCCCATATATTGGTATGGAAATACAAAAATCCAGATAACTGTACGTGGCTTATATATGAGAAATGTATTTTTAATAGATTAGATCCAACCCTCTTTTTCTAGATAGACAACCCAAGGTACAAGAAAATGCACATTAATAATAGGATTTTTGAGGACTCATTAAAAACCATTGTCCATAGGTAGGAAAAAATGATTTCTTTAAAAACTCCCATTGAAGTATTGCCCTTATATTTAGAGGACTTAAATTTGAGTAATTGGAGAAGGAAAAATATTAATACTATCAGTGACCTGATAGAAAATTTGCGGTTTAAGACATTTCATAAGCCCACAGATTGCCTATTAGACATATTTGAGACTAAATAATTTCTTAAGGGATAAGCAAATTATAGAAGCAAACATATATGTAATATTTACACTAAATGGGGAATCTGGGTTGATTTCAAAGCTCAATAAAATCTTTTATATTCATAATCAAAGAGTAAAAATGAACACAGCAACAAAAAGGGAAACTGAATTAAATAGGGAACATGCAGTAAGCAACTGGATCCAGGCTTTTAATCTAACTAGGAAAGTGGTTCATAGTACCGCTATATACTAAACTTTCCTGAAAATTCTACAGAGATGGTACTTGGTGCCTGCCAGACTATCATGCGACATTGAGGTCGGCACAGAGGCCCATATGTGGTGGAACTGTACTAAATTGTTCCCGTTGAAGATAAAACTAAAAGAAACCATTAACAAGCTAACAGGAATTGTTAAGGATGTAATTCTGTCCCTTTACCTATTCCATTTGGAATTTCCTGTAACAAAGCAGTCAGTGAAAATTTTAATTATTCATATAATGATGGCAAACAAATTATGTATACCTAGGTATTGGAAATCAACTAAAATCCCTAGCTGGATAGAAATAACCACACAAATTTACTATCAGAGATTAATGGGAAGATCTATAAAAATATGAATAGACTAGCTTTGTATCAGAAAATTTGGAAGCCCTGGACTGAAATTTCATAAATGACTTGAACCAGTCTTCCTACCCTCCCTCACCTTCACTCCATGGTATTTGTTGATTTTTAATGACTGTATATGTGATAATATTCAAGGTCCTATAAATTGCTACATTTTTAATGTGTCGTGGAACTTCTACTTCACTCAGAACCCATTTACCTTCTGAATAATCTACAATTGTGTATACGTTTCTGATGCAAAGTATTCTGTATTCTTTTGGAAAACAATAAAAAATAACATAATATTAACCAAAAATTAACAAAGAAAGTTTGTTGAACAAATAATGCAGGCCAGTGCAAGTTGGGATCTACCTGCCGATTTAGGTCAGACTGTTCCAATTGCGGGGGCAATGCGTTATGTTCCCAGGGAAAGGATTCTGATGGAAAAGGTAAAGATTCCAGTAGTCATGTAAAGGATGTTACCATAATGATACCGATGTTAGCAAGTTTGGGAGTCCAGCAGCCAGATCAGCAAAGTCTTCTGCCCCAGGTGGTTGAGCTCCAGAGCTTTAAATGACAGTATAGTCTTTAGCAGAGCTGAACAAAGAGTAGAAGCATAGTCAGGCAAGCCGAGGTCTGCAGGTAGGAGAAATCAGAGTAGTCAGACGGTCCAAATCAGTAACCGGGAGATCAGTAGCAAGCTTGATTATTATGCAGTCAAGGAACCACAATAATCTGGCAAAGGTACAGTGACAGGAAGTGGCTGTTATAGGTAGAGAGTGATCACATGACCAGACACAGTTGTGGAGACTGGATAATTATAACAAGGCTTTGTTATAAATGTACAAGACAGGCTGGCGAACTGGTAAAGAAGAGGGCTAGGAACATGGAAGTCAGAGTTCAAGTCCAGGTACTGTGTCTAAGACGGTACTGTGGTCAAGTTAAAGCTGTTTTACTACAAGATGGATTCAGTTTTGGTTTCAACAGCCCCTTCTCACCTCGTGATCCATTTGTTGCTAGGGCTAACCTCCATTCTTTGCGGGACCACCCTTTGGTTGCAGTTAAGAAATTTGGGGAATTGGGGTTCGGTAGAGTGGATCACATGTGGGTTTCCAACCTTGGCCTTGTTCCCAAGAAGGTGCCTGGCCAGTTCTGCCTTATCCATCATTTGTCTTATCCTCGGGGTGGTTCTGACAATGACGGTATTGATTAAAAAAACTATTTACCATTAGTTATAAATAATTCAATGAAGCTGTGCATTTGGTAAACATGTAGGTGTTGATGCCCTTATCGCTAAGACAGACTTGGAGTCTGTGTTCTGATTGCTCCCTGTTCACCCTCACTGTTGGTACCTATTGGGTTTTTCGTTTTCAAGGTACCGTATTTGCTCGAATATAAGACGAGGTTTTTTTCAGAGCAAATGCTCTGAAAAATCCCCCTCGTCTTACATTCGAGGTCGTCTTATAATCTGACCTCAAATTGAGGTCAGATTATAAGACATGGATCCAGGTCCCCAGCAGAGCTGCAGGGGACCTGGATCCCCCTCTCTAGCAGCAGGGGATGTCTGCGCAACGAGCGCAGACTCCCCTGCTTCCGCCCGGCACGACCGCCGGGGCTTCTGTGAAGAAGCCGGGAACTTCCGCTTTCGTCACAGAAGTCCCGGCGAGCGTGTCGGGCGGCAGCAGGGGAGGTCTGCGCTCATCGCGCAGACTTCCTCTGCTGCCCCACTAGACACCAGGGAAAAGCGGGCAGCTGGGGGATGTCTGCACTATACGTGCAGATATCCTCCATGCTGCCCGACACCTCCGTCTATTATGACGGACCAGCTGTCCGTCATAATAGACGGAGGTGTCGGGCAGCATGGAGGATATCTGCACGTATAGTGCAGACATCCCCCAGCTGCCCCCACTAGCCACCAGGGAAAGGGGGGAGATGGATAGAGAGAGAGAGGGGGGGGATAGAGAGAGAGAGGGGGGGGATAGAGAGAGAGAGGGGGGGGATAGAGAGAGAGAGAGAGAGGGGGGGGGGGGAGAGAGAGAGGGGGGGAGAGAGAGAGAGAGAGAGGGGGGGATAGAGAGAGAGAGGGGGGGGATAGAGAGAGAGAGAGGGGGGATAGAGAGAGAGGGGGGGGATAGACAGAGATAGAGAGGGGATAGAGAGAGAGAGACTAGGGGAGGGAGGGGGAGATAGAGAGAGAGACT
Organism: Pelodytes ibericus; assembly: GCA_036172795.1. Classification (NCBI taxonomy): domain Eukaryota; kingdom Metazoa; phylum Chordata; class Amphibia; order Anura; family Pelodytidae; genus Pelodytes; species Pelodytes ibericus. The sequence continues at coordinate 35,042,019 of CM069865.1, forward strand.
ACACTGGAGGGGGGAGGGAGAGAGGCCGCAAGGAAATAAAAACAAGAAATACATTTGTATAATATCAATTTTTTATTACATATTAAAAAGCAATTTACATATATACAAGTTAAACTTTTTTTTTCCTATAGGGTAGTCTTATATTCAGGCTTTTAGTTTTTTTCCTAAAGGAATATACAAAGTTTGGGGGGTCGTCTTATAATCAGGGTCGTCTTATAATCGAGCAAATACGGTAATTATTTTGTAGATATGTGCCTGCTAATGGAATTATTTTTTATTTAAAGCATTCAGCTCATTTTTTGAATGGGTCATCAGGGAGCAGTTGGGTCTGGACTGGAATATTGTTCATAATTTGGACTACTTTCCTTCGTTTTGGCCCCAGGGTTTCCCATATTTGCCTTTTTTTTAGAAACTATGTTCAGTCTTATGAGTCAGTTTGGAGCTCCCCTGGTTGCAGACAAAACTGAAGGCCCAGTACATGTTATACACTTTTTTAGGACTTGAGATTGATGCAGATCCGAAATTATGTCGGTTACCCGAAGAAAAATTAGTGGATCTCCGATCTACTATTTTATATTTTATATTGGCTAAAAAAATAACGGTGAAGAATGTTCAGTCATTATTGGGTAAACCCATTCCAAATTATACGAGATATCTGTAGGGCTCTGATGGCACCTTTGTATATGAGACTGCATTGTTTCAGTTGCCATTTTCCCTGGCGTTCTATGGCGCCATGAGAATTGGGAAATTGGTTAGCCCTAGCAGGGTTAGAGTAGGAGGTCTACTAATTAAGGATGTGATGATATCAGACACACACATCACCTTTCTGAACCATAACTCCAAAACCAATCGTACTGGGAATGGGTTTGGGGTTACCTTACATGAGATACCACGACGTGGTATTTGCCCAGAGACCAGTTACAGAAGTTTCCTTTTAATGCGCCCTCTTGATTTACCCACACCATTAATGTTCCCCTCTGATTAAACCTTTCTATCCTTTTTTCAGTTTTTGTCAATTTCTGATAAATTATTAAATACAAATGTATGGGTCGATCAGTATTCACCATTCTCGTTATCATTGGGTTTGGGTTTTTGGGCACTTAACTTATTGCTACCTTGTAAATACCTTGTTAATATGAAAGGGAAAAAAAACAAAGTGCACAGCACTTAAGATGAAAGAAAATAATTATAATCTATATATAATGTGTCAAAAATATATTTATATAATATAACCCCCTTCACCAAAAAATTAGATATCAATTAACACTAACCATTATTATGCACATGAACAGAAAAAACAAGGGGACACCTTGTAAAATGTCTGTCTCTGTCTCCCACCTCCCTCCCCCCAAAGTTGCCTCCCTGGTGGCTAGTGGGGGCAGCTGGGGGATGTCTGCATGATATGTGCAGACATCCTCCATGCTGCCCGACACTTCCATCTATTATGATGGATAGACGGAAGTGCCGGGCAGCGGAGGATGTCTGCGTGTATCGTGCAGACATCCCCCGGCTGCCCAAATCTCCCTGGTGGCTAGTGGAGGCAGCCGGAGGATGTCTGCACGATATGCGCTTGTATGTCTGCTTGGATGTCTGCACTTCTGCCGGGAAGTCCCGATGGATGTGCCGGGCGGCAGCGGAGAATGTCTGCGCGCATTGCGCAGACATCCACTGGCTGTTAGCGAGGGGGATCCTGGTCTTATATTCTGACCTCGATTTGGTCCATTGCCACTATATAGTAAGAAGCTGGTCACATGGACAAAACATACATGGTATAAGCATACATAAAAATCCTGGTTTATAATATACAAAAAGAGATATACATACAAGGGGTCCTTACCCACTGGGTTTAGTTAACCTGGCCAGGTACTTTGCATTCGCACAGCAAAGCGATATTGCACTACAACAAACAACTACACCCCACAGGGTGTAGTTGTTTGTTGTATGGCTTGCTTGTGTTTTATGTTTGTCTTAGGTAGAGGGGGTGGTGCCTGACTTTTATTTTCAGTCACTCTTATGTACGTTGGGCTTACAGACGTATTTCGACCAGGTGGACAGCATTTGGGCTCCGACAGACATGTATGTCTGTACGTTGGTTTGGAGTCCATGGGATGTCATGGTCTGGTTTGTTGCCTCTCAATTTTTTTCCATCCGTGGTTATGGTCCTAGCTCACACATAATAGTCATACATTTAGGAGGTAATGAACTGGGCACAATGCGCAGAGTGATTCAAAACATGAAGAGATTTTTAAAATCTTCTATTATTCTAATATTGTCATACATTGTACACAGGTTGAATTGGCAACATGGCAGATCTCGCTCAGCTACTGATAAAGTTAGAATAAGTCGTATTATTTTCATTAACTTCTGTGCATTGAATTACTCAATTTATAATAATTCCAAATAAATACGTTTTCACTCAAATAAAATGTGTAAAGTCAAGAAAGATGAACACATATACAAGGTGTAATATGTCATATTGCATTATAGACTGTATGGATATGTGACATGTGAATTCATTATTAACTCAGTTTAAAAGATATATTTATATGTAAAAACTCTTTGTGGAAAATAAAAATCTAGGAAAGCACACACAAACTAAAAAATAAATAATTCCATGATAACCATAGCATGAACCTAAAGGAAGTGATACACACAGCAAAAATTGCCTCACGCATTTCACATCACTACACGGAGCTTCCGCATAGAACTTTGTATTCAGTTCTACTTAAGGCTAAATCAAGAAAGCAAGGGAAATCTCTTGATTTGTTCAACGACAAGGAGGTATCGCAACACAGCATACCCTTCTAGTTTAACACCCCTCCAAATGTTTCGTCCAGATGGTGTACATCTCACCAACTTAGGGCTTGATATATGGAATTCAGGATGGCCTGGAATTAGGTTATGTCATAAGATGTAATGCTTTGAGTGGATCTGGGTTACGGTCCCAAATAGACATTCCCTAGGTCATGATTTGCCTCCCCAAGCTAACACGGGCACTCGGGAGGAAGAGAGAAAGGGGGGGAGGAATCCTGCGGACACCCCTGTATGCTTAACTTATCCAAGCCAGAGTTTTAATTTGTTAACACTCCCTGCTAATGTACAAACAATACAACCCGCCAGGATTTGGACGCAGTGTTCTTTAATGATGTAAAATTGCACTTAGATCTTCTTGCCAGCTTTTAAAGTAAAGTAAAGTGAAATACAGTCTCAATTCCTTCTATGCTCATTTCTAATTTAGACATACTTAATGTCTGCAATACTAGAACAATGTGAATTTGCAGCCCTTTTGTAGCTCTACTTTCAACACATCATTACACCAAATCTGGCAGTTCTGCAAATTGGAGGAATCAACAAAAAATACATACAAAGGAAACCATTAATTCGAAGGACAAACGAGAAATAAAATTAAGTATGTCTCATCTGAAAAAAAAAAAAAAAAAAAAACACTGCATAAAAACCAATATATTTTTTAAAATCCAAGGTTTATATCACTCAGCCATGTCATGAATATGCTTGTAATACCATTTAACAGTTATTTTTAATTTCCTACTGCAAAACTATTTATTTTATTTCATTTTAGAATTTTCACCATTCACTCATTGCACAATCTACTGAAAGTTGAGTCATTTTATAGAATTTGTTTTATATTAAGTATAAATATGAATAGAAGTTTCATAATGGTCAACCAATATAGGTGTGACGAAGCAAACAGATATATTTTGTGGATGCGTTATCTAAAGGCCTCACTCAATGCCCTTAATATCAGAGTAAAACATGTTGTACTCTGCTACTCCTTTCAAAGACTTTATTATTTTGTTCCCTCACCAGTTAGACCCAACAATGCTTCGACCTCAAAAGGTCTTTGTCAACCCAGTCAAAGACCTCGACAAAGAACATTTGTGAAGTGGTGAAGTGTTGCGCAAAGTTAAAATTGGAAATGGTGAAAGTGAGAAACAATAAAAATGATGATACTTATCCTAAATAGCAGACAAACTCATAGACAGGATATATGCAAAACAAAAAAAACAAAAGAAAAACAATGGTGTAGTATAAAAGACAGTAACGGATGTATCTGTAGCCGTGACCCTCAATGGTATTAGACTGAAGTGCAAGATAGTAGGTCCGCTTGGGAAGAAATAAACTCCAGCAGGAGTGACGCCACACGAGACTACCTCACTTCACAGCTGCTATCTACCGTCCTGCTGCTTTTCTGCTGTTGTTCTGCAGATTTTATCCACGTGGATTTCCCACTTCAAGACTGGTGATTTTATATACCCTTGTTCTATTGTTTTAATGTAAGCCTCAAGATTACAGGGGGCCAATAAATTTTTCCCTATTGTTATATACTTCACTATGTCTGGTTCCTATTTGTCTTCCCTTCTGAGATAAACTCCACATCTAAGATTCTACTGCTTATGGGAGAGTGATTTTTTTGCCGCTGTGGATTATAGGACTTTTAGTCCTTCTGCGGATTATACCTAGAGCCGGTCCTGAGGCTCTAGACCACGTGAGTCTAATACCATTGGGGGTCACGGCTACAGATACATCCGTTACTGTCTTTTATACTACACCATTGTTTTTCTTTTGTTTTTTTTCTTTTGCATATATCCTGTCTATGAGTTTGTCTGCTATTTAGGATAAGTATCATCATTTTTATTGTTTCTCACTTTCACCATTACCCATTTTAACTTTGCGCAACACTTTACCACTTTACTATTGTATATACTGTGTTGTTTTTGGGGAAGTCACACTAGTGTTTGCTGCATATATCCACATTTTTTATTGTTAAGCGCCTATCACATTTTTTTCACTAAAGAACATTTGTGGTTGAAGCATTGTTGGGTCTATCCGTTGGGAGAGCAAAATAAGGGAGTAAATGAAAGGATAGGTTTTTTTTTTTAGCATAAGTGTCATGTAAACCATTACACAGATGAGAAATAATTTCTCTCAATGTAGATGATAGGATGGCCATCCTCAGGCTATCTTCAAGGGGAGTGAAATGTTAGCCTTAACAATAATCTAGTAGTATGTTCCTGCATTGGCAGTACAGATGTCTATTGCTGACTGTCACGCTTGTGTGGTGGGATGTCATGCAACTCTCTGGTGCACAGGAGCTCGGTGGGATAGAGCAGGAAGTCTATGCTGCCAATGCAGGCATACCCTTTGGTCCCTCAGGTTACAAGTTTTGCTGGGCAGGTAGATTATTCAGGGATGTATCCCATGATCCCCTGCCCATGCCATAGGGCATTCAAACTGCACCATAGCTTTATGCTATAACAGGACACTAAATATAATGAAATGTGAAAGGCAAAGCAGAGGACACAATTCATTTCTCCTCACAAAACCTGAGGCAGCATAATTTTCAAGGTTTGGTGCGGAGATCCAAATTGAACAGCTCTTTATTACATGTTTATTACATTTTTATGGGGATGCTGACAAAATATATGAGGATCAATTTAGAATGTGTTCTAGGTCTTGTTCCATTCTGTATAATTTTCTTTTTTTAAATGGCAAGAAAATCAAACGCCTACGTCCGACGGACTTGGAGGACCATTATTTCTTGGCAAATTATTTTCCCTGCTTTTTTTTTTTTTTTTTAGCATCAGTGCTTGATTTAAAGAATCAAGTAAACAGTATTTTACTGCTCTGCTAGGTTTGCCTCATCACACAAAACTTTATCACAGTCTCATTCTGGGGAAAACCTGTGCACTGTCTTCATAAAAAGTGTTTGACTGAGACATAAACATGCTAGGAAAATGGAAACATTTAATTCACACACTCAGTAAATAATTCAAGTGACCTTCATGTGTCAAATATTAATGGCTCAATCTAAACAAAAGCTGGTTACTTTCTATTTCCGTGTTTTCAGACTATAACTCCCATCAAAAAAAGATACGTCTGCAGGTGATAGAGTTTATAATTTATCACAGTGATCTTGATTGTTTTGGAGCATGAGTTCTGTGCTATAGCTAATGGTCTAAAAGTGCCCTTTCTCCTTTTCATTGCCCACATTCCTCAGTTCAGCTCCCCATTTTCTCAATCACACATTCTTAAGTCCATGGCAAGCCCCTGGTACTTGTCAGTGCACCCCTTGCAACACCAGGGACTCCCCTCAGCATTTCCATGGTGTCTAGAGGTCGGCAGTAGGATTCTCTGTGTTGCCCTGGCGCAGATATCCTCTCCACTTGCCTTGCATGTCTTAGGAGCCGGAGTGTCAGGAGGTCACAACATGACCCCCCCCTCCCACTTTTCTCTGACTTCCTGAGATGCAGGGGCAGAGAGTGTGAAATCCTGTTCCTGCAGCAGAACCTTGATCTCTGCCTTGTTAATGGACCTTTAAGGTCCAATTACAGTGCAGTCTTGTATGTAAGGTGAGGTCACATTTTCATAGATTTCCTCTGAAAAAAGAAAAAGAAAAAAAACTCACCCGTTTTGAGTAAATACTGTATGTGTCAAAAATGTGTGTTTTACTGTCATGTAAAATTGACAAGGTCGGGGTGTGCAACCAGAAACCATAGGGCCTAGGTGCAAAAACTGTCTGTGCCCCCACGTAGCATGTCTCTGCCACCTGTGCTCCCACATAGCATGTCTCTGCCATCTGTGCTCCCAAACAGCCTGTCGCTGTTATCTGTGTCCACAAACAGCCTGTCCCTGCAATCTGTGTCCACAAATAGCCTGTGTGCCATTTGTGCCCCCAAATGTCTTATCCCAGAGTCTGGCAGAGCAGGGTTAGTAAGTATCCGTCATGGTTCAGTAGGCCTTGCCTGTTGTATTGCGGGTTGTATTGCTAATTGTTGCTGGTCAGGTGTCAATTCACCACAGTTCATAGTTTAGTGGATACACATTACTGCATTTCCATCTGTCTGGTTACAGAGACCATTTCTTACCTCTGAGATGTCTGTTTTTTAATGGAATGCACCATATGTGTTTAGCTTTTGTTTAATGTTCCATTGGATATATTCATCTAAAAGTGTTTGTACATCAAAGGTTGTAAAATTCTCAAGCAGGATGTGGTTCATGTAATAAACACCAACACGCAGGTGGCGTTGATTATAAAATGATTAAACATCAAAATATTTTCCTAATCATTCTTAGCCTCTATTTATATAAGGCCTCATTCCTGGATGTCTATTGGCATCTTAAAGCATCCCATATGTCAATAGGGGCCTCACAAACAGAAAGTTTTATAAATGAACAGGTTTACGGGTTAGCTTGATGCACAAAATTAGGGACAATGTTAAACTTGCAAACTAGAAAGGATTTATAAGAATATTGAAACATCAGAGCATCCTAAACTATTAGACTCAACGTGGTGGAGAAGATAGCTATCCTGTCCAGATTATGTGCAGTTGGGTTCTGGCCTTTCAGTGTCCCTGTGAGACCTATACGTTTAGTGCTTCTCTTCAAGACATATCATACAACAACCTTTTATAAGGGGTCATAAACACCCTATTTATCTCAGCTTGTTGCCATTCCTGGTATGCATACATTACCAGCACCTCAGAATGTCTTGCTCAGTTATTTTAACCTTGGTGTGTCCAGGGGTCACTAATCTCTCAGGGTGTAAGCTCCTGGGTATACAAGGATGGCAGAGGTCTCAGTGATTCAGCTTGTGTGGTGCAGTGAAAAGAAGCATGCCAGAATTTCTGTATCTAGGATTAGCCTTATTTGGCATGTTTGTTTGCTTGAAGGACACCTCTAACAGGAATATTGCTACCTTAGTCATTTCAACAGTAGCTATTTATACAATAGGCATCTACAACAGCAGACTTCAGCATCGTCAATAGTAAAGGAAGGGGATCCTGGTAACTCCAGTATGGTCTTCTCTCTACCTCTCCATAGGGAAAGAAGATGGGGAAGGCTACTAAATCATGTTACAATATTTCTGCAGCAGGCAGCGTATCAATGACAGCATAGACAGTATCGGTGTGCATAAACTCCTTTATATAATCTAAGGTTGTGCTAAATATTGCCTCACAGACAGCTTATCACATATTATTTTCATTAACTTCTCTGTATTGAATTATTCAATTTATAATAATGCCAAATAAATAAGTTTTCATCCAAATAAAATGTGTAAAGACAATAAAGATGAACACTTATACAAGGTGCAATATGTCACATTCCATTACAGAGTGTATGGCTATGTGACTTGTGAATTCTTTATTAACTCAGTTTAAAAGATATATTTATATGTAAAAATTCTTTGTGGAAAATAAAAATCTAGGAAAGCACACACAAACTAAAAAATATATAATTCCATGATAACCATAGCATGAACCTAAAGAAAGTGATACACACAGCAAAAATTGCCTCACGCATTTCACATCACTACATGGAGCTTCTGCATAGAACTCTTTATTCAGTTCTACTTAAGGCTAAATCAAGCCAAGCAACTGAAAATAATGTGCAAATATGATTTGTGTTCAGTTATTTATTTATTTTTTTGTATCCTTGTTTGCTAAGAATAACTAAAATAAAAAATGATAATGAGGACTGAAGAAAAAGAAGAAACACAACAAGAAAAAGAAAGAAAAAAGTATTATGAGCTGGTAAAGCCCAGGGCTGGGTATCTTTTATATCCATTAGCAAACAAAATGCCTTTGTCTTGTAAACAAATTTCTTTTTAAACTCAAGGACTAGGCCCAGAAGCCATTGGTACTTTTCTTCTAGACATCCTGAAAAGCTTTCCTGTAAAGTGCTATTGTACAATACACCATACAGAACAGTATTTCTGTTGCAATAAATGGTCTCTCTTTTTTTAACTATTTGGCATCAGGTTGTGCATTAAGGGTCCATGAAAGAAAATGTACATTTAGGCAGTCAGCTAAAATTGTCAGCATAAAATTCTGTAACAAATTTCGCAATTATTTGCAACATTTTGCTATTTTTTTTATCATTTTATGGACTACCATTTATTTTTTATTTATTGTGCATTATTCCAGTTGGGTTTATATATTGTAATTAGTATTTGTGCTCACACCAAAGAATGTTGAAAGAATATGTTTTGAAAAATGACAAACGTGTGTGAAAAGTAACACCAACTTTTAGAAAGTGCAAATAACACACAAAAATTATTCACCAATGTGCCCGTTCATTTTCACGGACGTGCAAATATTTTTTTGAACAAATATGTCATTTTATTCACAAAATGCCAGTTTTATTTGCAGAGATGACTGTTTGTATTCACAATTTGCTGAGATTTACAAGGGTTAAGTTAATCATACATTGCAAAACTAGCAAAACCTAAGCACAGTTTTGCAAAAGTAGACTATAAAATAGAAAATAAAATGCATAAATGTTGGTGTGGTAGTGTGTGTATAACAACCTTACCTGCTTATCGCCACAATGCTTATCGCTTGCTTCCACCGCAGCATACTCACCAGGCTACTCACATCTCCTGTCCAGTTATCGCAACGCCATCTTTCCAAAGTCCTGTAGTCACTAAAATGGCTATGTGCATGTCTGAATGGTGAAAATTACAGAATTTATGGGAGCTCTGCTCCTTGATTGATTACACCTCCCTGGCTGGCAATTGGCCCCAGATTTGTATTTAAACCACTCAGTTGCTGCTTACCTTTACTTGTGAAAGGTTCTCCGGTGCCTGTTAGCTACCATGAGTTTTCTGTATTCCTGAATCCGGTGTTCCTACCCAGCTTGTTTGACCATTCTTGATCCTCATTCCCAGTGTACCAAATCCTTGGCTTCCTTTTGACTATTCTTTCTTTCGATATACTGACTAGGTTTCCCAATCTGTATACAGTACCCTATATCTCAGTACCAGTGGCTATGTGTCCAGTCTCCAGTAGCTCAGTACCAGTGGCTGTGTGTCCGGTATACAGTATCTCAGTACCAGTGGCTGTGTGTCCGGTATCCAGTATCTCAGCACCAGTGGCTGTGTGTCTGGTATCCAGTATCTCAGTACCAGCGGCTGTGTGTCCAGTATACAGTATCTCAGTACCAGTAGCTGTGTGTCCGGTATCCAGTATCTCAGTACCAGTGGCTGTGTGTCCAGTATCCAGTATCTCAGTACCAGTGGCTGTGTGTCCGGTATCCAGTATCTCAGTACCAGTGGCTGTGTGTCCGGTATCCAGTATCTCAGTACCAGTGGCTGTGTGTCCGGTATCCAGTATCTCAGCACCAGTGGCTGTGTGTCTGGTATCCAGTATCTCAGTACCAGTGGCTGTGTGTCCAGTATCCAGTCTCTCAGTAACATTGGCTGTGTGTCCGGTATCCAGTATCTCAGTACCAGTGGCTGTGTGTCCGGTATCCAGTATCTCAGTACCAGTGGCTGTGTGTCTGGTATCCAGTATCTCAGTATCAGTGGCTGTGTGTCCGGTATCCAGGATCTCAGTACCAGTGGCTGTGTGTCCGGTATCCAGTATCTCAGTACTCAGTAGATAGAGAGACGGAGAGTGTGAGCGAGAGAGAGAGACGCTGTGTGAGATAGAGAGACTGAGAGTGTTAGAGAGAGAGAGAGACTGAGAGTTTGAGAGAGAGAGAGACTGAGAGTGTGAGATAGAGAGAGAGACTGTGAGTGTGAGAGAGAGAGAGAGAGAGAGAGACTGAGAGTGTGAGAAAGAGAGAGAGAGAGACGGATAGTGTGAGAGAGAGAGAGAGACTGAGAGTGTGAGAGAGAGAGAGAGAGAGAGAGACTGAGAATGTGAGAAAGAGAGAGAGAGGGAGAGAGACGGAGAGTGTGAGAGAGAGAGACGGAGAGTGTGAGAGAGAGAGACGGAGAGTGTGAGAGAGAGAGACAAAGAGAGAGAGAGAGACGCTGTGTGAGATAGAGAGACGGAGAGTGTGAGAGACGGAGAGTGTGAGAGAGAGAGAGACGGAGAGTGTGAGCGAGAGAGAGACGCTGTGTGAGATAGAGAGACTGAGAGTGTGAGAGAGAGAGAGAGACTGAGTGTGAGAGAGAGAGAGAGAGACTGAGAGTGTGAGAAAGAGAGAGAGAGAGAGAGACGGAGAGTGTGAGAGAGAGAGACGGAGAGTGTGAGAGAGAGAGACGGAGACTGTGAGAGAGAGAGACGGAGAGTGTGAGAGAGAGACGGAGAGTGTGAGAGAGAGAGACACAGAGAGAGAGAGAGAGACGCTGTGTGAGATAGAGACTGAGAGTGTGAGAGACGCTGTGTGAGAGAGAGAGAGACGGAGAGTGTGAGAGAGAGAGAGACGGAGAGTGTGTGAGAGAGAGAGAGACGCTGTGTGTGAGAGTGAGAGACGCTGTGTGTGAGAGTGAGAGACGGAGAGTGCGAGAGTGAGAGACGCTGTGTGTGAGAGACGGAGAGTGTGAGAGTGAGAGACGGAGAGTGTGAGAGTGAGAGACGCAGAGTGTGAGAGAGAGAGACGGAGAGTGTGAGAGAGAGAGACACAGAGAGAGAGAGAGACGCTGTGTGAGATAGAGAGACTGAGAGTGTGAGAGACGCTGTGTGAGAGAGAGAGAGACGGAGAGTGTGAGAGAGAGAGAGACGGAGAGTGTGAGAGAGAGAGAGACGGAGAGTGTGAGCGAGAGAGAGACGCTGTGTGAGATAGAGAGACTGAGAGTGTGAGAGACGCTGTGTGAGAGAGAGAAAGACGGAGAGTGTGAGAGAGAGAGAGACGCTGTGTGTGAGTGTGAGAGACGGAGGTGAGAGACGGAGAGTGTGAGAGAGAGAGACGGAGAGTGTGAGAGAGAGAGACGGAGTGTGTGAGAGAGAGAGGCGGTGTGTGTTAGAAAGAGAGGGAGAGAGACAGGGTGCGTGAGACAGAGAGAGAGAGACGGGGTGAGATTGTGTGCGACTGTGCTCATCTGGGCTCAAGCCCCTGATCATTTGTTGACCTAGCAACGCCCCTGCCCATAGCATTCCATGATTACACCAGTCCCATTGCATAACATTATTTTTGTATTCACAAAAGTGTAAGCCATGCATTTTAAAGGGACTTGTCACCAAACACATAATAGATGTGCAGGCAATGAAGAAAATACAACATTAATGGTATCTGAAGCTATTTTCAGGTAAAATATTAATGAGATGATGTCATAAATCCAATAGGAAAGTGTGGCATTATATGCAAATATAGTGCACAACCCCGCCAGCAGGGGAAGTGATGTCACTTGCATAGGATTGCCCACAAACTGGTGAAATGGCTTCAAGCACTTCCTCCCAGAAGGGGAAGGGGTGTCACTTTGTTTTCTGGCTACCAGACAAACCACTCAGTGCTTATGTGAAAAAAAACAGGACACAGATTTCAAATCTGTTTTTTTTTTTTTTTTGGACTTGCTGAAGGTATTGGAGGTTATCTACTGAGGCTTTTCTTTCCCTATTTACTTGGCAGTGAAAAGTTTATGACATACTATTAGGTCTCAGTAGGGGGAGGGGCTGTGTTTCTCTGTATTCTATGAGATGTCCATGGTCCATAGCCTGCTTTGGTCAGTTCTATTGTTCTGGGGTTGTGTCATGTGGACTAAGCAGAGCTTTCCTGGATGGGGAACCCCAGCTCCTCAAAGTGTCATGAACTGGAACAGACCCACCCACATTATTATTATGTTTAATTGTTATTTTAATGGGAAGCTGAATGTGCTGGTGGTGTGCAAAGTTCCTTATACTACACTACTTTTGCTTTGCCATGCACAGAGTAATATAAACCCTAGTATGTACACAAGGTTATATGAATTGAATGTGCAGGGGTATATACGAGGGCAGTCTGTGAGATATAACCTTGTGTACATACTGGGTGAATGTATTGATCCCAAATTGCACTAACAGGACTTGCTCCAACACCCAGGACTTAACCCAGCATTTATATTGCACTCACAAGACTTAGCACAGCTGTTAAATTCCACTTACAGAACCTCAGCAATTAGATTTCACTCACAGGACCCCCAGCTATTAGATTACAGTCACAGGATCCCCAGCTGTTAGATTGCACTCACAGAACCCTTAGCCATTAAATTGCACTCACAGGACCCCCAGCCTTTAGATTGCACTCACAGGACCCCCAGTCATTAGATTGCACTCACAAGACCCCCAGCCATTTGATTGCACTCACAGGACCCCCAGCCATTAGATTGCACTTACAGGACCCCCAGCCATTATATTACACTCACAGGACTTGCCTCAGACTCCTAGCACCCAACCAGGTCTTCAAACAGTCACTGGTGCGCAGGAGGGAAAGATGCCGGATATGACTTTGTCATATACGTCAAGGCGGCTTCAGATCTGCTGGCCTATCCCCATCTCACAACAGCTGCACAGCTCCATCCATAATGCAGCCCCAGGCCAGGCAGAGTAGTGGCCCGGTAGGCCAGTCCAGTCCTGGAGGCAACCCTAAACCAAAGAATTATGGACCTCTGGATTTCCTATTAGACAGTTGCTTTACACATTGTTGGCTCAGGATAGGATTTTCCTAGTGGGAGGCCAATGTTAGGTAACCATTAAGAAGAAAAATGATATGACCGTGGTACTAGTAGCTAACAGACCGGCCTGTACCTGCAACATGTACCTGCAACATGAGAACTTTAGTGTACAATAGCTGGGGTGGTAAAATTAAGTCACAACTACCCAAATCTACAATCCCTATGGTATTCAGCCAGTAATGGCTGGCTGTGTATGATGGGAGTTGCAGTCAACAACAAAAAAGTTAGTGTGTAGTGGAGGCCACCACAATCTCAGTCTGTAACTACATATCCTATGAGGTTCAGCTAGCAATATGGCTGGCTAAATATTATTATAGATGCAGATGTAGTCAACCAAAGTAAAAGGTCTACTCAATAAAAAGAGAATTGCAGGGAACTGAAATGGAAATTTCAAACTTTAGACCAAAGTAGCCGAGTTGGAAAAATTATCCAATACAGCTGAATGGGAGAATTTTCCAACTCAGCTACTTTTGCCTTAATATGCACAATAGGTCTCCATGTCTCTCCGTATAGCAGCATGGATTCTAATGGACATGGGCGCAACACAGAGGTTCGTTCCCCAAGCATTCCCACTTCTCCCAGTGCCATATTCTCTTCCTCCCGCTCTCCTTTCACCTACACTCACTTTCTCTTGTTACAGTCTCATTTCTACTAAGTCGTACTATTTGACATTTTGAGAGTGAATGCAGTTAAAGGTATATTCCTGATTCTGTAATTCCCTCCTATAAAAGTTCAGCATAAATTTCCCCCTACATAGGTTAACTTTAGTTGTAGCAATTAAAAAAAAAAACTTTATATGTGTGAAATAATGTTTATTATATATAAAAAAAAGAAAAAACATAAAAGTCAATTAAGTGCGTATAGAGCAGGCAGTGCTGGGAATTGGTTTGGCTGTTTTCAGCTCTGTGCTTTTTTCTATTATAGTTGAAACATTTGCCAGTTTTGCTACTGTAAAATGATTAAAAGGTTTCCAAGCAAACACAAGTTAGTACTTAATTATAAAACAGAGACAGAAATCTATAAAAACAAGTCAATCAGGCTTCTTTCAACATTACTTGTATATATAATTCGCCAGACTGAGCACAGCAAAAATAAAACTGCCATCATTTCTCTTTCAACAAGTACATTAAGAAATTTGCCACATGCTGTGGTAGAGGAAGAAAATCCTACTTGCACTTGACAGGGAGCAGGAATAGGACATGTGTGTGATGCTTAGTATATCGAGCTGGAGATTTACCAAAAGATACATACATGGTTCAGTTAACAATGATATTCCATCGCTAATGTAGCCCCCTGAAGAGCAAGGCTCTTAATATTCCTATATTCCTCAGAGGCAGAGCTCAGGCAGTGGATCCAGGTGTTTGCCTCCTCCTATCTCTGGTTTGTCCATGCCCTCGAGGTAGCTGCCTACCAGTAGACTCTTCAACATTCCAGATGTTTGTTTATTAATAATTGGTAAGGGGCGCATGTTTGTGTTATTGCTTTAGAGCTCTATGATACACTTATGCATATCACACATTATTGTAAGTGCTATTGCTGTTTAGCTCTATGATTTACACAACTCATATTAATGTGTGTTATTGCTGTGGAGCTAGCAATACACTCACACATGGCACATTATTGTGTGACTTATATTGCTGGGGAGAAATGTATTATACATACTAACTCACTCAACTGAGTAGGTTGTATCAGATATCAATTAAAGTGTAACAATTATAGCAAGGCACTCACAAATCTTGATAAAACTGATTCTGAAATGTAGCAGTGTCTTCATTCCAATAAAATGTGCAATCTGTAGGATAGGAAAGTAGTACAGCTTTAATGCAGGCAAACGGAACTCACACCAAATGCCAACCGTTGATCAATACCAGTACAAAAACATGTGCTATATATATATATATATATATATATATATATATAATCCCCCAATACGGAGGTCACATAACCCACATAGAACTTTGAACAGGGGCAAAATAGAACATATACTACAAAAGATGTTGAACATGTAATCATTTAATGAACTGTCTAGTGTAAATTATTTCCCCCATATACAGCTGAATTTGTATGTACTGTTTGATTGCATTGTACACAATGTACGCACTTGTAATTTCCCCTTTGGGGGCTTGGTAAACACGTCTCAAAAATCTGCTCTGTTTTTAAATCACTATGAACCAATGAATTGCTCAAATTAAGTAGACATTTAAATACCTTGCTGGGCTTAGTGGGAAGGTATTAGGTCATTTTAGGTTGCTGTTTGAGTTTATGCCAATACTTATTTAGTTTATTTTTAATTTGACCTGAAATTGGAGAATATATAGGTTCATTATTTTTCACATATTGCTTAGTATTAATATTATCAACCTTAGTTTTGTCTTTACTTAATACTCTATCAGTGTAACACCTATGGGCTAATCTCATACATAAACTAGCAATTTCCCTACTTCTCGGGTTCTCAGGATCTGAACATATATTTTGTACATGTAATAGTTTCCTTTTAGGTATATTTTTCATCATAGCTGTAGGGTGGCAAAGAGGTGAAATGTAACATTCGACTTGCAGCATATTCAACTAGCGAGAGACTCATCAAACCTATAAATCACCATGTCCAGAAACATCACCTGGATCATACTTCAAGCTTTAAACCAGTGCTCCTCAACCTTTTCTCACCCAGGGCACACCAAAGCTCTTCCCAGAAATCCATGGCACACCTCAAACAGAAATCAATCAAAATAAAGTTATAAAGTCAAGTGCATACACAGAACATAAGAACTAGATGCTTTATTTACCTTTAAAACCAAACAGGTGTGCAAAATAAATATGAATGCACAAACCAAGACAAGTGCATTACAAATCATAAATAGACAAACCAAACCAGTGCATTACAAATGATAAACAGACAAACCAAGACAAGTGCATTACAAATCATAAATAGACAAACAAGACCAGTGCATTACAACATAACCTGAAAACAAAACCAGCCACAGCCAATTTGCCAATTAGTATGCCAGTATTATTTTGCCATTAATATGCAAGCATTACTTTTGGCATTAATATGCCAGTGTTTTTTTGCCATTAAGAAGCCCCAGACAATTTGCCCAATAATATGCCAGTGTTATTTTGCCATTAATAATCCACAGCCAATTTGCCCAATAATATGGCAGTGTTATTTTGCCATTAATATGCCCCAGCCAATATGCCCAATAATATGCCACCCTCCTCCTCCCTTCCCCAGTACTCACCTCCTTGTTGCTCCGTGTTCCCGGTTGTCTCCTCCGTGCAGGAATACACAGCCACCTGATATGATGTACTGTCATATCCGACGGCAATGATTTTTTTTTTTCTTAAACTTTCTTTTTTTTTCCCAAGAGGATGCCGGCCACCGGGCCCCGAGAGGAGAGCCTGATGTTGTCTAAGTCTCCTGGGTATTTGTTTGAGGAGTCCAGCAGAGCATGTAATAGATTCATGTAATAGATAGAACTAGTACAACTTCTTCGAGTATTCCCCTCTATTCATCCATTTGTTTACTTAAAAGAGTCAGAACACAATACGTTAATCTTCAAAACCATTCGGAAGTAAGTGTGTCAGGACCTAGGATTTCCTCTTATTTCGTAGGTAACATTTCAGTGTCGGTCTGAATCAGTAGAGTTGTTCCCTCTACTCCAAGGAAGAAATTAATTGTGGGGGGGGGGGAAATCGGTACAATCACCTCAAGGAAAGAAGAAAGATTTAGGAAGGAATGTGTAATTCATACATATGTTTATTAATATCAAAAGTAATAAAAGCAATACAAATACCTTATGGACCTTTACAATGACAATAAAACTCCTCGATAAATAACTATTTTATGGATTTCCATGAAGATACCACCTCAGTATTAGCATTGTGCAACCTGACGCTTATCACTATGGGGGCTTATTCAGAGCTACTTTATCATGTCTAATCCAAAAGGACAAAGAAAAAGGCAGTAAATGCTCCAGATATTGGGGGTGTCTCTTCTTTTAACTTGTTAACTGGAGTATACGCTATTAATTGGTGTATACTAGGTAGTTACAGACGGTTAATATGACAAAAATATTGCAACTGCATGGTGTATCATGCGTATCTCTCCACCGATGCGCTATGGCAGGGAGAAGACAACAGATTTACCTTACTTATTGTATTTATCCAAGCAAGGTGAACAAATGTAGGCATAACATTTACGCTGTGGGACGAAGGAGACGCTTGTTTGGGCAGGTTTCACCAAACCAGGTACTTTATGTTTGCGGTAGTAGAGGCAGTCTGTTGTGTCATGCTGCTCTATATTCACCAGGTCAAACTATTAAAAAAATAATGGTGCTGTGGACTACAATTCCCATGATTCCCAGCAAGTCGAAAGTATCCATTGATGCTGTATAGGCAATCTAAAAAAAAGTTGTCAACAGCAGCAGGCCATGTGTATAATACAGTTCTAATAATATGGCAAATATATACAAAGGGGATGCACACCAGATAAGGTACATATAAAAATAACTTTTAATAGATCAATTAAAACATACAATAAATATGCACATAATAAATAAACAACTTTCAATAATATGACATAATACAAACCATATTAAGTGGTGAAAATAGCAGAGTAAGAATAGTGAATAAGTAAAAAAACAACAACAACTAAAGAAAGCAAATGAGCTACAGCTACAGATTAGCTGAGACCAGGTGACAGAGTATACCCAAAATCAATAGCCCCCCTAACATTTCGGCACATGACCTTCTAATGGAGGAGCTAGGAACTATTTCTTGTAATGTGGTCCTTAAATAGTGCACTGGAAATGAAAAAAAAAACGAAAAAAATGGCAGATGCCATTAGACGTGATGACGTCACAACGTGATGCATTCCAATGATACATAGAATTAAAGATCTAAACACCAGATACAAATATGCAAACTCACTCTACGAAGTTTCAAGAGTTGTCCAAAGAAGCGACTGAACTTAAAGTACACATCAAAAACAAGAGGGCACATAATAGTGTAGATGGTTTGACTAAGATGGGGAGGTGAAGCTGCATCTCTCTCCCTGGGTTTTATCTATTGTGGTTTTGATTGGCGCCATCATTCCATGAGCCAGGTGCATTGGCTCTCAGTCAAGTGAGTTGTACAGAGGGACAGAATATTACACTCGGTCTACAAAAGGTGTTAGATAAAATGTTGTCCCTCTGCACATATCAGCTCGGCTAGGTATGTTCTTGAAAGTATACTGACACTACCGCCTCGTGGAGTGTTGAGTGTTTACTCTTGTTGCACAAAGATGAGTCCGCAGCAATTGAACTACATAAATTAAATCTATTCTAATCCCTCAATTGGCTACATGGTGCGCTGAGATAGTCTGTGCGTTGATGGGGCAGGTGACTCTGAGGCCTTAATGGAATGTAGTGCATCTAGCCACCAGAACAACACATAAGATCTGATATACCATATATACTCGAGTATAAGCCGAGTTTTTCACACATTTTTTGTGCTGAAAAATGCCCCCCTCGGCTTATACTCGAGTCAGCGTATGAAAAGAAAAAAATCTAAAACTTACCTCGTTCCTGCTCCGTCTCCCGGTGCTCTGAAGGTCCGTGGCTGTGAGGGAAGCGTTGTGAGCTCCCCTCCAGCCGCGCGGTCAACAAAGTGTGTTGAAACTTTTTTTTTAAAATAAACTTTATTGATCCGCGCGGCTGGAGGGGAGCTCACAACGCTTCCCTCACAGCCACGGACCTTCAGAGCACCGGGAGACGGAGCAGCAAAGAGGTAAGTACTGGGGTCTGGGGAAGGAGGGTGGCATAACGAGTATACTAAGTTGAAATATCCTGGAATACTAAATGGCATATTGGGGGCAATATCCTAGAATATTAAATGTCATATTGGGGGCAATATCCTGCAATATTAAAAGGCATATTGGGGGCAATATCCTGCCATATTAAATGGCATATTGGGGGCAATATCCTGCAATATTAAAAGGCATATTGGGGGCAATATTTACCAGTAGCTGCCTCATTTCCCACCCTAGGCTTATACTCGAGTCAATATTTTTTCCCAGTTCTTTGTGGTAAAATTAGGTGCCTCGGCTTATATTCTGGTCGGCTTATACTCGAGTATATACGGTAATTTGTTTACATTTCTTAAACCACTTGGGGAGAAACTTATCTCCAGCCCATCTCACCTCTTTACATAAAGATAAAGAAGTGGTAACATTTTACAATAAGATTTTATTTGACGTTTGGCATCAGTTCATCTTTTAACAGCAGAACAAAGGAAGAACGAAGGACCGCCCCAAGCATCACAAATGGGTTTTGCGACCATCAAAAACGTTTTGTTCTCTAAAAGTTTTTAACTTCATATTTAAAACCACGCTGCTGTTTCTGCACTGCAATCTTTATTATGCAGGCAGAGTTACACTTGGGTATTCATAAACTACATCAGTGAACAAGGAATCTGTCACATCTCATTTAATACCTATAAGGCAATCCAATACCCAATCAATCATATACAGTGTGAAGATAATTACTTTACATTTCCATTCCACAGGCAAGGGGATTAAAGAAATAGCCTCATATACCATTATTTATTTTAATTATCAGCAATAAGTTCTTATTTAAAGCAGAAGTACACACTTACTATGCGAAACCTAATGGAAGCCTTTTAGTAATTCCACAGTTTAATATTTTGCATTGTGCTTTAACAGAACAGTTTTACATATATGCACAGACTAAATAGCCAAAAGTGCCCACTTAATTCAGTTTTTTTGGGGTACACAAGCAGTTTAGCATTTAACGAGCTCCAGAACACCTCTACATTTATTTTGGAGCAGGGCTGCTATAAGGGGGTTACAACCCTTACAACTGTAAGGTTCCCAGGTGTGCGGTGGTCCTCAGAGCTACTTTAGAAAATAATTTTTTTTAAGCGCTGGCTGAGGAGATCAAAAGATCTGTGTGCTGCTAAGGTGCACAGACATCCTCCCAGACTGCTACTAGCATTTCCTGCGCATGATTTCACACCTG
Source organism: Pelodytes ibericus (assembly GCA_036172795.1). Taxonomy (NCBI): domain Eukaryota; kingdom Metazoa; phylum Chordata; class Amphibia; order Anura; family Pelodytidae; genus Pelodytes; species Pelodytes ibericus. The sequence goes on from CM069865.1 coordinate 35,062,434, forward strand.
GAGTTCAGAGTTGAGAGACTTTCTCTGAGCACAAGTGGTAGTCTGAGAGGATGTCTGTGTACCTGGGTAGTGCACAGACATCGAGTTGCCTACCACAACACACCAGGGAAGTCCTGTGAATGGAATCTGGGTACTGGAGAAGTCAAGTGTGAGCAATCTGGGTGCTGGACATGTTTTTGGTGTGCAATCTGGGTGCTGCATATTCTAAGTGTGGGTGCTGGGGCATGTTCTAGGACTGTGTGCTGGGGGCTCTTTTGAGCGTGCAAACTGGTCTCTGGTTCATAATCTAGGTGTGTAATCTGTATGGTGGGGATGTCCTGGGTGCGCAATCTGGGGGCTGAGGCAAGTGCTTAGTTCTGACCGGTGCACATCCTGTGGGTGCAATCTTTGTGCTCTGGCAAGACCAGTGGGTGCAAGCTGAGTGCTCTGGTAAGACCTGTGGGTGTAATCTAGGTGCTTTAGCATGATCTGTGGGTACAATCAAGGTGCTCTGGCAAGACCTTTGAGCGTAGGCAAAATGGAATAAGAGTGGTGGGTGCCCACACCATTTGTTTTGTAAGCGACCCTGAAATTACTGATGGGGGTCCTGCTGGCATGGCACATGGCTCAACGCATCTTGATCCCATACCTTCATCTTTCTATAGGGAAATGTTAGTGGATGTTTTGCAGTTTTATATTTCTTGGTCACACACATCAAGAAAGCTGCCATCTTCTCACTCATTATACTAGAAAATACTAATCACTAATAAACATTCCATACGTTTTTTCAATTTATCTTTTCTTTCTTTTGTTTTTGTCGACGTGGATTGAGAAAGAGGGAAAACTGAGTATCCAAAAGATGTTGTTGGCTCCGCTGGAATTAGAGACATTCAGTGAACCAACACATTATTTTGTAAAAGAAGATGGGGGGAAAATGCTCCACTGTGCCCAATCAATTCTTAGAGTTATTGCACTTTGTTGTGAAACTACAGATCCAGCAACTTTAATGTTTGCTTAAGGGAAATAAGAGACTATGAGATGAAGTAAATCAACAGAATTACATTGAATTAAAAAACAAATAATCAACTATTTATTGTAACAATGTCAGCTGTTATAAACATTGCCAAACAGAACTTGAACCTGAGGCTTGGTTTGTGGACGGCATGCTATTACGCCATCCTAGTTCTGTTAATATTGAACACACAGTATTGGTATTTATCTAAACTGTGACTAGCTGGATCTAGTCATGAGTCTGGTCATCAGCTTATAAAACAGAGATCTTATTGCCATTGTATTGTGTATTCAGCTCCAGTAAGCCAGCTGCTAATCCTTGACTACTTCTGCCTTCTCCTACCCTGTGACCTTGACTTGTTACTTGCAGATTGATCCCATCTTCCTAGCCCAACCATAGCTGCTTCTAATGATTTGTTTTTATTGAAAATAGAACTAGCAAATCCTGCTATTGGACGCCAACCCTGCCTGCTCGGTTTTGACATTCCCGTCTTTCTATTTTCCTTCTAATAAATACTAGCTAGCCTTGGTAGAAACTAAAAATTCACATTCTCCTATAAACATAATATATATATATATATATATACATATATATATATATATCACTAGGATTCTTGTAATATCAGCTAACTAGCTGTTTGCATTATGGATTAATCATTAATGGACTGTATAGGGTCTATTCCGTAAAAGGTGTGTTGCGTTGGGATGAATAACTATATAATGTGCAGGGACAAATCTGGACAGTACCTTCTGCAAGAATAACAGAGTTGGCCTATGCATTGTCTTTGTCCAACTGAGCTCTTCCAGCAGGAGAAGCTCACGAAGTGTCACTCTGCACTATGAATATAGTTTATCTCACCTTAACTCGCCTTGCTGTCTATTCATAACACTGGCATGGAATCTGCTCATAAATGCAAGCCATAGTTATTTCCTGTTCTCAGGTATGAAGCAAGACTTTTTTTGCCACCCTAGGTAAATGCATATATTTTTCCGCCCCTTTCTGATCATACAAACACAAGCACACATGCAGTGTCACATACACATGCAGGCATAGGTACACATTGTCACACATATTCAGATACATAGAAAAACAGACACACATACACACACAGACATATATACAAACACATACAGGCATACCCCATTTTACTCCCCCATATCTTTCTACCCTCTTTTACACAACATCCCCCATATCATCCAACCTCTTTTACACCCCCAGTGCATTTGTACACAACTTTTACTGATTATCTTCACTTTAGTACCTACTTTTACCACCAGTGCTTTTCTACCACGTTTCCACCTTTTTCCCCAATGCCATTTTTCCCACATTCAGCTCTACAACTCAGACCTTACTCAGGCGTTCGCATTCCTTGCGTTTTAGTGATGACGATGCAGTCTGAGACTAATAGACCAATGTCAATCCCGATGTATGATCTGTTAGTGAGAGCTTTTGAAGTACCTAACAAGGGCATTGGCGCTTTTAGCAGACTGGGCAGGGCGAACAGCACCCTACCACCATCTACCCCTTGTCACCCAGGTGCTAATGGGGGTGCTTATAGCTGTGCTGCATGGATTCCTGTATCCAGGGCAGCAGCCACCGCCCAGAGCAGCAATTTAAGCAAACACCAAGTTTGCCTATAAGTAGCGCTGGCTCTGCCTGTGCTGGTGTACCGTAATTCCCTATCTGTTCAGAAGACGGATATACACAGATGCAGAATCACATGTTCAGCGTGGCCATTTCAGAGCTGAACTATTAGTGCTGACAAATACTAACCCTAGTAAACCTTCTAGTAAAATAAACTCCCCTAACGGGGGAAATCCATAATCCTAATACTTATTTTAAAACTAATCCTACTAATACTACTCATAGCACTAGTACAAACCCTAATACTAACTCTAAAACTAACTCCTTACCCTAATGCTAACTCTAAAACTAACTCCTTACCCTAATGCTAACTCTAAAACTAACTCCTTACCCTAATGCTAACTCTAAAACTAACTCCTTACCCTAATGCTAACTCTAAAACTAACTCCTTACCCTAATGCTAACTCTAAAACTAACTCCTTACCCTAATGCTAACTCTAAAACTAACTCCTTACCCTAATGCTAACTCTAAAACCAACCCTAATACCATTTCTAGTACTAACCCTATATCTGCACGTTGACACAAGTAGAAGAACAGGATTGCATGAGAAAGAAGTGGAAAGAAGTGGAAGCCATGCAGGCAGGGCAAAGGGCCCACTAGGCAGCCAGGGACCCCAACCCCAAATTTAAAGAGATAGGCAATAAGCAGTGGGAGTATTCATTTACCAGAACAGTAAAGAATATGTGTATTATGAGTGTTCCAGTAGTAGTAGCGGACAGACCACATGGTAGGATAACATATATAGGTTTATGCAGTTGCCCATGGTCTCTGGCTGTTTGTTTGTTCAAACCATAAATGATGTAAATTAAATACATACAGAAAAGAAGCATGTCAGGAACAGCATAACTATGCTTAATACAGTTACCAACATTAATGGATGTAAACAAAATAAAGTCATTAATTCCCACAATGTCCAAGCCATCAGGTTGGACTTCTTGTAGACCCATGATGGTGTAAATGAAAGCGGGACAGATTACAAAGCGATTTTGGGGGAAAGCTTTAAGTGTTACAGTCATTTTGGAACAAGTTTTTGGGACACCAGAGAATGAATATTGCAAAGGCAGGTGTGGTCAGTTTGAGTGGCACACCCAAGAGTGGTCAGTTTGAGTGGCACACCCAAGTCCCCTGCGGGCCCACATTGCAGGGAAGAAGTTGGAAGGTTGGAAACATCTTGATTTTGATATGTGTAAAAACAGTCATCAAATTAGCTTCACCTCTCCTTCAATCTCAGATCAACAGCACCATGCTTAAGACGGGCCTTCAAATTACATACTACACAAGGTTCTTAAATGGTCATTTAACCTCAATTTATTTTGCATATCATGGTACATGTTGTAATAAGGCTGCCCTACTCTTTACATGCTTAGTGTCTACTACACTTCTACCTCAATTAAAGAAAAACTTGGGATTTAGTCCCAAATTAAAATCTCTGCCAAGGATGACAGGAGTGCAATACCAGATCCAAAAAAAGTGATTTGATGTATAAAAAAGGTGCAATGCATAAGACTTCGGTAACTGTACCTTTTTGTTTTTTTTACTTACCTGATGCTTTTATTAGCATTGAGGTTTATATACAACTCCCAATGCTTCCGTGAATCAAAACCTGACATTCAGAAACACGTACCCACAATGTCCAAATATAACAGTTAACAAAAAAAAAGTATTTAAATTCTAGCAGTCTTTTCAAGTAGGGACCAAGATAACCTTACAATGACCTTGGTAATTACAACAGACCCTTGGTAGCATATTTAATGACTTGTTTAACCGTGACCTTGGTTGGTCACTGCTCTCCTACAGCAAGACAGACGCAGGGAGAGAAAGCGTTTGATTGATTTCTTGGTGAAATTAATCTGGCAATTCGCTGGCACATTGCTGCGCAGCGGGGAGGTATTTGTCAAAGCTGACACGCATGCTGATGATCTGAAACCAAAAAGCATTCACTTAGAAATAACGTAAGAACTTGGCTCAGTCTGTGATTGTCCCAGACGGCATGTTTTCTGTACCAAGATAGCATCCGCATGTTTGCTTTTTTCAAACCTAAGGAGCGGGGCTCTCAGGCAGACCCACAATCCTTTGCTCTGATTTAAGAGGGGCATGTACTATAAAAACTCAAATACATTTTATGTGCAAAACTATTTTTGCAAAGTGCTAAATATTCAACACTCAAATAGTAAATACGAGCAAATTGCGAATAACAGGCACTTCCCACTGCACTTCTTTAGTACATGACCCCTTAAGTGAGGTAATATTAGAGCCTGAAGAACAAGACCCATACATTAATACTAGGAATAGGAATAGCCGGCTCACCAGATTTTTACTTGAATAAAAGCAAAATTCCTATTATTTAATCCACAGGTTAAAATCAAATCCACAGTAAGTATCCAGAAAATGTTAGCAGTTAGTAGGTGTATCAACCTAACCCGTTCTGTGCACCCTCCACACTTAATTATCTGTCTGAAGAATAAGACAAATCAGACTGAAAATTCATAAAATAAATCTCTAAAATTCTCTGTGCTACTTTTAATAATCCAAAAATAACCCACATCTTAAGGTGAGTATCCAGTCACCACAGCTGACCCCCCAAATCTGCACACTTGCTTGTATTTTTAATATATCAGAAGTGAGCTCCCAACATTTACAAAGAAAAGTTTTAGCAATACTTCATTATGTGGCCAAGAAGTGGTTTCTTGCGTTAAATGGGCCCTATTTAAAGGTGAAAGGTATAGTAAAATGAGTATTGAACTCTTCAAGGGAACCTTTTAAACTGCTCTTTTTGAGGTGGCCAATTTTCAAAATGTTAGCTGCTTTTGGAAGTAGTTACCATTGCTATTAAAGTAAAAAAAAAAAAAATCTGACCTTAAAATCTGGAACTAGATTCCTTTTGTTCTCTAAAGTTTACTATCTGTGGTGAACTGACAAAGTGAACAGTAAAAGTCAGCCATTAGTAGCTGAGTTGAAAAAAATCACCAATATGCCTGTCTTTCAAACTCAATATTAATGCCTGATGCCAGTTGTCAATTCAGCAGAGGTCTCTTTTTACTGAATATACCCCTCTGATTACATTTTGAAAATGGGACTTTACGAATGTGGTAGCAAATTGGTGAGAAAAATCATGACATGGTAGCTTCGATCATCGGGGATTTGTATTTGCCTAGAAATAACTGATAACTTAAAACCAGACTGTGGGGTACAATAACGGCCACAGCACTTTATTTAACCCCTTAACGCATATGGACGTATATATACGTCCTGAAAGATCCGAAGCAGCCTCTGAGAGGGCTTTCAGCCCCCAATCGACCCCTCCACGGGCATACGATCAACCGCGAATGTGATCGTATGCGCGTTACACACATAGGCAGTGAAAGCTGATCACTGCCTATGTGTGTTAAAGTGTTGCAATGATGCCTCGATAGAGGCATCATGCAACACCCTGTGTGCCCCCTTGGGCACCGCGATCACCTGGGTGTGTGCTGTAACGGAGGAGCATGCACCTCCAATACAGCGTGCCCAGAGGAGAGCGACGGAAGACAGAAAAAAAAAATCTCTTCCGTCGCTCTGAAACCGCTACTTGACTGCCCCTAGAGGCAGTTAAGTATATTACAGTTAAAAATAGAAAATTAATTAAATAAATAAATTAAATACATAAATAAATGAAAAAAGCTAACCCTTGATCTACTGAACCTAGATCTAGGGTTAGGGTTATAAATAGGGTCATGATTAGGGTTAAAGGGGGGTTTGGATGATTACAAGGGTTAGATTAAGGGGTGGTGGTCAATTTAGGGTTAGAGTAAATTTAGAGTTGGGGTAAATTTAGGGTTCGGGTTAAAAAATCACTGTAGAAGAAAATGGTTAGAAAACCAAAAAAACACTAATATTGTTTATTGCCCTATTACGTGAAATAAAACATAGACAAACAAGGAAACATTGATATTACTAAACTCAGGACAAATAGTACAAATATATAGACGGGGTATTTTTTACCATTTGTAATTGTGTAAAAAAAAAAATCAGGTCAAAGTTGGAAAAAGTGTTTTTTATGGCATATTTTCATCATATTTTACATTTTTTTTAATAGTAAATGATATCATATGATGAAAATAATAGTATCAAATGAAAGCCCTTTCCGTTCTTTAAAAAATGATATATAATTTGTGTCGATGGACTGAACACAAAGAAAGAAATTCACAGTTCAGTAAACATTTGACAAAAATAATGGAATTCTGGTCTTCAAGGCACATCAAATGCAGCATAGCACTCGGTCACTAAGGGGTTAAATAGTCATTGCATTACATTTATATATACACATTCCACACATATGTCAGTATTATACAATGACTAAACATAACATTCCATATAACAGAAAAAAACGACCAAGCATGCACGAGTATCCAGGTGGCTGTATAATAAGTCCATGTTCTGGGCATATACCAATTCCCCCAATACCTGAGGTTCGAGGTATTCCCCTCAAACCTCCCACCTTATTGGAAGCCGTCAGCCATTCAGCCTCAGTTATACTTAAGTTTAGTTCCTTTTCCCATGAAGGGATGGCCCGAATCTGGCATAAACCGCAAGATTGGAGAAGGTTCTTAGCTTTAGCTAGCGTGCGTGGAACTGTTGCAGAGCAAAAGAGGCGTTTCAATCTTGTCTTCCTATTTTGAGATGTTTTATAAAGGGAGGCATCTAAGAAACTCCTTAGTCTCAGATAATATATATATATATATAATAATATATTGAAGTTCTCATTGGTTGGAATGTTCCATCTGTCTATTAAGACCTGGAAGGGCAAGATATTATGTCCCTGGCAAAGATCTTCCACGAGTCACGCTCCCCCGTCCAACCAGCGTTTTAACAAGATGCTGTCTATTAAATGTTCTACCGTGGAGATTCTCAATGAAGGGAGAATTTTGGCATGTAATTCCAACTGGGTTTTAATAGGCTGCCATGTGCTCCATGTCTGCCCCAAGATTAAATTTCTATTGGCTAGAGCAGTCCGTTTAGGTTTACTGTAACGGGACCAAATCAGGGACTCCAAACACCCGTTCCCTGTTGAGACGGATTCCAAAATGTACCATGGTTCAGAGCAATTGAGAGTTACTTGTAATTGATACATATGAACTAACATATTAGCATGGAATAGTTGTTTTATGGACGGAAAATTTAAGCCTCCTTTGTCATATCTCTTAGCTAAGAGTTTTAGGCTGATTCTGGGCCTTTTTGCCTTCCATACGTATGCCGTAAATATCCTCTGCACCATATCTAGCCAAGCGTCGGGGACCGAGAGAGGGACCATACGAAAGAAGTATGACCACTTGGGTATAATGTAGGCATTCAGAATGTTAATCTTTCCCCACCAAGAGGATTCCCATTGACGCCATTCCTTCAGTAATTTACTTGTTTGTCTGTACAACCTCATAAAATTAGTTTCCATAATATGGCCCACGTCCTTAACCATTACTATACCCAAGTGCTCAAACTGTTTGTTGGACCAGTCAAAAGGAAACTGCGCCCTCATCTCAACCAGCAGAGAATCTGATAAATTGAGTGCAAGAACTTTAGTTTTATCTACATTCAGTTTATAATTTGAGATCCTGCTTTCCCTTTTAATCTAAAGCTTTCCTATGTAAAATTCATATTTATAATTGCCTTGTAAGGCACTTGCGTCTCCAGCGAGCGCTGCGATGTTTTGGTAGATAACTAACAATCTGCCCAAAGCTTCCTGAAGCCCCGCCTCTCTCTCGAGTGAGATTGCACTCTCTAAGAAAAGGCTTTCCATCTCCTGCAGCCCTGTTACAAGCATTGCATACAAGCTGAGCGATGCGCCGGACAACCTCACATTGGGAAAAAATGCACACGGTAGGAGAAAATTGAGGCACCGTTGTCACCCTAATGTAGGAGTCAGAAGAAGCGGTCTCCACTCCAATACAATGTATATAAAAAGTACATAAAGGACCAATAGGATGATAGCAGACAGTAGATAATGAGGTTCCAGGAAAACACAAAGACCCACACAGAGTGTACTGGAAATCAACATTTTTATTGCATAAAGTCACAACAACACAAGGGTGACAGCAGGAGACAGTCACGCTAAAGCAGCCTGCATACATCTAATGCTATCCCTGCATTGCTGTCATTGCTAGTTCCCTCTTCATGCACTCAGCGTGCAAGAGGGAAGGCTAAGGTGAACGGTGATAAGATGGCCGAGCCCCCCCAAAGCAGCAGTCAGGTGAGTACTGGGGAAGGTGTTATGTTTTATTGGGCATTTGGCTGGAGAACATGTTAATGGAAAACTCAAAGTGGCATATTTTAATGGGCACCTGGCTGGGTCATATGTTAATGGGCATCTGACTGGGGAATATTATAATGAGTAAACTGGTAAAAAAAACAGTGTTTTTTTTCCTACAGTGACCTTTTGACCCCAACCCGAACCCTAAATGTAACCCTAACCTTAAATTTAACCCCAACTCTAACCTTTATGCTAACCATTAATATATTCTAATTTTAATGTAATTGTAATTATTCTAAACCTAACCCTAGATTTTAGCTAATTTTTTTAAATTTTTTTTTATTGCAATGTTGCTGACCCAGAGCGACGGAAGTTATTTTTTTTCCACTTCCGACGCTCTACCTACAAGAGAGCAGCAGCCATATTGCTGCTTCCATGGAGCAAACCTGGGGTGCCCCAGAACCGAAATTTTGGTGCTGCCTAATGCCTCGACATCGAGGCAATAGAGCAACACCATCAGAATGGTTTTTGCAACCAACGATCGCGAAAACCGATCGTTCGACCACAGTGTGTGTGTCAAGCACATCCATTGTCACGGAGGGGTTAAAGTATAAATGCCTAAACTTAATGCAATCTTTCAATTATATATAAATTCATTTTTTTTAAACAGTATATAATACCAAAACAGGTTTCAATTATAGTCACCTAGGCTTGGAGGTACACACTGGCTTATCCCGTGCATGGGTGGTGGGCCGCATTCAAGAAAAAAGTAGTTTCTTAGCTCCTCCTGCTTCTTTCTGGGGGCATGAGGATGTTCCCCTCTTTGTCCAGAAATATCCTTCTTGATCTTCAGTGGTGGAGAGGTTCCTATGGTATTGGGTCTTGGATGAAATCCTGTGTAGTAGCAATTCATCATTTAACCTAACTTAATTAAAATAAATTCCAATTGAAAAATGAAGGATGAGGCCATTTAGAGAGAGGCACAGTGGATTGTTTTTGCAGATGCAGTGTTGATCTCTCACTCTGGTTGATTGAATGCAAGATCCATGACTTTCCTAAAGATATCTCTACATCCTTACACACAAGCTACTTTAGATTTTCATTGTATTTCACACCCGCTTTGGACCTGGCTTATTTTCCTGGTGTGGTGATGAGGTGTTGTTCTACATACTGAACAATGCATTTTATTACGTTTCATTAACTTTTGGCTTCCTTCCTTGACTATTTTATTAGCATCACTGGAGAGGAGTGTCCTTTGACAAATCTATATTGTAGGGCCAAACGCAATTTAATAGTTCCCATCTAAGATCAGTGAAAGATGGGATGCCTGTAGGTAATTCCATTAGAGTTAAAAGAAATTGCTCCATCAATAATTCCTTTCAAAGACGGATAAGGACGTGGGTTGTATGTTTGAGGCTAAATAGCCATTGTAGATATTTTACTTAGCTAAATGCAAGAACTGCAAGTAAATCTTTGTTTATAATTAGGCTTTTGTTCCTCTGGCATTCAAGGGGCTTACATCAGCCTTTCGGACAAACAAATATATAGTATTTAATGATATACAATTTGCAATCTTGGGTCAGATGAAGGAATATCTGACCCAAAATTCTGAACAACAATCAGCCCCCTGAAAGAACTACATGGTGCAAAGAAAACTCAAGGCACTTTTGTATTCTTTCGTTAAAGCATTTCTATTTAAACTGCCTGCACCCCCCCCCCCCCCCCCCCAGCGTTGTCTCTCTCTCTCTCCACCTACCTGTTATGGGTGTATTTAGCTGTAATGTCTCTTGTTGCCATATTTATCCTAATTAATCATAATTTAGTATGACTTTTTAATTGGCCACACACCTCTTTTATTCCTTCACTGGTTGAAAAGGGGAAACCCTAATAAATGAAAAATTGCCATATAGAAGATTTCCCCTATTACTTACCTGTATCCCATAGATCTTTAGCATGATGTGTGTCTCATTCTGTGTGAGAGAGAATGAGGTTTGGAAGAGGCTGTATGTGACATATTTCGAGGTTTAGGTGGCACATATGGCCTAGGAAGCATTCTAATTAGGTGAAGATGCTCCGTAGTTGCTAGATGTACAACGCACACCGAGCATGAATCTGCGCTGTATACAGACAGCACACAAACCCCGGTAATACATGAAATACATGAGAGCGACTGCAGCAGCGATAATGGTGGATAATGAGCCACAATACAAAAACCATTTATAGTGTAAATGCAATAGTAACAATGGTTCATGTCAAACCAACCAGAGGGCTGGATTCTAAAATAGTTAATACTCCAGCTGTTGAGACTACATTTTCCATGACTCTAAGTCAGTGTCATGGGAAGGAGAGTACACAACTAATGTGCCAGAGGTTAGCTATTATATGATTATGGATTGGTACTGCAGCTACTGTTGAATGCACATCTCATGATATTCAGCGATCATTGTGAGAAACATACTAACAGCACCTGTAGTGCCAAAGGTTCGCCACCGCTTCTGCATAACTACCAAGTGTCCTTTCTTGGAACCAATGTGGAGCCTTAATGTCGCCTTTTAGTATCTCTAAATGCCCTTTTTTTTGTAATAACCCTGAATGTTTGCTGTGCATCACAGAGCTTCACTGCACAACACAAGATTAACGTTTGTTGACTGCAACTCCCATGATGCTGAGCAGGTAACATTGCTAGCTGCTAACTGTGGATGGGGCTGTGCGAGGGAGAGGGGGCAAAGGTGTTATAATAAGTCTGCAGTACAAACACTGACTTTTGTTGACTGAATCTACAATAATATTCAATCCGCCATATTACTAGCTGAGCTTTATGGGATTTGTAGTTATACTGGGATTGGTACACTGCACACTAACCTTTTTTGTTGTTGACCGCAGCTCCCATGATATACTGCCAGCCCACTACTGCCTGAACACTAGGGGATGGGACACTTCATCACGGCATCTGCGCAGCCGCTTCACAGCCATCACTTCACCACGCGACAGCTCGTCGCGGGATATTTCATCGCTAAAGGTGAGTTTTAATGTGTTACAGTTAGAAGATAGAGTGTTAGAATTAGAATGTTGGTATTGGGGTTTAGGGTGGTTAGAATTAGTTTTTAGGGTTTGGGGTTAATTTTAGTATTAGGGTTTAGGGGGTTAATTTTAGTATTAGGGGGTTAGTATTAGGGTTCAGGGGTTAGTATTAGGGTTTAGGGGGTTAGTATTAGGGTTCGGGGGTTAATTTTAGTATTCGGGTTTGTGGGGGCACTTTGGGGGGGATTCATTTATTAGGGGGGGTATTTTATTTTAACTTGTACGTTTGTAAGAGCTGACAGTTCAGCGCTGAACTGTCAGCTCTTACATAGCCGCGTCCGCGTTGAAGCGGCCGCGTTATTCTTCATTGCTGACAGTTTAGCGTCCTAACTGCCGCGCTGAACTGTCAGCGATGAAGTTGCCGCGCTGAAGTGTCCTAGACCCTGAACACTATAGGAATTTTATACTGGGGTAATAGTGGCTAATCTTTACCATCCCAGCTATTGTAAACTTCCCATGATGCTCAGGTATATGCTGGTCTGTCAGGTACTACTACCATGGTCATATAATTTTTCTACTAATGGGTAACTTTTGTAACATTTGCCTCCCATCAGGAAAACCCCTCTCCTGAGCGAACAAAGTAAAATGATGGGGAGGAGCAACTGGGGAAGATATGTTACCCCACCCCCCCTTCCGGAAAAAATCCTGCAGACGCAGGATTCCTCAGAAGTAATAATTTAGCAGCAAAGGTGAATAAATGTAGAGCGTCCTTAACTGATCATATACACAGACCTTTCAATATAACCAGCATTTCAAGAATTCCTGTCTTGGTTCATGTCACTTTTCTAGAGAGGAATAGTTTCCTCTGTAGTGGAAAAGAATGATGTGCTACGTGAATATAATACGGATATCACTGCAGATATGGAACATTTCAGTAGCAGAGAATAAACAGCTACTATCGAAACACAATTAAAATGTTAGTTGTCCCTAGTGTGAGGATAAACTGGCTTGTACATTTGATAGTACATGCCAGTTTATCCTCTGATCGGAAGCTGCCATCTTCCATCTAGCACAGAGAGAAACCCTCTTTTTGCATGGGAGCAGCAGGGGGGACCTTAATTAGAGCCTCCCTCTGCACTAGCAGCTAGAGACCACGTATTCTGCAGAGACTGATCAGACACAGCGGATGATACCCTACTCTGATTGGCTGTGCGTGTGCTGACCCTGCCAGCGTGCGACAATATGGAACTACTGTGTCTCAACTGTGAGACACGGCAGAGAGTAAACCCGCGTGTATCTATTAAGATACACGTCTACTTTACTTGAGACCAGAAGGACGTATTTTTTTTAACCCTTGCATCCTAAAAAAAAACAATCGTTTAGTTGTCCTTTAAATCTTTACTATGAAACGATTCAGAAGTGCATTCCCATACAAGTCTGCATAGCAAGTAAAAAGAGTTAAAGAATCCTTGCACGTTTTGGTGCAAACTACATTGGCTGCATTGTCAGTGTGAATTATGGAAAGCTATTGAAGCATATCTTAACTGTGCATGCTCAGCCAGCTGTACTTCTCTGCTAATGAAATATAGTTTTAACTAATGACTCAACCTCTGTGTAGCACAACATTGTGAAAGAGTCCACAGAACCCTAGAGTAAAAGTCACAGGAGATACAAAATAAAATATTGAATTACAGCAGTCATTAATGAAATTGTACAGATAATTTTATCCTCAGAGCACCCCCACCCCCCGCATCTGTGGGTCAGGTCAATTCAGAGATGCTAGCACATGTTTGCAACTTCATCTTTCCAAGGTCCCAATTGTTGTGTTACCACGGTGAGACAGTGCTACTGCATAGAAGCACAGATACCTCCTCCTCCCAAAATGCAGGAGCCAGGGCTCTGCAACCCCCCAATAACAGAAATAAACAGACACAACGCTCAGCATTTGAGATTCGTACAGGGCCACTGATAACTTGAAATTTGTAAATGTTTCACTTTTGTATTGCTCTAATATTGCTGTTTAAAGGCATCTGTCACTTTAAATATGAATGTTATTTGCATATTGGACTAACAAGTCCCACCTCCTTTTTCTCACACTTTTGTAAATGATTGAATTTTGCACATTTGTTTCTGGCTTGACAAAGTCCCAGGGGCGTCAAAACGTTGCTGTGCATGTTGGCTGGCTTCAAACTTCACCTCACTCAACTGCTGAGCATCGTGTCTGTTTATTTCTATTCCTCCTTCCAAGACACACCCTTGAGGTACCAGTCCTGCATCATCCTGCTGGGAAGAGAGACTACTGAAAGGCAGTTATTAATTGCAAAATGTACCATTATATATGGGTTTGGCACTCCTATGAATTGCAGGAGTGTCTTAGTGTACGCCTTTGGTCCCAAGTAAGTAATTCAGCTACCTTATGCAGCCCTTAATGCAGAGATTCACCAATATTGGAGTACTTTGGCGTAGTGGTGGGCTAAGCATAATATGGCCATATAATGTGACTAAATCTCTGATTTTGTTTTATGTAGCTTTAAGAGTATGTAGCTTTATACATGTGCACTGACCCCTTTCAGTATTATATATAACTACTGGTCAATTCAGCAGCACCCTTTATAATACATGCTTGTTTGGGTGAGTGATTCCCTCCTTGGATTTTGAGTTTGTGTGTGTAAATGTGTAAACATTACTTTCATATGACAACCGTAGGAAAAGCATGGTTCCCTGTCAAATCTTCTACATCATGGAGTCATTTTATATAATAAAGAATATACGAAAGACAAATGAATCACATCCAAGAGATGCTACAATGATTTACCCATGATTATAAGGAGGGGCACTGCAGAATTTATTTGGGGTATAAGGTCTCTTTAGTCAATATTTCACCAATCTAAGAGGATCACACCAAACGTCAAAGTACAATGCAAAAAGCATCAGAGTTTGTTACAACCAAGGTTTGTATTTTATTAATTAGAGAAGATGGGTCACTAGTAAAAGCTCTGCCCACGGCCAACTATGGTCTTAAAAAGACCTTAAAACACAAATAAATGTTCTTCGCAGTAATGAGGGTGAGGCAATGATAGCTACAAAACTAAACTTATGCCCTTCTATGCTATGGAGCTGCAGGTCTCTGACCTTTCTGGCCTGCTCGAGTGTCAATCACATCTCTCAGAACTTATCAGAGAGTGGGATCTGAACCCATATAGCCACATTCCAGATCAGCATGTGGCAACTTGTGGCTGCATAGACAAGAGTAGGTCTCTACTGGGAAGAGACAAAGACCTACAAACTCAGTCAACACCAACGATCACCAGTAAGGAGCCCGCAGGGACCAAGAGGGAGGGAATGCGCCCCCCAAAAAACTGAACACCACAAAAAGAGGTTTACACAGTTTTCTATACTTGTCTTGGGCGCAGAAAGAGCGCGCTATGGTTCTGGTATTTAGTATGGTTACTGGATACCATTTTGTTTTCCAGTGACAGGACCCTGTTTGTGACATCTCCACCTTATTTGTGACCATAGACATTTCCTGGGCCTCTCTGTTAAAGAGTTGGGTATAAACTATGAGCCCTGTTCCCAGAGTTTCTTTTAGACAACAGTGGTTGCAAAAATATCAAACTATGAGCCATACATGTGTGGAAACCTCCATCTGAAGTCCCTGGGTTTTACCTATCATTACGCGACGGTTGGTGAGAGGAGAGATTCGAAGTTGGGGCCTTAGAATATACAATTGTCGGTTCAACTTCCAAAATAGTTCCCCAAAATTAGGTCACTCTTAATTAATCTGTTTAAAGAAGGATACAAAGGAAATCATTATTAGTAGGTCCTATATAATTAATTTAAATATATATTAAATAATTCTCACATTGCGCTTAATCCTAATCAGTGATTATTTTTGACATATATCAAAAACAAGCAGTTAAAAATAAGTGTCCCTAATAATCAGCAATCATCCTGGGCACAATATAATATCAATTATTCTGAAAATGAATCAACATAGATCAATAAAAAAAAAGTCAATAGCGTGGTCCAACAGGATTAATATTGCACTGTTCCCTAGTGCTAATAGAACCGGCACTTACGCTCCCAATATATCACCAGCGCTAAACATCTCTCATCAAGTGGAGGTGCTCTCTGATTGAACCATGGCGTTACTGCGAGATCCTGGACTTGCATAGTGCAAATTGCTAATGTTAGGAGCTTTGCAATTAGAGGATGAATGTCACCAGGGACCAGGAAGATGTCATGAATAAAAGCCACATTGTAGGAAATGGATGTAGCTGCTGATACATTGGAATCAGCTCTATTGGTGCCAGGGCATAGTGCAATAATAATCTCTTGGGACTATGTACTTCAAATACTTGGTGCCTGTGCTATTAACTTTTTTTCTTGATATACATTTTCATAATAATGCACCTATAGAGGTTGGATTTGATATTACAGTGCACCCAGGATGATTGCTTGTTACAAGGGACACTTATTTTTAACAGGTTGCTTTTGAGAGATATATTGTTTAATATGCAACGTGAGATTCCTGTGTATGTTTTGATTAAGTATATATTGCTGTTAAAATGTATTGCCCTATATTTAAGTTCCTAGAGTGCTTTTATGGCACATGCTGAGCAGAATTTCCTTTTTTATCCTTCTTTAAACCGATTTGTTTTTAGGTCTTGTTTAATGTCAGTATAGGGACTTCACACTGGCTCATGTTTTGTGGCCTGCATTTCAACTCAGTCTATTCACCCAGAAGAAATCCCCACTATAATATCCGACACCAGACATCTCTATTTTATATTATTTTGATGATATATATATATGTTTTAATGGTTATACATTGGACTGCGAAATCCATTTGGTTGTTTGCCAATAAGTACTGTACTGCCTCACATCCCTGAAAATGTTATATTATAGTGTACAGGTAATTAACATCAGCTTTTACTAAAAGAAAAACTCACATCAGACAACATCCCAATGACCCATGTTGTATCCTGAAGATGTGACCTGACTTTCACAATAGGAAATGATCAGCATACTGAGACAAGTTTGATGGGAAGGATCCGGTCTCAAAAATGATCAGTCTGCCTGGGGCTTTTCATGCGGATTGGCAATCTTTGGCAGAAAATAGGCATCTTGGGGTATTTTACAAGCAGATTCTCTTTTACTTAATATTCCTCTCTGTAAACCTTCATCTAGGAGATTATTATCTGCTGGTTTCATTGTAACCAGATTGGTATCCATCAAGCTACAGCAAACAGTATTAAATAATCATTTCTTTAGCTTCCACCTGTTTTTCGTATGTGTTGCTGTGTACGCCATGAACGGCCTTTAGATAAAATCCCTTAGGCAAATTCCCAGACTAAGCATTGCCTCTACCCTGTGCCTGAAAGATTACCTTTTCAGTAGGATGACAAATAATCAGTTTAAAACGATTAACACAGAATTCCATAATCTCTACCAAAGGTAAGGGCCTAAAGCCAACTCACATCAATGCTAGAAGATGGCTTAACAAAGGTCACAAGCTTGATTCGAGGACCATTTATGGCATTGACAGTTCAGATATTGAAGTAAATGAATGAAATATAGAAAGAGCATTTTACTAACACAGCCCCCTACTTATATTAGATGAATAATTCAAAACTGCGCTTGACTGAATTAAGAGTGCTGTCAAACGTGCCAGCACTGCATTCACCTTCGCAGCAGGATATGGCACTGAGCCCGTTAAGTCCTTATTAATGCCAATTGGATAAAACCATTTAAGGCCACGGAGCAGATGTCACAGAAATAAAAGAAGTCAGACACTATATAGCTTTTCTCTTACATTTGCTAACCATTTATAAACAGGGGAGGGCTGGGAGGGGGGTTGAGTATGGGCAATTGCCCCCTGGGCTGCTTTCTAAACTGACTCAATGGGCAGGGGCTGCACCTCTAATCACATCTAAATGCTCCAGTGCATAGCACTTTCATTCTATCTATCCAATTATCTTGCCTGTCCATCAATCTGTCAGCATATCTGTTTTTTTGTGTGTATTTGTGTCTTAATCCGATGAGGACAGTTGTGCTGATAAAATTGCACTATGGGCCACTATATAGTTTTTGCTCCTTGGCCCAGCCCGTGTGTGCGTACGTACGTACGTACGTACGTACATACATACATACATACACACATACATACAAACACACGTATATATGTAGGACTTTGTTGTATCAATATATATTTTATTTTTATATATTAAAATCTAGGACACATAAAAGTGTAATCTAAATGCACTGTTTTTGTTTATGAATAAAAATAAGAATAAAATAAGAACCTTTATGAATAAAATAGCAAGCAAAGCAGCAACTGCACAAGTTTTTACCTGCCTTCTTCACACTAACAGATAATAGAGAAATAATCAACACACATGTAACGCTCGGCCTAAAGATAACCAATATGTAAAATTCCAAGATACTCCATTAATCAAATTGTTGTGGTTCTCTCTTCATGTGGAACTAATAATCCCACAGAGCTAGGCCGAGATTGCCCCTATACATACAATGTTAAGCTCCATGGGATTCATTTGATGTTTAGCATACATCCTAGGCTTTTCCTCTTTTGTTGTTTAATACCTCCATTTTGTGGCGTTGTTTATGGAACTGGCAAAGGCTGGATTCGGGAACAAAGCAAAAACTCTACTCATTAAAGAGAGAACTGCAGGGAATCGAGATGGGAAGTCTACACTTCAGGCCAAAGAAGCTGAATTGGAAAAATTCTCCCATTCAACTGCATTAGAGGTTTTTTTCCCCAACTCTGTTACATTGGGCTAAAGTTTAAAATTCCCAGATCAGCTCCATGCAATTCTCTCTTTATTGAGCAGACCCTAAAATAAATGTTAAGTCTTTAGATCTAGAAGAGAACACATCCTTCTGCAGAATGACCACATTATCTGCGTAACGTTCCATATGGAAAGGAGACCATGTTAAACGTGCTGACGAGTTCCTTTTTTAAAACATCAAATCGATTCTATGGAAATGAATATAGATTCCAACCTATTCTTGGTGGGGTTTGTGAAATTCTAGATTTCCTCACTGGACTTACTTTTGAGTTAATTGGCACCTCACTCATAGTCATGTATAGGGCGTCAATGACGATGCGAATGAAGAGAAAATATGTTTTAAATGGGTCTGTGGTGCCTCCTGTTTATTACATTAGCTGGTGCTTAATATGCAAATGAATTGCTTTTTAAAAGGGAAGGCGCGTTCAGTCGAATCATTTAAAATATATGTTTCTTTAATTTATGTGTTTGCATAAAATTCTGCTACCACATTATATAGATCATTTTCTATTCTCTACCTTCACAATATAAGAAATGTTTAGATTTACATACTCTATTTAATGTTGAGCCCACTTGGTGTTGAAGGGAGCACATCCATGAACACAGCATTGCTTGTCCCTCCCCGATTGGTCATAGGAGATCGCAGCTAGGGAAGAGCTGCAAGCCTGATACGTCACAAGGGATGGCCGTAGAGGAGCAGTGTAGTCACATTATGCTGTCAATATTACTGCTTCTGCATGTGTGAGTAGTCACAAAGCCAATCCAGGTTTCCCCTTCCCATTCAGTATGGCTGATATCACTTCCTGTAATCTTTGGACCCACAACTTAAAGGCACTGTCTGATGCCCAAAATGCATCTCCCAAATGTTAATGCATATTAATGTGCTTTCAAAGTATTTCTAAATGCATGTTTTTCATTTTGCATTGCTTAAAATATAAAAACCATACAGTTAGATAAATTTGTGAAATTACATCAGTTTGCAGGAAACCAGGACTGCCCACACTAACTGAGTAAAGGTAATTTTCTCTTTTTGCTGATGGAATCAATGAGAATAATTTCATTCAAATGAATGGAATATCAAAATTAAGTAATCTCAGAATGAAAGCCTTTTACCTATTGGATAATGCTTGATTTTACTTGAAAAATATGTCACAAGTCAAGAACGTTCTTGGAGAATGGAGGAGGTTTATAAATACACATTACTGACAAGTACAGGCGATATCTGTTCACAGGTGGATCTTTAAACAGGGGCAATGCAATAGTTGTGTATTTGATTGCACGCCTAAAACAAGGTATTTGGGCAGCAGATGGGGCGCTGCAAAGTGGAGGCAAGAGAGCCATTTTAACCCAAGGATAGCATCAGTCCTTTATGTGGGTTGAAGAGTGACAACACTTTGATCCCTTTGATCTCAGCTAACACTCCGCTGTTGTTGGAAGAACATTGACGTAAATAGTCTTCATATTCAGGCTTGGCAAAGCGATGCCCGGGGTCAGCTCTGTGGATAAAGAATTTTTTTTTAAAATGGTGAGCATCACAGTGACTTAACACATAGCTAGCAGTGTGTGATTGCATAGCAGCAGGTGATGAAAGTTCTGAAGCCCTGCTGTGTGTACATTACAAGGAGGTGAAAGGTAATGTCTGCATTGCGAGTAGTAGTCCTTCCTGATGACTGTGTATTTATTATTTCAAGGTAAAATGCCATATAACTGTGTTAGCAAATGTTACCCAGCATGCACTGAGAAAACAGGATAAGTGTTCCATTCCAAGTTCCTACATAGGGAAAGACTAAGGTACGTACTTTGTTGACTCTGTAGTACAAACAAAAATACAGAAATAAAGTAAATATTGCTTTAGTTGATAAAGCTGTTTGTATGAAAACTTATTTCATTTTAGTGATTGTACTGGATGGGAAATCTGATAGCAGTAATTGAATTTGGCCTCTGGAATTGGAACGCAGCACACTTTTCACAAGCGGAGAGAGGTTGTTTTGTTTTTTGTTTTTTACTGCATCAGCACAGACTCTGCATTCGGTCAATGCCTCCCATTCTGCAGTAAGACTTAGACGGAAGAGCATAACCCATATGTTGATATGTGACTGCACAGCAAATCCAATGTATGGCCGTGTAAAGGAATATTGCTGAGACATGCTGAATAGCAAATGTAAAATACTCCTACCAACTCTGTCGGTGTCCTTCCTATTTATATGTACCCCGATGGGAGCTGTCCTATATACTATACAGAGGAAGAGAAGGCACTGCCTATCTAAGCAAACCGTTAAGCCAAGGGCTATCCCTTATCCAAAACAGATCTTTAGGAATGTTATCTTAAAATTAAGAATTTGCAAACCTTTGCATCTGCAAACACTGTTTTACATAGTAAGTAGCTAACACTTTAAAGAGGGATTAAATCAAAAACACAGCCTGGGTTCCAAGAAATTTCAATGGTGCTGCTACTTTGTCCTGTTCAAAAGATCCTGCTCTTTAATCTGAAGTCTAACTAAAGACTTCCAAGCTGGGTAGGTGCTCCTTGAAATGGCAGTAATTAGTGAGATTTCTAAAGAAATTGCAGTCTTCTTTACATGGTGCACACTGGGAACCGCATTCAAAAGGCATTTTAATCAGGCAGCAGTGACCTTCTGCCTGACTGAAAATGTAAATTGCGCTTCATCCATCTCCAAGAATAAAATCCTTGAATTCCGTTCTCACCTTCATTCAGCGCTGTGTCCAGGAACAGTCTGAACCTTCGGCTCCGGAGACCAAACACTTTAGCTACTTCATGAAGAAGTCCTATGTATGTCAGACCGTTCTGTCCAACAGGATTTTCTAGCAGGAGTGTTCCTAAACATTAATCATGTAAAGAGAAACGTTATAGATCCACAAATCGCACATCTTGCTGGTGCAGACACGGTTGCCACTAAGCACCTTCTCACTGGTTTCGGTTACCTTGCACCTCTGTATCCACAAGTCTCAGATTCACATACTGGCAGACAGTTGTGTTTCCTCCACTAGATGCAGGTGGAGGAGACCCCGATGTCACATGCAGGGTCTTCCCTTTCAAGCTCTGCAGGTTGCAATCAGTAAGAAGCTCTGAAATAGGAGGTAAAAGCACTTTAGCACTTATTGTGTAATACACGTTTTAATCATGATGTGAAAACAAGACAAAAAAAATAAAATACATAAAAAAAAACATAAAAATTTTGAATATGTAATAATATTTTATAACTGTTCATGTCAGCCTACCTGTGCTTCCATTGTAGACTGCCAACCGGGTACTTTGGAGATGAAATATGCTACATACAGCATTTTTCAGCTCTGATAGATTAGCTATAGCATCCCCTTTTGGGTTCTCCAATAAAAGAAAGCCATCTAAAAGAAAGTAGAAAAAAAAGATTATTAACAGTAATAAAATAAGCACACAGAGCAATATAATGCTACCATTACCAGAAGGCAAGTTTTAGCCAGTAGTTATTGAATAGAAGTCATTCAAATCTATCTACATTTTTTTTAAATGAAAAAGGAAAATGCTAATACTGTGTTAATACCTAGATAAAACATGATAAATACAATCTGAAATCCAATTAAACCAAGGTCTCGGAAATAAAGTAGCGGTTCTTACTTTGTTCTGTACCATTAACCGCTATATGTAGGTTGACATAGGCACAGGCTGGTCCAGGAGCTAAATCTACCGCCAGAGATGAACCCTTGACTAGAGTGATTTCCAGATCTGAACCTTTCAGCTGAACAAGAGAGAATAGTTACAATTAGGAATTGTCAATGTAAGCGCTAGTTAAAGGTAGGTGAGACCATAGACCGACTAATCAAAAGGAACACTACAGTTCTTGTTGCAGTGTTGGATTATATGTGATGACCACCATCTTAATAGATTACAGACAATAGTTTTTATTTTTCTGAAAATTCAAAACAGTATTATAGTTCACAAACCTGTGGTCTACACAAATTGCAAGCATATAATATCAGTGGGATCCTCTCCTCAGCGTAGTGCATTTTACTCCAGCCACATAGTCGTTGGGCCATGCATTTGAGGATGGCATAGAACGTCCAACACTGGGAAAAGGCTAATCTGTTTTGATTTTTGATGGGGTTAGCAGTGCATTCAATGTTTTACCTTTCCTTATCCTGCCTCCTCCATTCACACTGACGTGGACATCCCCTAGTTCTTCTTCATAGTCCGGAGTCTTTCAATGTGCATAGGTACAACATCCAGACATGCATTGGACATCCCTGTGCTTCTCTATAGAGTCACGGGAGCGCACAGAACATACGTGTGCCAAGCATGGTTTACCGTCACTCTCACACATGCAAAAAGTTAACCCACTGATAATAATGGAAGCCAGTGCCAAGAACACAATCTCTGGACAGAATTTTAAAATACATGCGTGTACGGCGGAGTTAAAGGTTTTCAAGTCTATTTTGGAATGAAAAAACAAAAAAAAGTCTTAAAAGCTAAGCAACCTTCCTCATTTGTTGCTAAACTGTGGAGTAGAGAGGTCCTTTAGCCATACAGGTCATATAGACAAATACGGACATATACAGTCACACGTGTGCAAACTACAGTCTCCATCATCAGACTATGGGTGGGCACTCTATGTACGACAGTCTTATTGGTGTCTAACCTGCAGGGTCACCCTGCCCCTTCTTACCTGTGTCTTTTCTTTTATAATGATGCTGGCTGAAGGTGGCACAGGGTAAAGTTTAAGTGGAGACTTGACTGTGGCAAGGATGAAATCTGTGTGCCTCTCAATGACAGACTGTAAGTATTCTCCTTCAGGCTGGGACTGGTAGTAAACGGTGATCTCATCGGTGGGAACCAGATTTCCCTACCAGAAAAAAAAAAAGAAGAAAAAGCTCAAACGAATTGCTTTTGTCATAATCGTGTAATACTTCTACAGTAACAAGAATTTCAGAGCAAGAAACTGATTACACTGCAAGTTCCTTGTGAAAACATATTCAAAAGACACTGGGAAATACTGTCACCGTCAGATAGCAATTATTATCACATAGAAACCCAGTGATATGACTTGGCACTGACAATACATAAAGCACTATAAGCAGAAAGTGTCAGTTTAAATATACACAGTCCTCATAATGGAATTCATATAGTTTAATTCCCTCTGTTCCTTAAACACAATTCTATAAATGTTTAATAATGACAATTTCCCATCCCAGAATGCAGAATTATATATGGTTGTGCATAGAGTATCAGTGTAACCATTCTCTTTTAAACCTTTTAATAATCAAGTCTATTCATTAAGCTTTGAACTATAATAATTGATAAGAGAATGTGACAATAAGGAAACCCTTGAGCAGCCTCTCCCCTAGGTGTATCGTCCTGAAGGGGAACGTTGCTGAGACCGGGGTCATGTCAATGACTAAATCTCCCCTAGGATGCTGGTCTCAGTAGAGGGACTTTGCAAAGTGAGGTTGAATGGGCGGTTCCATTGTACATTCACCACTGTTCCCTGCTTAGATAAGTAGGCCCCAGTAAACCACATATGTCACAAACCTATATCACAATATACTTTCTTTCCTAATTTTGGTAACACGATATATAGATCATTTTAAAATCTTTTTTTATTCTCTACTTTCACAGAAAAAAAAAAACAATGTTTAGGTGATACCGTCCCTTTAATGGATCATTAGGATTATGCACAATCAGTGCAATGAATGATTAAAAAATAAGAAGTATACTCATTACAGTGAGATTGTGGAAAATCAGTCTTTGCTAAAATAAATCTCTATTCGCTGAAAGGAAGAACGCTGCTATGTGTCTCGGGGGAGAGGGTTAGACACTGGATGGTAATGGGTAATAATAGTTCAAATATTTTATAGCAGCTTGAAGTGGCCCTCCTTTTAAGGTTCATTTTAAATCATGAAAATGCTATTAGAAAATACAGAGCAATTATCTGATAGCATAAACTACAATAGATGCAATTATCTGAAAACCAAATTACATTTGTTATGAGTAATTCGATGTCAAGTTCTTTTCAGGACACAATTGAAGAGTTTATGAAGCCAATGTAGCTCTGGTGGTGTGATACAGGAGAAAAGCCCCGGTAATCTGGTAAAAAAAAGTATAATAGTAGCAAGCCTTCACAAAATAACAGTCCGCAAACATTGGATCTTCTTGTCCAATACAGTTTTATTTATTGGCCAGCACCTAACAAAGGAGAGCCAGACACAAATGGGACACGTTTCGCACGTGTACCAATGCTTATTGGTAATCTGATCGGATTGTAATTTTGTGAATATGGATTCGGCTGCACTCAAAACGTAGGGAGCAAAGTGTAGTAGCGGCTCAACTATGGAAAGGAAAAACAAAAAAAGACACATAGTATTCAGTGCACAACATGTGACCCAGTTCATGTCACTACCGTTTCTCACATACAGTGCGATAAATATTTTGAATGCCTTTTTTTTTTTTTAAAGCCGCGCAACCATTTTTTCACTGTGATCATTTAGCCGCAGAGCTTGGAGTAGAATGTAAGTGCAGTTTATCTGGGAAAATAGTCAGATGTAAATAATAAAAATATGATGGCTAAATCCAGGTATACACTGGACAGAGTGAAAGTCCTTTCTGCACAAACAGGTCTCATTTATAAAGCCTCATTCAATTTTGAAGGATAACAGTCAACAAAAAGTTACATTTAACTAAAATATTGCATCAGATGTAGGCATTTTAAATAGAAATGCTTTAATGAGAATAAAGTACCTTCGTGTGCTCTCTGTTTGTGCAGCTCTACCAGGGGTCAGACATGTTAAAGGAAGATCTAAGATTCGAATAATCTGACCCAAGATGTCAGCCCTGTGACGGAGCTGTTACAAGCAAAAAGGGCTCAATAAGGTACTTTCTATTTCTATTTAAAATGCATACATTTGATGCTACGTTTCAATTACACATAACTTTTGTCTGACAGTTTTCCTTTAAATAGTTTAAAACAGCAATAATTGATCATTTCCTTTGCCATCCGTTTGACAGGAGAAAATGACTAACCTTTTTTCTTAGTTTCTGGATGCGGTTAATCACTTCCCTGGCAACACCTTCGTCCACCATTGACTGGTCTGGTGTGACATCCAACAGAACCAAAACCTGCAATGAGAAGACAAGTTTGTGGAGCACTGACCAATAGGAGAAAGCAATACAGAAAAGAGTTAGTAATATCATAAAGGGTTGTTTTATTTACTATTCTAAACAGGAATATCACATTAAGAATCAAATCAATGTTGATGAGTGTGGTATAAATAATCATAAGTCCAAATTTCTATAGAAATGGGATTGAAATGACTCCACTTCCTCAACCCCACACAAATGTTGACAAGCTCCGAGTAGAAAAATCTATCCATCATTACCTGATCATCAGAATGCGCTTCAAACTGAGCATCCCCACCAGCCACCTGATCAAACGTGTACAATAACCGGATGTCGTCTTCATGCAGCTCTTGTCCTTCCACCACGATGGAGCCTGTAAGATGGATTTATGTTATTGAAAAAAATCTTCAAGTAGGGACAGTTCCATCATACAGATTATTCTAAAAGTAGACTCCAATTGTGGTAACAAAACAGCCATGGGATCCACCTACCTGTCTTCTGGAACTCTTCCAGTTGATCACTCTTCAGTCCTTTGATGGCAGCCATTACGGATTTAAAAGCTCCCTTAAGTCGTTTCCCAAGTACCATGTGATCTGGCTCGGCTCTTAAACGGATTCCATATTTGTCTTTGTTGGTGGAAACAGTCACCACCCTTACATTTAACTCCTGCATGGGGGGGGGGGGGGGGGGGGAACAACAGTTATCACATTATTGCAATTGAAAGAAAAATGGCGGCTTCTTCCTCGATTAATCATCAGAAGTGAGGTCATGAAAAATGCCTGAAATTGCAAATAATGAGCTACAGGATACAGTTACCATGTAAGAAATTACACTGGTCCAGGTTCTTGGTTATGTAATAGGCTCACATTTACATCTACAGATGGGAGGACTACCCCTTGAGTTTGTTATAAATATTTATCCTACAGCCAGCATAAGCATAACTACAAGCGAGGCAGTGTGTGCTAAAGCTGTATAATACATCCTAATATATGGCAACACGCATGAAATCCAAGATCTCAATAGCTTGTTTCTCTACAGTACTCCTTTCTTGCATGCCAACTACTGGCAGTGCATCCCTGGATATGGTGGAGTTAATGCACAAAAGCTAGAGTGCCAGAGGTCAGTCATCTTTCTCTTTCACTCTCTAGCTGTTGTGAATTACATTTCCATTGAAACATAAGCCACAACAGTAGGTGTATAAAAAGGTAAGTGGCCACTAGTCATCCACTTGTTGCTCGAGTGGAGGCCTGAGAGATGATGTCTGTACCATGGTCCTGCATTGTCTTGTTCTGCCACAGACAAGCAGGGAGGAAACTACATGATACACACAAGCTAGAAACACATGGAGTAGCTAGATATTCATGTTTAAGGACTCCTCACATGTCCATTTGGACAGATTCATATCTCAGAAAGTAAATTATTCCCAGCAATGGAAAGAATAAGAACAACTAAAGTCAAAACATTCAATATTACATTCAACACCTCTCTGGCTTTTCAGAACAGTTTTATCCCAGATACACATGGTAGATTATAAAAACAAAGGGTGGAACAGGAATAATAGATATACCCGACCCCAAATGAATAATAATCGCCGCAATTTCTGAGAGCAAATCTATGTGTGTTTTATGTTGAGCACAAAGCCATAAATAAGCAAGTGAAAAGAAAAATTGGTAGAAATAAACTCTAACAGTTAGTGATGGACAGGAAAAAAATATGTAAAAGATAGGGTAAAAAAAATAAAAAATAATTAAACAAACAAAAATGGTGGAGAAAATGTTTTTGTTTTTCTACTCTTTTAGAGTGTTTTATGGCTAGGATCATACCAAAAGTGATTATTGAGATAGTAATATTTTAATGTAGAGTGTGAAGTTTTGGAAACTTATGTTAGACCATCATAGCACTTTTTTTTTTGCTTGATCTATTTGTCAGCCTGATTTAGGTAAACCATTGTAACTCAGTAGGGTGTCAAATTAGTTGTCTGCTAAGTTGCTTTATAGTGATGTTAATCAGTTTTTATGTAAATATTTTTCATTTTTCTTTATTTATGTAATAACAGATCTTTAACTTGATTTTAATTGTATTTTTGCATTTCCTTTAGCAAATTATATACATTAGAACAAATAAAGAGCGCTGTCCATTTAAGTATGAAGAAAAATAAATCCAGACTGAGGACAGCTACATAATATATAATAACATATACTATTGATGTAAGGGAGCTACTAAAAACTAAAATGTCATCACTAATTAATAAATTGAAATAAAGCAGCATAAAAACAGTAAAAAAAAAAAAAAAACAATTTGCATTGGGGGATTTAAAGGCGTAGTCTACCATATATCCAAGACAAGCTCTATCACGGTAGTGGATGTTAAAACCACTCTGCTCACCTCTAAAATATACTTATCCAAGGATTTGATGTCCGCAAGGGCGTCCGGGTCTTGGTGGATGACAATGACTTCTTTCAGGGGATACTACAAGGTAAGAAAAGTGTTATGATAGATGTACTTTGTGTCAGCAAACAGCGACCAACAGAAATAGATGGCAATGAAAAATTACCTTAACAGGGAGGGTCTTCCTGTCCCGAATCACTCGGCCAAGTTCAATGACAGACTGCATGCGGGAAACGGCACTTTCAATCTTTTTGTCAATCAAATTCTCTCTGGGTAAAATAATACCAACATTAAAGTATACAACTCTGTATCCAACATCGGATAAAGACACTAGGAAGTGTTCACAGAAACTAAACCATGTGAATATTGTCATATCAAACTTCATGTCCAAGGGCCCACAAAGCATCAGGTCACAAAAAAACAACATAAAATATAGAGTTCATCATTTAATTACCTGACTCCAGGAAGCATGAGGTAGTGGATACTCTGTGTGTCTTTATCCTGCATGGATGTTGGATCAATCAGCAGGCGTAGCTTTTGGTACATCATTTCTGTGATGAACGGGGTGAATGGGGCCTGTTTGAGGTAAAGTCATGGATTGAAGTGTGTAGCTTTGGAGATCATTCACTGAACTTCAAGGTCGAAAATAGTTCTACACAGGTTTGCCCCAACCCGCCCCTGTGTTGTATGCCCCATTTTGAGTTTGCAAAAAGGTATGCACTTACCATTTTTGAAAAAGTCAAGAATTACAAGTTTTGGTCAAATTTAACATATTCTTCAGAGAGAGAGGGAAAAAAAGCTACTGTCATTTTTCTCCTTAGGAATTAATGGGATTCTCCAACCTTAGGCGAGTTGAAAGCAATGATTTTAGCCGCTATGTCACATTCGACCTCCCAGCTAGACCTACTGAAAATTTTAGTGTATCTCAAATTTTTATGCACTCAATGGGGAAATGTAAGGTCGAATTTGACTTTGCCAAGGTGTGTCGAGTTCAATTAGTCATTTTCTTTAGTGTATAGCTCAAGGGTATCGAATTTTGATATCAAATTTGATTTTGTTCAAGTCGAATTCAATTTCCTCTCGCCAAGTGTAGATTTTAGTGGATATCCCCCCCTTTGTGTGTGAAAACAGACAAAACTTTATTCCTCACCATTAATCTGCACATGGAGAACAGAACACTGAACAAGGTCTCCAACGCCATCACACAGTCTTCTGTGCCGCTTTCCCCCTGAGAAACAAAATTCCAAACAAGAGAGTTACAACTTGCTGCACAAATTCACATAAAGTTAGATTACAGGAAGTGCTAAATTATAGACAACTGTACATTATGAATGCACTATTCAGGCCTGAATGATGGACAGCTTACCTTTAGCCTTCTGCGGTTCATTCGAACATACCAGTTTGTGAGCATGTCAACAAACTTTACAAGCCGAGGGACCACAGTGTACAACCTGTAGGCTACAAGTGAGAGTCGAAATCAGATCTACTGAGTCTTCTGCTTACTACTGAGACTTCCTCTCTAGGTTATTAAGGATGGGATTGCCACCAAGTTGATATTTTACCAGGAGGTTAAACAAAATAACAACCAATAACAACGCTATGGGTGCAAAAGCAAAAAAAAAAAAAATGTTATTTCTATCCAAAAAGGTGGCAACCATAATTATGAAGCTAGTAGATTTGTGAAACCACCTCAAACACTGTGTACCTGTCATTTCGGCCTTGAAGAACTGGATGAGAGACTGAGTGAAAGAAAGAATCCACTTGTCCATGATGTTGCTGCTCGGCCTTGCAGTGTTCTCATTATACACGAACTGGATGTTATCTTCCTGGGGAACAAAAGAAACAAGATTGGATTCATTTAGGGACTAAAGTCTGACTTTCCAGATTAAACCGAGTAATTAAGGTAAATGTAGGCTGTAGAAGGAAAGAAAGAGGAAAAAATAGTCATCTATAAACGTGCGTATGCGAGTATCCACTCGGTTGAGAACAGAGAGTGTTAAAATACCCTGCCATATGGGATAGTACTCAAGTGGGAGTAGCTCACAAGTAAGTTTTATTAGCTCAGTTGTGTCCATTCACCTTTAAGGGGTCCAAAAGATACTGCAGCCAATTCAAGCCAAACAAAGTGCATGAATAAATAAATAAAGCACATTTTCTTTTTCTCCAGCAGCAATAACTGCAGGGTAGGTAACCTGAAAAGTATGGTGTTTGGTTGGTGTGAGTCTGATATAACACAGGGGGATAGGGGATCCTAGAACTGCCTCAAATTTGGGTTTTATTGTTCCAAGCAGGTCGACTACCCACTCAACGCTGGCCCCAACTCCTTAGGCTGAAGTACATTTATAACGATTGAGGGGTTGGGGCAAATGGTAGCTTGCTCCTAGTGCAGTTGGCTAAGCCTATGAGGAGAAATGAAAAATTAACATATTTTTCCGGCAGTTAGTATTATTTATGTGTAACAACGAAACTGAACTATCTGCCCTGGGGTGGTTGTACACAAAATATTATTACAGCATGTACCTTCTATTAGTAAATTCAAAATCACATTAAATGTAAATGTATATGTGGATCTATCCAAGTGGAAGAGAGGGGGGGGGGGGGATACACTTTAGGATTGATCTATAACCAAGATCACTTCAGAGTTGGTTTGTACCTTGTGTAGTCTGTAAATATTCTGTATCAGGAAGCGGTAAGCATTGTACCACGGCAGGAACACGTCTTTCAACACATCCCGGACCCCCTCCTCTTTAAACCTCAGATTCTCAGCTCTTACCACAGGGGAATTTATAAGGTACAGTCTGGAAGGAGAGAGATTACATTAGCACTATGACAACTAGAAGATGCAGCATTAGTTGTTAGTATAAAAGCTATATTAACCCACTCTCTTGGTTTTTTGATACCCACTATGGTATACAACACATTGCCTATACAGTGAATGTACACAATAAGAAAATCCAGATAAAGTACTTTCTATTAGGAGCTCTATTTATGTGTTCATTGCATATCAAGCCACAACGTGATCATTTTTATTCTCTAAATTCACAGTACAAGGGTGTCTAGGTGATGCCATCCTTTTAAACTTTTTGAACTTGAGGGACTTAACAATGAGACAATATATTCCATTGCTTTAATTTTAAAGTTAACAATGGTAATACAAAGAGAAAGGGGCTGAAGGGAAAGGGGCTGATGGGAAAGGGTCACTTTTCTAGATTCCTTTTCAACAATGAACACAAATTGGATTTTTTTTCCCTTTATAAGCGTTACCTGTCTAATAACTATGTATACTTTCCTTTACTATAAAAGTCTCCTTTTTGAGGTTTTTTTTTTTTTAAAGGTACTGACAGAATATGCCAGGAACACTTCATCTGGCAGCGAGTGCCATATCTGTATAAAATTCCTTTCCTTATCCAATTCTTTAATCTTGAATCATGACCCCGAGCAATCAAGCTCTAGGTATGGAAAGGTCTTGGAAAGGTCTAGGGAGTTCTTTGTAATATCCTACTGGTGTTCAGTAAATAGAATTCCTTGTAGGCAACTAGTTTCCAGAGCACAGAAACTCTGATGGATCGGCTGACTGCTTTACAAGGAGTTACTCATACTTCTGGAACTGAAGAGGATATATTTTAGCATTCTATATACACAACATTACTTGGAAGATGCTACCTAAAAATAAACCACAGCAACATCACAAGTACAAAGTAGACTGCAATTTAAAACCAAATGATTTATTAAGAATCCCCAGTTGTCATGGTGACATCAGCCATGTCTGGGTTTCCCCCTCATTGGGAAGCCAAGTCTGACATCAGGCAGTATACAGATTGCCCTTTAATGGCGAGGAAAGCCCTGATGCTTGCCTGGAAAGTGTGCTTTGCCAATCCCCTGTGTAAACAGGTTTTGACTCTACAAGGTTAGGAAGCCTGGTCTTGACAGTGTCTGGCAGACAAGGTAAAGGATAGCAGGAGTATTGACAGAACACACTAGGCAGCTTGGCCCAAGAAAATTAAACAAGCAACTAGGAACAACCATCAAGTGACCCTTCAGAGGGCATGTAAACCAAAAAATAATATAATTCACAGAAAAGTATAAAGATTTCAAATCAGAAACAGTTTCCACTGGCTTGTGATTAAATATAGGAATACAGACTACGTATTTGTTTTTTACGGTCAACTCCAAGCAAAAGTGTCTTTGCTTGGTTTGGTGCAGTATGCTGCATTAAATATGATCAATTATGCAGTGCAATAGGCATGCCCCACCCACTGGAATGTTTCCACAGATTCTTAGTGTACAGCTGTACACTCAGAGCAGCGCATGCCCAGCAATTCACCTACTAATGACTGTGGGAAGCATGGAACAAGCATGACTGTGAGGTCACATCGTGTGGGATGGCTTTATTGCACCAATACGTTAAGTGGCGCTCCCTACTTAGTAATTTTACTTTTACAGAAGAATGGTAAGGTACTTTAAGCCACAGACACAAATGCTGCTCAACCCCTTGTTGGCATTTATTACAGATATATACTCTCAATCAGTGAATCACAAAAAAAACATTGGTTCCCACCTGAGTGCATCAGCACCATAACTATTGATCACATTCATGGGGTCCGGATAATTCTTTTTGCTTTTGCTCATTTTCTGGCCATCACTGGTTTCAAAGAGAAAACATTAGAGAGAGAAAAAACAATGTAACATTTCAGTTTCACCAGGAAGCACTAACATATTACATTTATATAAACAAAAACAATATCTGAATATAAATAGTATATTGTAGGAAGAAATCTTTGGTGTTTACTATGAACTTGCAAGTTTCTTACAAGTGAAGGTTTAATCACACTCCATTTCACTGTAATACTTGCGAAGTGGAAAAAAAACAAACCTGTCAATAACGACATCGGGGAAAATAATATAAATGTGTAAAATGAAGCCTACCAAACAGGTGTGAGCAGCTGAAAATACAGCTTACATAAAAAAAAAAAACTGTCTGCGCTTCTCACACTAATAACAGTTGGCAGCAAATATACAAACATAATATAAATGAGTAGCTTGTTATATGAACTGGCGAATGCATAATAAATGACATCAGCATTAAAGGGGCTCTCTCCTAAACATCAGTTAATCGTTCATCGTTTTTTGTTCACATTCTTTACATTGTGATATCAGGACTGCAAACAAAAGCATAATGTGTTCTAAAAGTTTGTGGCATCTCCTGTGTATGACATCACATTGTGGCTTAATATGCAAATTTTCCTATTGGAAGCAGCTCATTTGCATATTAAGCCACAATGTGATGTCATAAACATGATACACCACAGACATTTTAAACACATTTCTCTACACTGACAAAGTCACTTTGATCAGTGTGACTGCCCTAACCCCACCCCTGCTTCACTGCAGCCAAAAGGAAAAGTACTGCTTTGACAGCCAAATGTAATTGATGATGTCACCACCAACATAATGAACTCATCCTTTTAAATTTTGATGTGTAAGTACATTGCCAAAGCATGGGATTACGGTGCTTGAGCCAGTAGGACAATCAGTACATCACATACAAATACATGTTTGCTTTAGGTTTTGAAATAAATGCCCGGTAACAATATTTAAATTAATAATATTTAATATATTTATATATATTGCTGCAGTTTATCCTTTTTTTACATATTGAAGACAGTTGCAGCTGGGTATGTTTATGTTCCAGAACTAGAACAGACCTACTAAATAAACAGAGAGACTAGAGTTACCAGTTACCTAGAACACGCGTGATCTCCTGTTATTATAACGATCGCAAAGCCTTCAGAACAGAATAATGGACTTACCTGGCCAAGACTAGACCATTCACAATGACATTCTTGAAAGGTGGCTGGCCAAACAGAGCTGTGGAGAGCACTAGGAGTGTGTAAAACCTAGGATAAGTGAAGGGAAAAGTGTAAAATATACATATATAGAAATATAAATAAAATATAAAAAGTCTGGCATGTAAGCATGCTTAGAGAGTTACAGTCGCATGTTTTGAATGCAAGTTCCATATTGATTGAATGCTGATACTTACCAGCCTCTGGTCTGGTCAATACCCTCTGCAATAAAATCAGCAGGGAAACAGTCTTCAAACTCCCTTCTGTTCTCAAACGGGTAATGAACTTGGGCATAGGGCATGCTGCCACTCTCAAACCAGCAGTCAAAGACTTCATTCACTCGCCGCAATGGGCTTTTCCCACAACGTGAGGGGATAGTGAGGTGGTCCACACTGCCATAACATGAGGAGGAAACCAGTCAGTCATAGCAACAGGGAAAACTTTATTTGGACAATTGACATCTTCCACCACAAGTATTTAGCACGATCACAAGGGGTTTATCCAGTTAACTGCTAACAGAACTCAAATCAAACCAGCAGGGTTTGTAACGGTGTCACTTGATTCATTGTTTAGCGAATAGACGTCTAAATTGTACTCTATGCTGTGTGGAGTCTTTACTGGCTAAAAAGACCTTAAGTTCTACCATATTACCTCACAAAATTAATAATTTCTATCTTTAATACAGTATACAATCCTGCACATTAAAAAACTGGTCATAACCGATATAAACTACTATATGACTGTAGAACAAGACTCACCTCTCCCGATGCAAGTCTGTTACTTTTACCCCAGACAGCTCCTCCAACTCCGCCAGGGACCCCACACATACTACCTGCACAAAAAGAAGTGCATTAAAAAGAAAGGGAGTTAGTGCTTTCTTTGCACCTTATGCTAAGCCCAAGTGGATAACCTGTGTCATAGCAGGAAAAATCAATCCTCTAAATGTAAATGAGGAGAAAAGGTCAGATAAAAGTACAACTAGACAACCTGAAAAGGCAAATTTTGTTAAACTTTGGTATCTCTCCATAAGCCCAATTTATGTGTAAATGCTACATTATTCATCCCATAGCTTTTGGTTATTTGATTATCAACACGAGTGGTGTAACCCGAATGGTAGTACAATTGTGGGCTTGTTTTTATTTTCATTTAAATATGGAATACTTTTTATTTTGCAGACTGGTATGCATCACACTACTCCAGTTTTGGGAAATAATCTCATGGTTGCACCTGTTTCCATTTGCTTGTGTGCTCCCGTCCTCTGTTAATGGTACATCTAAATAATTTATACTTCTAAAGGACAACAGTCAGCAAAAAATAAGTTCTGTTTAATTGAAGGATTGCATTAAGTGTCGGCATTATAGATAAAAATGCTTTAAAGGGGCTGTATCACCTAAACATTGTTTTTACTGTGACTGTGGAGCATAAAAAATGATTGAAAATGATCTTTACATTGTACTGGCAAAATTGCAAGCAAACGCCTAAACTAAGAGGAAAATGTGTTTTAAATGCGTCTGTGGAGTCTCCTGCTTATGACATCACCTCTCACATGGTATGCAAATGAACTGCTTTTCAATGGGAAATGAGTAATTTGCATACCGTACCACGTGCAACAAATGTTTCTCTTAATTTAGGCATTTGCTTGCAATTTGCCTATTACAGTGTATTGATCATTTTCAATGGTATAATATTCTCTACATTCACAGTAAAAACAATGTTACAGTGATACTGCGCCTTTAATGAAAGAATATAAATAAGGCACCTTATTGAGCCCTCTCGGCATGTATAACTCTTTCAAAGGTCGGACATGTTGTTTAGAATCTTGGGTCAGGTGATGGAAAATCTGATCCAAGATGTCTGTCTCCTGATAGTTCTATACAAGCTTTATTTATATGTTTTTATTAAAGAATTTCTAAATAAAATGCCGACACTTGATGCAATCTTTCAATTAAACATAAATTTTTACCAACAGTTGTCCTTTAAAAAGTATTCTTGCCCTTTCCAATGTGTAAACCAGAATTGTACTAGCACTATAATAATATTGTATCAAAATCTCTAAAAACTCTGTTGCATACAAACCTCTTCAAAGTCCTCGCTGACCCACAGTGGGATGGGTGTCCCCCAGTAACGGTTCCTAGATATAGCCCAGTCTCGAGCATCCTTCAGCCAGTTACCAAAACGCTTTTCTCTAACAAATTCAGGAACCCTAGAGAAAATATAAAGGAATAAATGTACAACCGTATATTCATTTTACATATAGTACTACGCCCTAAACTCTTTAAAGAATATCATCAGTCTAGAAAAAAAAAAGAAATGGGACAAATAAATGCATACTGAAGCTGGCAGTTTGCACAGTTTGGCAGAGTGCACTAGGAAGTGGTGTGAATAGAAACCACCATGTCACAGTGGTAAAATTGCCACGTGGCCCTCTGACCACATAATACCATTGCGACCACTGTACTTACAAGTGATGAGTGGACAAATCTAGAACATAGACAATAAGGATGTAATCCAATGGTGTATCATGTGGTCATGTGCTTTGCAATCGGGCTAATAGCCAAATTCGTCCCAGATCAGGGTTTTATGAACAGATCTGTCTCTATTATTATCCGACGCTCAAAGAAAGAACCGGTTACATTTAGGGTTTTTTTTCCTTGGGAACAAGTCGATATGGGGTTGAATACAAATAGGCATTTGTATTTATTATTTTTTTATATATTATTTTTTAGTTGTTGTAAAACTTACCCTGAACACAACTTTTGCAGGCTTTTACCATCTACAGCTCAAGCAACAACAACAAAAAAGCCACAGCATCACATAAGAACCTAATGACTCCCACAGAGATGAAAGGGGAGGCCTACAGTATACAGAGCTGCTCCCACATTATTTGCGGCTTAGGATAGTAAACAGGTGTACTTCTAATAATGCTACTTTAAAGATATCTAGAAAAATATCATAGCCAAACAGTGCCAGGTTTCCAGATTTAAAAATAAATAAAACCAATAACGTTACAAATTCTATATCCCAATTTATGCTTTGAAACGCGCTGGGGAAAAATACATAATGTATTAAACTGATTCAACAATCCCCCAATTTATTATTGAAACATATGGGACTAAGTAAATGCTTTCCATATTTAGTGGGAAAATAGTCAATGATTTATTTGGAATATTTTATACTTTGAAACATACGGGGCAATAATTGCCACATAATTCCTCTACGGTTGCCTGAATCCATATGGTGCTAATCTATTTAAATATTCATTTATCCCAAATGAACGCTCACTTTGTTTCTCTGGAGCAGTGTTTTTCAACTTGGATAACAATGCTCTGGATGCGATTTCTTTTTCAAAACATCTGTGGGAACTGACGGTGCAACGATTAATTAATTAATGTTGAACATTCAACTAAAATGATTAGGCCAAATTATATTTTATTATCTTTCACAGAGGCCAAGGTGGGCCAGATTACATCCCATTTTTATTTGCAGTGAATGCATCTTTTTTTCGGGGACAAGTATACATTTTCATACATGCATAATATATACAGAGCTTGACACACATGGGCGCACACACCCATCCCGTATACACACACAAATCCCTCCCATGTACACACACACACACACACACACACACACACACACACACACAACCCTCCCATATATACACACACATACACACACACAACCCTCCCATATACACACACCTCCCATATATAAACACACACACACACACACAACCCTCCCATATACACACACCTCCCATATATAAACACACACACACACAAACAGTTTTGGGGGGTTTTCCCCTTAATGTGTCCCCCCTCCCTGCTGCTTTACATTCATGCTGCAGCTGATCTTTCATTCGTCTTCCTGGCGAGTGCTGGGATGTCACGTGACATCCGGCACTCAGACACGTGTTGCGCTAGGGGTGGAGATTGCAGTCTGTGCAAGCCACACAGAATTTCCCCCCTTGCGCTGCAATAAAATACTGGGTGGCAGCGGCAAGAGGGCGGAATGTGTCAGCATCCGGGTGCCAGGTCTAATTTCCTGGCCATGGTTTTGTCAAGCCCTGATTTTTTTTTTTATATACACACACACACACACACACACATATATATAATAATCACAAATAGTTATATAATAGGCTATTCAAGAAGAATACCGTTATTACCTTCAATTGAGAAGTGCAGAGGCTAACTCTTTAAGTATCACTTAATATGGCAGTCATTGAAGGTGGGATTTTTGCATTACTTCTTACGCAGCAGTTGGATTCCCATTTTTATATTTTACATTTAGCCACAATCAATCACTGCAGTCCTCAGAACATATATTTTCTTTAGTTAGTGACTCTAAATAGGGAAACCCACAATGGCAAGGCCATTAGCAGGGACATCAAGGCCTTGCAGCGATAGAACCACTGCACACCATACTGGGGTGATCATTCAATGCTCACTTAGCCATATAACACTGTTTTAGCTTTCACTTGTCTCAGGATCTCAAACATGTGTATATTTAGGTCAGGATCCCAAACAGTATAGTCTGCCAGCTTTCACAAGTTTTAATTTCCACTTCGAATGTCAAGATTGTTGAACTAGTTACAAAACTAATTAGGAAACCAATTACGCTGCGGTATCGTTTGCCTGGCAAAGAAGCCTAATTTCCACAGGGCCGGAAGAGAACGTCCCCCTAGCAAGGGAAATAAATGGGTTATTAATACACCTGAAAGAAAGCAGAGCAGGTCATCGTCCTCCCTGCAGCTCTATTAATACAATGCGTCTAATTCCGGCAACTTATTCTGGGATGACAGGCAGTGGCCTCTTTTTTGGGTGCCACCGTGTGTAGCCCTGGGGAAAACTACACATGAAACCCTAATTAGATTCATTAATTCAACTCCCTCACTGGCTCCGAGGCACATGGAGGACACAATGTCCAAAGGCAGGTGATCCATAGTAGGGTAGAACCACAAGGCAAGGTGATTTTTGTTACAATAGCCGTTATTCACATGGGTCTATTCACTAAAATTTGATAATAGCCCGAGGAGGTCGACTTTCAATTTGAGTCAAAGACTTGAAACCGCGTTCATGTTGGAATAAATCCCACTGTAGCTGTGCTGAGACTCAAGTTAAATTCGGCATGCAAGTCTCAAAAATAGCTTAGATCATTTTGCCTCCCATTACTTTCAATGGGGAAGAATCGAACCTGGGGTTTGTTTTAGGGTGCTAAATGTACCTTAGTCTCAAAAAGAAATTCAGTGGTTTATGTGGTGGGGCTGTGATGGACTTAGGGAAATCTGGAAGGATATATTTGCTATCATTTCGGCCCTTACTGACACTATCATACCACCCTCCCCTGCAAGAGCTCTATTGCATATGGATCTGTCCATGCTCCAGAAAGAAGCTAAATATATAGCTCTTCAATGTCTCCTGGCCACAAAAATGGTTGTGGTGAGGAGATGGCTGAAACAAGAGACAATTAACATCAATGTAGTAATCAACCAAGTTAAACATCAAAGTCAGATGGAGAAGGGTTATTATTTTGCTCATAATAATAGGGATAGATATGATATTTTATGGGGGAAATGGCATCAAATGTTCCCAGTAGGAGGGTGGCAGCTAAACCATCGTAGATAGAACATCATCAGGTTTACTTTCTAAACTTGACTATTTCGTTGTAAATCCCTTAATCCTGGACTGTTGGTGGGGCTGACAAATAAAAATGGAAACAGCAACTGAAGACATGTAAAACCATTCAAATAGCTTGTGATCATCACAAGTCATCATGGAACACTGTGTAACAATTAGACCCGTTTCTCACCCAAATAAAGTTGGCAACAATAAACATTATATATAAATGAGAGGTTTTGGTTACACAAATAGGCCAAAGCATCATTGAGTTCACCCACCAAATCAAGGCACACCGAATAGAGTGAGAATTAAAGCAAATCTCCTGCTACCAATGATTTGTAATGTGTTGGAGGAGGTGCAATTAAACCTCCACTCAATTAACCCCTTGAAGGCAAGCTACAACCAGACAAAGAAAAGGCAACAACCTCAACTTTGTAGAAGCGGGGGGGAATGTCAGTGTGCTAAGCTAGTCACAGGCTCAAATAATATACATGTGTAAAATGAATCCTAACTAACAGGTGTGAGCATGCTGCAAATATAGGCAACGCTCGTTTTTGACAATAGGGTACATGCATGCTAAGCATACTGGGATGTGATTTGTAAAATGATACACTTTAATACAAATCTAGGCTTTCAAAAAAAAACAGACACACAAATAACTGAGAAAGATGTTCTTTTCCGCCACAAAGTTTGCTCCATCGATTGACCTTTTGCCTCAATTTAAATTTAGGGTTATTCTATTACCCTTTTGAATTCCACACACTGCAGTGCAGCATGTCATATGTAAAATAAATAAGTGTTTGGTTCATTAATCCAGGCAGTTGCATGGGACGCCTTCCTTGATTAATTAATTGGTTGTCTCAGGACACTCGTGAATTATACATACTGCAATGCACCATGGAAAAGTTGTGTCCAGGAAAAAGATCCTACTACTCAATACAACTGTGGCTGTTACTGCCCCAGTATAACATACAAATATACGCGCACACACACAAGCTGTTATGATGTATGCATTGATATACACACACTGTGCAGTTCATTACAATAAGCTTTCCAAACAAAACTACAGACATATCTAGTACACAGCCGCTCTCTTTAAACATTAGTGTTCTATGGAAACTAGTTTTCTTACCAGTAGCACTGACTGTTGTTTTTAAGCAGTTTGTCAACCATGTGTTCAACCCGTACAAACCAACTCGGAACAGCTTTGTATATCAGAGGGGTGTCTGACCTGAAAGGAGAGCACAGAAAAACAAAAACATCACTTTTAGTAGCCCACGATTCACCGCTGGTTTAGTCGGCACTGGATCTACACAGAAACACACTGTAGCTTGCAGACAGACACACGTTTTTTAAAAGGTTATTAGTGTTTATCACAGAATGGAAGTATTAAAAATATGGCTAAGCTGGACCCAAGATAAGGCCAAGGACTAAATGAGGTAAGATGATTTTACATTAGATAGAAATATAGGCAGACCTTTTATTATGTACAAACCCTTTTATAGAATACAGAATACAGCACATACAAAACAAATAAAACACATTTCAGACGGAAGACCAAGAGATAGTGTCAGAACAATCTGCAAACCAAAGGTTCACATTAAGGATCATGCCTATAGAAATGTAAACCCACTGCCAATGGGACCCCTCCGATACCCAGCTGTCCAAGAAGTTATTATCAGTTACTGTCCCCATACTATATGTTTGTTATTAAATAGACAATGTATATGGCTCACCCCTTTTTCTTCAGTTGTATTTTAAACTGGGCCCACACAAGTTCCTTATTTTGTTTCCATTCTCTAGCGATAATTTGTTTAACTGCTAGACAGCTGTGTAACGTGAGAGACAGCTGGGAGTGGGTTAGGGGAGGCCACCCAAGGTGTAACAGAGACATTGCATGGGGTCCTCTGGATATTTTTGTTATAAATCCGTTGCAAAAACTCAAATAACCTGGAGCAGAATTTTCTCACTTTAGTACAGTTCCACCATATATGTAGGTGTGTACCATCTTCTATACCTCAACCCCAGCACATTCGTGAACTCAGAGAGTACATCCTTCCCAATCTAGTTGGCACAAAGCACCACCTGTTTGTCACCTTGTACAGAGTCTTTAACAGAGATAAGTCAGTTCAGTTTCCCAAATGTGGCACATGTTCATCCTGTATCACTTTCCCATTTCCTAATTACCCTATAGCTTGTAAATATAGGCAGATGCTATGCTGAGTGGTTCTTATCTGAAAACAGTCTATGCAAAGCTGTACAGAACCAGAAAGTGTAGTATACTATGACTATAATTCTCCAACAACCTTTAAAAAATTACTAATATGAAGCAACAGATAGTCTACATATAGGGATGCTATCTGGCTGTTATTTTACCAGCACAGCCAGTGCCAGCATAGCTAGAATACTGGCAATACAATGTCTGGTATTTTGTTCAGGCGGGCAGGAGGGATCTGGGAGCCTCTGCAATTTACAGTCCTCCTGTGCTGAGATGGGAGCTGCCATTGGCAGGGAAGCTTCAGAACTCACAGGCAGTTGCGGGTGTGATCCGGTGTGTCAGACTCATCCCTCAGCGAGCACTGCATCGCACTTCCTGTGAATAGTGCAGACTCAGAGTGGCAATGTTCCAA
The DNA here is from genome assembly GCA_036172795.1 of Pelodytes ibericus. NCBI lineage: Eukaryota > Metazoa > Chordata > Amphibia > Anura > Pelodytidae > Pelodytes > Pelodytes ibericus. Next base: position 35,104,716 of record CM069865.1, read on the forward strand.
TGCTGTGAATCTTCACCATGCACAGAAAATGCGAGGTAACGTTGGCTGAGGGCGGAGACTGATACACCTGCAGCTGCCTGGTATGTAACCATGTAGTGGGTCTGAAAGCTTGGAGCTGCTGCAACCATACAAGTAGATGGGGGAAAGACAAAAACTGGGTATGGGAAAGATGGACAGAAATGGGAGATATGAGGGGATATGCTTAATTTGCCAGAATTGAGCTCCAGGTACCCAGTATCTGTACCAAGGAGCCTAAAGATTAATCTAGCAGTGACATTGAGTGACTCTACTGTTTGTTGGCCCCAACCCTTTGTGGCTCCGGCCTCACCGGGCGTTTTTATTCTTTATATGAAAATGTGGCAACACTAACTGCACATAATAAATAAAAAGAGCATAACAATAAGATGTGCTCACCCTTTACTCAATTTCAGCTTCTCCATCACACTCCAGAATATTTGATATGACCATATACTTCTGAAAATGTGTCACTGCCTCGCCAGGAGTGCTTAATGCACATTACAAATGATAGATACAATCGGTCTACAAGCCTATACATACACATCTTACACTGCTAAAGACACACACTGCGACTTTTCAAAGGCGCAAGTGAGTATAAAAGCAGGCAGTGCTGCAGTCCTCAGCTAAATACGGTAATTAGGCAAACAATTTATTAAATCCTACATCCGTGTGGATCAGAAATGTTTCTCACCTCCAACAGAAAGGGTAGTTGTGCTTGTATGAACTGCTGTGCACAAGGCGACCATTCTCCTTCAGGAGTTTTATAATGTTCTTATCGGCATCCTGCAAGTGCACAGGTTACAGTGTAAATCTCACCTCCTTTTAATGTACACACAGGGCACACACATTATTTATGTTCCCTGCCACTAAACTACAGTTAGCAGAGCATTATTAAAAATATTAGCAGACCCGTTTTCTAACAGAGAAATGGAGAGAGAGAGAGAGAGAGAGATATGGAGAGAGAGAGAGATATGGAGAGAGAGAGAGATATGGAGAGAGAGAGAGATATGGAGAGAGAGAGAGATATGGAGAGAGAGAGAGAGAGAGAGAGAGAGATATAGAGAGAGAGAGATATGGAGAGAGAGAGAGAGAGAGAGAGATATAGAGAGAGAGAGATATGGAGAGAGAGAGAGAGAGAGAGATATGGAGAGAGAGAGAGAGAGATATGGAGAGAGAGAGAGAGATATGGAGAGAGAGATATGGAGAGAGAGAGAGAGAGAGAGATATGGAGAGAGAGAGATATGGAGAGAGAAAGATATGGAGAGAGAAAGATATGGAGAGAGAAAGATATGGAGAGAGAAAGATATGGAGAGAGATAGATATGGATATATAAATAATGACCTTTTTACCCCAAAACCCACTTTAGACATACACAGACTATGATAATGATAAGACACATGCAGATGTATTACTGTGTTTATAAAATTACTATCATGTATCAGGTCAGAAGGGTCACCAAATTATGTCCACTGAAGATTCATATGAAGAAAGACTATTTTGCAAAAAATATAATAAAGAGACAAGACAACAGTACGTGATGAATTCATTTACTGTGATGTCAGCAAATATGGAATTGAGGTTTAAGAACAGGTAGGGAAGTGATAACATTCTGTGCACAGAAATCCTAACCTTGACATACTGTCCTGCAAAGTGAGTCACTTCCTGAGTGAAGCAGCCAGACGCATCAACCGGACACACCGGCACAGAATCCTTCTGAATGATATTGAAATCCATACACACCCTGTAATCATCCTGAAAAGCAGACATGGCACTGGCATGAGCAGCAAAACTTGGATAGGTTAAACAATAGCAAAACCTGGGGATATTAAGTTTATTCAGTATGTAATCACTCACATCTTAAAAGGCACTATCACCTAAACAGTGTCAAGAATAAATAAATTATAGACAATCATCGACACATTGTGTTAGCAGAATTCTAATCAAATGCTTGAAATTAGAAGATTGTGATTTAACTGTGTCTGCTGATGACATCGCCATGTGTAAATTTCATGTTCCCTTGAAAAACAGTTAATTTGCATTTCAAGCCACAGGTGATGTCATAACCATGAGACACAACAGATACATTTAACCCCTTAATGACTGAGGCAGGCGACTTTCATACTTATGCAGTATTTGAGTTTAGCTGTATTTTCGGCTCTCTTATTAAATGTACCAACACATAATTATAGAATTCATTTTCATATCATATCTTACTTTAAAAAAAAAATAAAAAAATTATAATTTAAAAAATACAAAACGTTTTCTAACTTTTACCTTAACCCCTTAGTGACAAGACATTTTTATCTTGACTTTCCCTTGGTGACAAAGCCTATTTTGACATTTCTGGGGTGTTTGTGTTTAGCCCTAATTTTCTTCTCTCTCACATACCGTACCCACACAAATTATATGTTGTTTTTATCATCATAAGAAGGGCTTTCATTAGATACCATTATGTTCATCATATCTTATAATTTACTACAAAAAAATCATAAAATATGATGAAACATTTTTAAAAAACCACTTTTTCTAACTTTGACCTAAAATATCATTTACACAAATACAAATCATTAAAAAAAAGACCCCGTCTAAATAGTTTCTAAATGTTGTCCCGAGTTCAGAAATATGCATGTTTCCATATTTTTCGGGATTTTTTTGCGAGTTATGGGACAAAAACCAAAAATAGTGTTTTTTTCTTATATTGAAGTTTTGACCCGAAACCTAAATTTAACCCTAACACTAAACTTAACCCCAACTCTAACCCATTTGCTATCCCTTAATATATTTTAATTTTAACCCTATCCCTTATGCTAAAAATCATTTAATTTTAACCCTATAGGCTAATCTAACATAATACTAGTTTTAAGCTAATTAAATCTTTTTTTTTTTTAAACATTGAACTACTGCTTGGTTGCCTCTAGGGGCAGTCAAGCAGCATATATAGAGCTTCGGAAGTGAATTTACAGTACTTTCACTTCCAAAGCTCAGCCCACCAGAGGACATAGCCATATTGATGGAGCATGCTGCTCTGTGGGGCGATCGTGGGTGCCCCAGATTGGAAATTTTGGTGCTGGCTATTGCCTCGACATAGCGAAAACCGCTTGATTCACCGCAGGACATGCCTGACACGTCCATTGTCGCGAAGGTGTTAAACAACTTTTACACATCTACAAAAAACATAAAAAAAGAGCCCATCATAACCATTTGTAATATTTGTCCTTTGAAAATTACCAATGTTTACATTACATTAACATTTATTTAGGGAGTTCCAGAGAGAAGGAGCAACTCAGGCAAAATCTTGGGAGGCACGAGTGAGAAGAGGTGAAGAATTTGGAGGACAGCATTAGTCACACTGAGGAGAACAGAGGTCATGCATGTTTTTCTGGGGGTTTTTTTTTTTTTAGCAAGTTATAGGGCAGTAACCTAAATAAGTGTTTTTTTTTTTTACCCCTATCAATTCCCCCCTACAGTGACCTTTTGACCCTACCCTGATTATCAGGCTAAAACAAACTCGAACCCTATTAGTCTATTTGTTTCAGTTGTAATGTTGCAAACTGCCACTAGAGGCAGTCTAGCAACTACAACAGAGTGACTGAAGTGGTGATTCAAAGCTCTCTCTTGCTCACAAGAGGGCAGAGGCATATAGGGGGGAGAGATCGTATATGCAACACAGTGTGATCACTGGAGGAAATTATTGATTGACACCAACAGCCATTTAAACACAGAATATACGCGGATGAACTTCCCTTCAAACAAGACCTGGAGAGACAAGTGAATACATTCTGCAACACTGTGCTAATTTAAGCTTTACAATGTTGTAATTACTCCCTTGTTAAGTGTGATATACTCAGCAAGGCAGCGCTTCTTTCGAAAACCGGAATGTAATCTCTTTTTTGACTCAATATACCTAGCTTGGGGAGTTCCAAGGCATCTGCTATGTATATAACCCAATTATAAAGGAAGCATCTTCTCTACTAAAGAAAGTGGCAGAGGCTGCGAACAAGTGCCTGTTTCATGGAGGAGCACCTCTGATACGAGTCATTTTTCTGTAAATCACTAAAAATGGATGATGGTTATCATTGTCCTATACAGTCCCTATGTATTCCTTCACTTCACATAGCTTGTTATGCATCAACCTTATTCAGCAACTTGGACTAGAAAGCATAAAATAGGGCCCACGCATAAAAAAAGCAAAAAACATTGAGGGTAATGTTCACAAATAACCCAATATTAAAAATAATCAAGGCTTTGAATATATCATTGCAAAGAAACATATTGTATAATGCCAGACTCTGCCCCCTAGTATTGATTTCAGCAACGTAGACTGCCAAGCTTCCACGCAATCAGCATGAATGGAGTATAATATAGACTGAATAGTACCAGAGACAATGCATTATGCACACATTCACCCACGTATATTTCTATATAGAGCTCTTTGTAGAAATGTAAAAGGCAATGAAGCAAATCATTTTCTTCTTAACAGAGGATAATATAAATAAAAATGTTCATTTAAAAAATTGTTAACTGCAGTTTTATACTACAAAATAACCATTTATTTTGTAGCATTTAAAGTACTAAAACCATATTTAGCAATGAATAGCTATAGATGAGGAATTTGGGGCCAGGTTGGTCCTAAGAAGATTAGCATGACACACTACTGCCACCATGTGGATTTAAATTGTAAAATAAATTATTGGTATTCATACTGTTGAGATGAAGCATTTGTTTGGTTTTACTTACAGCTCCAAAGTACGGAGACTGATGTACCACTCCTGTACCTTCTTCAGACTTTACATAGTTATCAGTCACAATTGTAAATGCCCCTGTCTCTGCTGCCTGAAAGGGATAAAATGGCATGATGAAATGGTACATATAGCAAGCACAAACTTTAGGCATTTATTGAAATGTGATTACAGGAGTGTGCAATCCTACCGTCTTAAAGTAGTCAAACAATGGTTTATATTTCTTTCCTTTCAATGTATTGCCAGGAAATCTGTTCAAATACACACAAATAGGTGAATTAGACTTGAGATTCACATAATTGCTGGCTGAAGCCTATTGAATAAACGTAATATAGAATTTAAAGTAAACAGAGAAAATCAAGAAGGATAAAATATATGAATATATGATATGATGATATGCGCATGAAAATAAAATAGAAAACAAAGTGAGAACAGGCAATGGACATTATTTTTACAGGCAGAGCAAACGTCATTACTTTACTGCATGCTTGCTAGAGAACAACGCAAATATTGTGCGTCTCATACGTAAAAATCTGTTTAAGTAAAAAGCAGAACACAGAGAACAATTCGACATGTAAGTATACTGTACACTATGGTGATGCTGTGCAGCTATACCTATCAGTGTACAACTATGTTTTTTAAATTAAAAATCTGTGTTTTTGGATACTACGCTATCAACTTTTTTGTTTTGGAATACAAACAAAAGCCAATGCTTTTCTGTTCCTGAAGATCTCATAAAATCAGTAAATGCCCGTGTGCTCATACCAGCTGTAATATATACATATTTAGTTATACATATACACATTTCTTGATTAATGAACTGGTTCCGTTGTATCACGCTCCAAGATTTTCCACAAAGTAAACACACCTAATTAGAACAGTTCCACAGTAGTGTAACTTTGTATACGGCAGCTCATGCACTAGGTACCTACCCAAAAACAGACCCACCGATGATTAACACTAGGCACCAATCTTTCCCTGACCCAGGGTATGCCATCTCCTCCCCCCACTATCATACAAATCTTTAACATTAAATCCCATCCAATCACCAACCTCTACCTCCCAACCCCCTATCAGCACAGCACAGCACTATGGAACATTTTCAAAAGCTGTAGGTCTCAACATGCAAATTGGGAGAACCTTTCTCTGTTATTCACTTTATAAATGTTATATTAGCCAGTTACTACCCAGACCTAAAACATTTAAGGTTTTTAAGTCCTTTGGGCTATTTTTTTGTTATCTCTTATTGCAGTTTCCATTGTGAAGCTTCAAACATCTAGACACAATCTGAAGCGAGGAGCAGACAAGCACAACTCCAGCATAAACCATCTCATACTGTGGATGAAACACTTGCAACTAAAAAAATATTTATTAACCCCTTAGTGACATGACTTTTTTGGCTTGTCCGACGCTTGGTGACATGGGCTGTTTTAACATTTCTGAGGTGTTTGTGTTTTGCTGTAATTTATTTCTGTCTCATTTAGTGTACCCGCACAAACTAATTATCATTATAAGAAGGGCTTTCTTTTGATACCATTATTTTGATAATAGCATATCATTTGATGTAAAAAAAATAATAAAATATGGCAAAAAAATGAAAAAATAAATTTTTTATGACTTTTATTTGAAAAATCGTATACTCATATACAAGAGACAACAAAAAAACACTGCTAAATAGTTTCTAATATATGTCCTGAGTTCAGAAATAGCCCATGTTTTATGTTTTTGTGCTTTTTTTATTCATGTTACAGGGCCAGAACTATAAGTAGTGCAACGTTATTTTAAAATCCTTTTTTTCAAAATTAGCGATAGTGACATTGTAACACTGATTTCTGTACTAAATCCATGAATGACCCCCAACATGTATATATTTTTGAAAACTAGACCACTCAGGGCATTTAACTTGGGGTATTTTGACACATTTCATGTAGCCATTTTACCATCAATATTTGCCAAAGTTTGCAGCAAAAAAACATTTTTTTTAATTTTTCACACAGATTGCAATTTAGGTAAACATTACCTTAAAATGTGAAGGGGTATTTCCAAATAACACCTCAATATGTGTTCAGCAACATCTCCTGAGTACAGGCATACTACCCATGCATAGGTTTGTTGGTTTGTTTTGGGGCTTAAAGGCCACATTTAGGGGGTGCTCATTTTGGTTTTCCAACTTGGAATTCTGACATGCAGAAAACTTGCGCCCATGTCCCATTTGGGACATTTTTGAAGCCAGAAAGGGTATTCTACCCCACAAAGCCATATATTTTTTAAAACTAGACACCCTAGGGTATTTCAAATGGTAGTATTTTAACACTTTACATGCACTAATTATACTACCAGCCTATGTCAATGTTTTGGGTAGTAATTTTTTTTCACATACATTGTACTTCGGGCATGAATTCACAGATCCTATTATGTGTCAGTGCCAAACAACACCTCAATATGTGTTCAGCAACATCTCCTGAGTACAGGGATACCGCCCATGTGTAGGTTAGTTAGATTATTTGGGGGTTAAAAGGCCAAATTTGAGAGGTGCGCTTTTTCAACTTGGAATTACATACAGAAAACCTGTGCCCATGTTCCATTTGGGACATTTGTGAAGCCAGAATGTGTATTTTACCCCACAAAACCATACATTTTAGCAAACTAGACACCCTAGGGTATTTCAAATGATAGTATTTTAACACTTTCCATGCACTAATTCTACCACCAGCCTTTGTCAAATTTTAGGTTAGTAATTTTTTAATGTTTTGTTTCCACATACATTGTACTTCGAGCATGAATTCACAGATCCTATTATGTGTCAGTGCCAAACAACACCTCAATATGTGTTCAGCAACATCTCCTGAGTACAGGGATACCGCCCATGTGTAGGTTAGTTAGATTATTTGGGGGTTAAAAGGCCAAATTTGAGAGGTGCGCTTTTTCAACTTGGAATTACATACAGAAAACCTGTGCCCATGTTCCATTTGGGACATTTGTGAAGCCAGAATGTGTATTTTACCCCACAAAACCATACATTTTAGCAAACTAGACACCCTAGGGTATTTCAAATGATAGTATTTTAACACTTTCCATGCACTAATTCTACCACCAGCCTTTGTCAAATTTTAGGTTAGTAATTTTTTAATGTTTTGTTTCCACATACATTGTACTTCGAGCATGAATTCACAGATCCTGTTATGTGTCAGTGCAAAACAACACCCCAATATGTGTTCAGCAACATCTCCTGAGTACAGGGATACCACCCATGCATTGGTTTGTTGGGTTGTTTGGGGGCTAAAATGCCATGTTTAGGGGGGGGTGCATTTCCAACTTGGAATTTTGACATGTAGTCAGCCTGCGCCCATGTTCCATTTGGGACACTTTTGCAGGCCTATCAAAGTATTTTACCCCATCAAACCATATATTCTGGAAAACTAGACATCCTAGGGTATTTAAAACTGTGGTATTTTAACACTTTCCAAATGCTAATTCTACCACCAACCTATGTCAAAGGGTTGGGATGTAATTTTTTCCCCACACACATTGTAGTTCAGGCAGGAATTTTCAGATTCTGGTATTTGCCACGGCCAACCAACACCTCAATATGTGTTCAGCAACATCTCCTGAGTACAGGGATACACCCCATGCATAGGTTTGTTGGTTTGTTTTGGGGCTAAAAGGCCACATTTAGGGGGTGCGCAATTCCAACCTGGAATTTTGACATGTAGTCAGCCTGCGCCCATGTTCCATTTGGAACATTTTTGAAGCTGTCCAATGAATTGTACCCCATCATAACATATATTTTTGGAAAATAGACATCCTAAGCTATTTCAAATGGTGGTATTTTAATACTGTATATGTACTAATTCTACCACCAGCCTTTGTAAAAGTTTGTGGTAGTTCTTTTTTGGGAGTTTTTTTTCCACATGCATTGTACTTCAGGCATGAATTCACAGATTCTGGTATATGTCACTGCCAAACAACAACCCAATATGTGTTCAGCAACATCTCCCGAGTACAGGGATAGCACCCATGCATAGGTTTGTTGGTTTGTTTTTTGGCCAGAAGGCAACATTTGTGAGATGCGCATCTCAAAATT